>CM052540.1:78335073-78351376 GCA_028533065.1 Trachops cirrhosus | reverse complement strand
TTGATCCATTCATTTACTGATGGGCATCTAGGTTGTTTCCAGCACTTAGCTATTGTAAATTGTGCTGCTATGAACATTGGGGTGCATAGGTTCTTTTGGACTGGTGTTTCAGGATTCTTAGGATATAGTCCCAGCAGTGGAATTGCTTTTCATTTGCATCTTTCTGATGGCTAGTGATGCTAAGCATCTTTTCAAATGTCTCTGGACCCTCTGCATGTCATCCTTGGAAAAGTGTCTGTCCAGGTCTTTTGCCCATTTTTTAATTGGGTTGTTTCTCTTCCTGGGGTGGACTTGTGTGAGTTCTTTATATATTTTGGAAATCAAACCCTTGTCAGAATTATCATTGCCAAATATGGTTTCCCATATGGTTGGTTTTATTTTCATTTTAATGCTTTTTTTTTAGTTGTGCAGAAGCCTTTTATTTTGATAAGATCCCATTTGCTTATTCTTACCTTTATGTCCCTTGCTTTAGGGGACATCTTGGTGAAAATATTGCTGCATGGAATATCTTGAGATTTTCCTGTCTATGTTTTCCTCTAGGGTTTTTATGGTGTTAACCTATATTTAAGTCTTTTATCCACTTTGAACTTATTTTTATGTATAGTGTAAGCTGGTGCTCGAGTTTCATTTTTTTGCATGTAGCTCTCCAGGTCTCCCAACACCATTTGTTGAAGAGACTATTTTTACTACATTTTATGCTTCTCCCTTTGTCAAATATTAATTGACCATAGGGACTTGGTTTTATTTCTGGGGTCTCTGTTCAGTTCCATTGGTCTATGTGTCTGTTCTTATGTTAGTTACCAGGCTGTTTTGATTACAGCGGCCTTGTAATATAGTTTTATATCAGGTATTGTGATCCCTCCTATTTTGTTCATCCTTCTCAAAATTGCTGCAGGTATTTGCAGTCATTTATCATTCCATATAGATTTTTGAAGTGTTTGTTCTACATTTCTGAAATATGTCATTGGGACTTTAATAGGAATTGCTTTGACTCTATAAATTGCTTTAGGTAGTATGGACATTTTGATGATGTTATTTCTTCTGATCCATGAACATGGTATATGGTTCCATTTGTTTGTGTTTTGCTTAATTTCTTTCTTCAGCATTGTGTAGTTTTCTGAGTATAGGTCTTTTATATCCTTGTTTAGGTTTATTTCTATGTAATTAATTTTTATTGTTGCTATATCAAATAGGATATATTTCCTGATTTGTGTTTCTGATGTTTCATTGTTGGTATACAAAACTGCCTTTGATTTCTAGATATTGACTTTTTGTCTCCCTTTTTGCCAAATTCACTTATTAAGTTGAGTAGTTTTTTGATGGTCTATGGAGTTTTCTATGTACACTATCTTGTCATCTGCAAACAATGACAATTTTGCTTTCTCCTTTCCAATTTTGATGCTTTTTATTTCTTATTCTTCTCTGATTGCTGTGGCTAAGACTTCCAAACCTAGGTTGAACAGAAGTAGTCAAAGCAGGCATCCTTGTCTTGTTCCTAATCTTAGTGGGAAAAGTTTTCGTTTTTGCCCATTGAATATAATGTTGACTGTACATGTCTCATATATGGTCTTTATTATGTTGAGGAGAGCTCCCTCTATTCCCATTTTGCTGATTGTTTTTATAATAAAGGGTATTGTTCCTTGTAAAATGGTTTTCCGTATCTATTAATATGATCATGTGATTTTTGTCTTTGCTTTTGTTTATGTGATGTATTACGTTTATTGATTTGTGAATAGTGTACCATCCCTGCATCTCTGTGATGAATCCCACTTGATCATGGTGTACGATCTTTTTAATGTATTGCTGGATTCAGTTTGCCAATATTTTGTTGAGGATTTTAGTGTTTATGTTCATGAGCAATATTGACCTGAAGTTTTCTTTCTTTGTTATGACTTTATCTGGTTTTGGGATTAGGGTGATGCTGGCTTCATAAAAAGAGTTTGGGAGTCTTCCATCATTTTGCATTTTTTGGAATAGTCTGTGAAGGATAGGGGTTAACTCTTCCTAAATGTTTTATAAAATTCTGTGAAAGTGTGCAGTCCAAGGCCTTTGTGTGCCAGAAATTTTTTGATTGCTACTTCAATTTCATCAGCTATTATTGGTCTGCTCAGTTTTTCTGCTTCTTCATTCAGTTTTGGAAGATTATATTTTTCCAAAAATTTGTCCATTTCACCCACGTTTTCAAATTTCTTGGCATATAGTTCTCCATAGTAATTTCTTACAATCCTTTGTATTCCTGTGGTATGAGTTGTAGTCTGTCCTCTTTCATTTCTGATTTTGTTTATTTGGGTCTTCTCTCTTTTTTTTTGATGAGTCTGCTTAAAGGCTTGTCAATTTTGTTTATCTTTTCAAAGTACCAGCTCCTGGATTTATTGATCCTTGGAATTGTGCTTTTAGTCTCTATGTCATTTAATTTTGCTCTGATCTTGGTTATTTCCTTCCTTCTACTTGTTCTGGGTTGCCTTTATTGTTGTTCTCTGAGTTTTTGTAGGTGTAGGGTTCAGTTGTTTATTTGAAATGTTTCTATTTTTTTTAGGTAGGCCTGTATTGCTATGAACTTCCCTCTCAAGACTGCCTTTTCTGTGTCCCATAAGTTTTGGATTGTTGTGAGTTCATTTTCATCTGTTTCCAGAAACTTTTTTATTTTTTCCTTGATCTCATTCTTAACCCATTTATTGTTTAATTGCATGCTATTCAATCTCCATTAGTTTGAGTGTTTTTGAATTTTTTCCTTGAGATTGGTTTCTAGTTTCAGTCCCTTTGTGGTTGGAGAAATTACATGGTATGATTTCAATTTTCTTGAATCATTTGAGGCCTGTGTTGTGTCCTATCATGTGGTCTATCTTTGAAAATGTTCCATGTGCATTTGAAAAGAATGTAATTTGCTCCTTTGGGATGAAAGGCTCTCTCTCTCTATATATCAGTTTCATCCATTTGATCTAAGACATTGTTTAATGCTGCAATATGATTGTTGTTATTTTATTTGGAAGATCTATCCATTTTTTAGTGTGGGTGGTTAAAATCCCCTACTATAATTGTGTTGCTCTCAATATCTTTCTTGAAGTTCTTCAAGATTGTCCTTATATATTTGGGTACTGCTATGTTGGATGCACATATATTTACAATGTTTGTGTCTTTCTGATGGATTCTTCCCTTGAGTATTTTGTAGTGACCTTCTTAGTCTCTTTTTCTGTCTCTTGTGTTGTAGTTTATTTTGTCTGATATGAGTATTGATACCCTGGCTATTTTTCATGTCTGTTTGCTTGGAATATTTGTTTCTAGCTCTTCACTTTCAGTCTGTGTAAATCTTTTGTTCAGAGGTGGGTGTCTTGTAGGCAGCATATGTGTGGGTCATGCTTTCTTATCCATTCAGCTATTCTATGTTGATTGTCACATTTAATCCATTTACATTAAGGTTATTATTGATAGGTACTTCTTCAGTGCAATTTTATTTATTTCTTACTTGTGTTTCTCTCTCTCACTCTTTTTCTTCCTTTTCTTAAAGCTGACTTTTTAACATCTTTGCAGTTCTGGTTTAGAGGAGGAGTATTTTTGAGCCTTCTTTCATCTGCAAAACTCCTTATTTTACCTTCTATTTTTATTGAGAGCTTTGATGGATAGAGTAGTCATGGTTGCAAGCCTTTGTTTTTCAGCACTTGGAATATTTTTTGCCTTTCCGTTCTGGCTTGTAGCATATCCATTGAGAAGTCAGCTGCTATCCTTTTCAGGAATCCCATGTTTGTTACTTCCTGTTTCTCGCTTGCTGTCTTTAAGATTTTCTCTTTGTCTTGGAATTTTTTCATTTTAATCGTGTGTCTTGAAGTGGGCCTCTTTGTGTTCCTCTTAATTGGGACTCTATGTTTTCTTGATATGTGTGACTATTTCTTTCATCAGATTAGGGAAGTTTTTCATCATTACTTTCTTAAACAGGTTTTCTATCCCTTGCTCTTTTTCTCTTTCTGGTATCCCATTATATGGATATTATTACATTTCATGTTGTTCTACAGTTCTTTTAACATCTCTTCATTCTTTCGGAGTCTTTCTTCCTTTTCTTGCTCTTTCTATGTGTTTTTTTCTACTTTGTCCTCCAGTTTGCTGACTTAATCCTCTGCTTGATCCAGCCTGCTTTTGATTCTACTATGTTCTGCAATTCAGAAATTATGTTCTTCATTTCCTCTTGGCCCTTGTTGAGAGCTTCTATTTCCTTTTTCATTTTGATATAGTTTGGAGTGAGTTCATCATAGTTTCCCTGTAGTTTTTGGTGACTCTTAGTGAACTCATTGAGCTTCCTTATAACCATTGCTTTGAACTCAATATCTTATAGTTGACTTGCCTCTATTTCATTTAGCATTCTTTCTGAGGCTTCCTCCTTTCCTTTCATTTGGAGAGTGTTTCTTTGTCTTCCCATTGTTTGTGAGACTCTTCTTGTTAGCCTCAGCTTCTTAAATTGATCTGTTCTGGCTCCCTGGTTTTGTGCTGTGAACTTCTATGGTAAGAAACTTTTTAGATTTAGTTACATAATCTCCTTGATATCTTGAACTTGCTGCTCTTGGACTGTTGTTTATGTTGGCTCTCTGTATGTCTTCGGGTTTTGATTGTTGTTGGGTCTTTCTTTCGTGGGTGCTTCCCTCCAGCTGATTAACTGAGGATCAGTCTGTCCACCATGTCTTGTATGCTGTTGTGCAGGTGCAGAAAGTTTGTGTTGAAACTGGTTCTTCCGTCTGTCCAAGGTATGAGGCTTCTCTCTCGCTATTGTTCAGTTGTCTGTTCTGAATAATTTTCCACTATTTAGTTGTAATTGTAGATTGGTCCTGGGTAGATGTGGGTGTGGCTTTCACTCACTTCTCCTTCTGCTTCCTTTATTATCTGTTGGTGGTTCCTTTGTTGGTGGGTTCTCTCTTCCAGCAGTTATATTGGTGTTTACAGCTCCTGCCTACTCTTTCATGTGGTCAGTTGGAGAGGGAAGGCAAAATAGATTAAGACAGTGGGAGTGTATTCTATGGGATTTAAATTTCCAACCCATAGAGAAGAGTTAGGAGATGTTTTGGGTAAGTATAGTGTCAACCAGGGTATTTCGCCCAACAAGCCACTTTTTAGAAAGGGTGGAAAAGAGATAAGACTCTTGTTAGAAGGGGAAAGGATTGTGAGTTGAATCCAGAAAACAGAGACCTTGTTGGAGGTGAGATTATGACATACACTGAGAGTAAAGAATAGAAAATAAGTGTAATGTGTCAGAAAATAGAGTTAACCACAATAGTATTAAAGTTCTGGAAGATAGTGAAATGGACTGAGCTATGACAGGAGTGGTGGGTAGTATTTACAACTGAGTGGAATATCAATTATTTACAATACTGGAACAACAATCATATGACAGAAACTATATGATCTGAATAGCAAGAATGATCTGAATGAGCTAGATTAGCGTGCTATTGGAACACAAGTGAAGTGAAAGAAGAAAAATTAAAATACACTGTGAAAGAGAGAACAAGGAAAACAGTCAAACAACACAATTAAACAAACAAATAAAATGAACAAAACTTGACAAAAAGAAGAGAAATAAAAAATACTAATAAAATAAAAGAAGTAAAAATAATAAAAATAATAATACAAATAAATAATAACATACAAGTTCTCTGGAATAGCAAAGTGAAATTTGTCTTAGTTTCTCATTTGTTGTTATGAACCTTGTGATTGCTCTTTGGTTCTGACTCAGGTCCTTTCACAGCTCCAGGTCTTATTGTCTCACTTGGGATGAAAAAAAAGAAATAAAAACAAAGCCTCCTGCTGACTTTAAACTGGCCAAGCACGTTCTGTTGGTCTTCTTGACTATAGTAGACTGAGGGGTTGGGCTTCGCTTTTCTCCCTTCCTATGGTTTTGTGAGGATGTAAGCCAGGTCTGGGCTGCAATCTTCAGTTGCCCAGCCTACAGCCCAGTCCCTCTGTTCACTGCAAGGCCTGCATTGTCTATGTGTGCCAGGCCAATGCCTTCAATCCACCAGTTGCACTGTCCTTGAGGTGCACCAATTAGGGGCAACTCACACACCAACTTCTCGCTCTTTGCTGTCGTAGGTGCTAGGGACTCTCAAAGCCTCTTCAGAGTAGTTCAGCTCCCCCAGTGAGTTAAGTCTTTCTGGGGACTGCAAACTCCCTGAGCCCTGCTTATCTTCTCTGCAGGGGGCACCTCCTCCTTCCTCTTAGGGAGCCAGCCCAGCTGAGAGGGAGAGGTTGTGTGGCCACTGCAGTGGTGGGGGTCTGGCCTCTGCCATGGCTGAGGTTGTTGCTGAGGCAGCTGCAGGGGTGCAGCCAGGTGGCCTGGCAGCTGCTCTAGGAGAGTTCCCTAAACAGCAGGAGCCATTTTTTTAAAGAAAATCCTCCTGTTCAAGCCTGCCACTCTTAACAAGTTCCCAGCCTCTCACACAGTCCAATTTTCCAGACAGACTGAAGACTATCTGGGTCAGGGTCCATCACTACCCAATTCTTCTCCCTTTTCCAGGCATCACCCAGCTCCCCAATTTCTCTGGTAATGAACCAGCCAGCACCCACAGTTTCAGTGAATGAACACCACCTCTGTGTGTCTCCCACTTCATCTTTATTCTCCCCAGTGACTTCAAGTATCCAGGTCTATCCTGGTGCTGCTCTGTCCTCCCTGTTTTGCAGAGGAGGGAGTAGTTGATTTGGCTCTCTTCCACGAATCCTACATCAGGTGCCAACAAGTGCTGGGCTGTGGGCTGAAGCAGCCCTGGACCCTGTACTGGTCCAGGGACCTTACCATCCCAAAGCGATCTCCTTACCCTCTATTTTTCAATGTCCTGTACAATTTTTACCTCCAACCTTCATATATGCTGGGATACCATTGACTGTTCACTCTGTTCCTTAGAAGATTGGCTAGGTGCCCACCTGTGCACATGGGGAAGTGGGCTGGCTCTATTCCCATCTACCTCGCTGTCATCTTCTCCCCTTTTTATTTTATTTTTTTAAAAAAATTCCACTGCTAGGGTTTACAGGAACAAGTATAAAGGACACATGGACAAAAACTAGGGGGAGTTGAAATGAGAGGGAGGTGGGGAGGAATGGGTGGGTGGGTTGGGATGGGAGTTAAAGACAGAAAAATGTACTTGAACAACAATTAAAATAAAATTAAAAAAAAATTCCACTGCTTTTAAGTTATGGATAGCAAATAAAAATTGTATATTTTAAGGTGTACAAAGTGATGATTTGAGGCACGAACACATTGTGAAATGATTACCATAATCTAGCTAATTAAAACATGTATCACTTCATATATTAATCAATATTATTATTTTTTTATGGTCAAACCACTTAAGATTTATTCTCAGTAAATTTCAAGCATGCAATACAATATTGTTAACTATAGTCATCATTAGATATCCAGGACTTATTCATCTTATAACTGGAAGTTTACATCCTCTGACCAACATCTTCCCATTCTCCCATGCACCCTGCCCCTGGCAACCATTGTTCTACTCTCTGTTTCTATGTGTTCATCTTTTATAGATTGTACATATGAGATTGTATATTATTTGCTTTTCTGTGTCTAACTTATTTCGCTTTGCATAATATTCATCCGTACTGTTGAAAGTGACAGGATTTTGAGAGGTTGACTTAAGACGGCAGCAAGATAGGTGGGAGCAGATTCCACTTCCCCTTGCACACAGGTGAAACACTTAGCCAATCTACAGAGGAACAGAGCAAATGGACAACAGTACCCTAGCATATATAAAAATAGGAGAGCAAAAATTGTTGAGGACATTGAAAAACCAGACGGTAAGGAGAGTGCTTCAGGACAGTAAGTTCCCTGGTTCTAGCATGGGGACCAGGGTGGCTGTAGCCCCAGGCCCCGGTGCCTGTTGGGTCTGCCATAGAGTTCTTGGGAGAGAGCTGGGTCAACAGCTCCCTCCCCTGCCAAACAAGGTTTGAGCAGCACTGGAAGAGATCTGGTTGCTTCAAGTCACAGAGAGGGGAATAAGGACTAAGTGGCAAACACACAGGGGCTGTGAGCACCCATGGAGGTGTGGATGCCTGCTGGGGAGAGTTGAGAGTTCGGCCATGGTGGGCCCTGACCTGGATAGTCCCAGGTCTGGTTGGAGAACTGGGCTGTGTGAGAGGCCAGGCCTCTGTATGGAGCAGCAGGCTTGAGCAGGAGGAATTTCTCAAAAAAAAAAAAAAAAAGTGAAAAAAGAGACACTTGATGGCTGTTTAGGGAATTCTCCTGTAGCAGCCACCCCGGCCTCCTCTTCACCCAGCTGCTCAGCGCTCCCGAGGTGGTGAGGAAGGTCCTGCTCACACTCCCATAGCCCTGGGAAAGGTGTGCACCCAAACCTGAGGGACCGGATGTGCCCAGCAAAGCGTGCATGCCCACAACCCAGGGAGCGTGCACGCTGTGGAAGGGCCTGAGCCCATACCAAAAGCCCCAGGGAGTGCAGATGTATTCATCTTCATTATACAGACATGGAAGTTGAGGTACAGAGAAGATAATGATAATTCTGTTAAGAAAACCAGCTTGATTCCCCTGACAAGAGGCCATGGGTCAGGGCTTCCTGTGCAAAAGAGGCTTCTCCAGAGCCCCCTCCTGTGGGTGGAGACTTTTTTCCTTCCCCCTCTTCCTCATCTTTCTCCCCTGCTGCTTTTCACATTCCTTGCTGAGGGCTTGACCTAGCCAACTGTAAAAGATTGTATCAGACAGGCACTGAAACTGAGATGGAATCTTTGAGGTGTGGATGGGAGCCTGAAGTGACCTGAGTTACATAAAGGCTCCTGGGACAGGGGATAGTTATGTAATGGGAAGGCAGAGAGAGATGGTGAAGTGAGTCGGGGCAAGGAAAGAAACCAGAAATTTAGGAAGGAGAAAGAGATGCACAGAGCAAAGGAAAATGTCAATTGTCAGCCAGGATGGTTGCCATTCAAGAGAAAACTAGAACAAGCCAAGGATGGGGCTTTCTCTGGTCTGTAGCCTTCCCAGTGCCCCTGACCTGGAAGATTCCAACTTCTCCTCTTCTGGCCCCACTAGTAACAGATGATTCCAGAAGTCCCCCAATATCTTTTTACTAAACACCTTTACTGCTTAATTAACTAGAGCCATTTCTGTGTCTTGCAAACAAGAACTGTGAGTAATGCAGAGCTCTCTCCTGCTTCAGGACTAGAATGCATGGGTTCTGGAAACTTCCAGGTACCTGGTCATTGCTCCATACATACTTGTTGAATGAATAAGAAGATAATTGATATGATCTCATGTATGAGTGGAACGTGATCAACAAAACAAAGCAAGCAAAATATAACCAGAGACATTTAAACAAAGAACAAACTGACAGTAACCAGAGGGGAGTGGGGAGAGGGATAATGAGAGAAAATAGGAAAAGGGTCATCAAGAAACATATATAGAGGATCCATGGACAAAGCCAAAGTGGGTAGGATTGAGGGTGGGAGGTGGGGATGGGTGAGGTACGGAAAGCGGTGGAGGGAAAATGGAGACAATTATACCTAAAAATAAAAAAGAAAAATAAAAAAGAAGATAATGGACATTCATGCATTTTCTATAACAGTTTTTACTGTCATATTTTCAGTGGTTTACCTGAGGGCCAATACCTTCATCCTCAAGGGTCTAAACCCCTGGTCACTATCCTCTATTAAGACTTTGGCTGCTGTACTTGCAAAGGGCTAAATGTTTGTGTTCTTCCCAACTTCCTAAGTTAAAGTCCTAACTCCCAATGTGATGGTATTTAGAAGTAGGACCTTTGGAAAGTGATGAGTTCAGGAGGGTGGCACACTTGTAAATGGATTATAGCCCTGATAGAAGAGACCCCACAGAGCTCCATCTTTCCATCAAGTTAGAACACAGAGAAGTCTGCAGTCTACAACCTAAAAGAGGCCTCTCACCAGACCCCAACCCTGCCTGTGCCCTAATCTTGACTTTCTAGACTCCAGAACTGTAAGAAATAAATATTTGTTTTTTGTCAGTCATCCAATCTATGGTACTTTGTTATATGAAGTAAACTAAGCCTCCATTAGAAGCAGGTAAGAGGTGCCCTGGTGTAATCATGTGTGCTAAACATCTTTATCCCTGCTTCTCTGTGGGAAAGCAGCCCTGTCTCTCCCCGCTGACCAGAGACAATTCTTTCTGCCAGGATTGGAGCTTTTTTCTCTCTGCCTGCTCATCTCTCATCATGAAGAGCCCAAGGGGACTAGATGGCAAATGTAGCTTCAAATGGGATATTTGCTGTGTCCCCTGGTATAGATGTTTCCCCTCTGGGATTCAAGACTCCAACTTCCTACAGATCCCAGAGTTGCAGCTAAGTGGTTGCAGCTATCCTGTCATGTAGGGCTGGAGCTCACCCCAGTTCACAAGCAGCCTGACTCCCCATGGCCAACCCCTGCTTGCCTTGCAGGCATTTGAATTTGCACCCCACCCCCTGCCCAGTCCAGTTTGGACATTTGTTCAGCTTCACTGTCAAGTTCTAATTCACAGATGAATGAGCTTGAACTAAACCCCTTTCTCCTTTCTCTCCAACACCATTTCCTGCATTTCCCACTTGCTGTAGACATCTCTGTCCTGTTCCATTTGTCTCTGTCAGACGTCTCATTTTTTGTTTTTATTCTGACAGTGTTTTTGGCATGTTCCAAGCTTTGGGCTTTGTCATAAATTGGTAGATGAGATGGATTGAGTGAAAGAAGTCATGGTACCCCTGACAGCTTTTTGTTTATTTTTATTTTTTGGGTTTTTAAAAAAGATTTGTTCTGGTTTTCTCTTTTAAAAATATTTATTTCTTTATTTATTATTGAGTTTTTTGGGGATAACAATGGTTCATAAAATTATATAGGCTTCAGGTGTAAAATTCTGTCACCTGTATTGTATTGTGTGTTCACCACTTTAAGTCGTCTCCTTCTGTCACCATTTATCTTCTTTTTACCCTCTCCTACCTGCCTCAATTTCGTTTCCCTGTAGTAATCACCATATTGTTGTCTGTAACTGAGAGGTTTTTGTTTAATACCATCACCTTTTTCACTTAGTCCTCCAACACCCCTTTCTTCTGACAACTGTCAGTCTGTTCTCTGTCTCTATGAGTCTACTTTTATTTTGTGTGTTAGTTTATTTTGTTCCTCAGATTTCATATATGATTGAAATCATATGGTACTTGTCTTTCTCTGACTTGTTTATTTCAATCAGCATAATACTCTCCAGGTTCATCCATGCAGTCACGAAGGTTAAGATTTCTTTCTTTTTTACAGTCAAGTAGAATTCCATTGTGTAAATATAACACAACTTTTTTATCCACTCATCTACTGATAGACACTTGGGCTGCCTCCAAATCTTGGCTATTGTCAATGATGCTGCAATGAACACAGGGGTGCACATACTCTTTTGAATTAATGTTTTGGATTTCTTTGGATATATTCCCAGAAGTGAAATTACTAGGTCATAAAGCAGTTGCATTTTTAATTACTTTAGGTAACTGCATACTGTTTTCACAGTGGCTGCACTCGTCTGCATTCTCAACAGTGCCCGAGGGTTCCCTTTTCTCTACATCCTCACCAGCACTTGTTTGTTAATTTATTGGTGATAACCATTCTGACAGGTTTGAGCTGACAATGGTTTTAATTTCCATTTCTCTGATTATTAGTGACATCGAACATCTTTTCACATGTCTTTTGGCCATCTGTGTCCTCTTTGAAAAGGTGTCTATTCTGGTCCTTTGCCCATTTTTAAATTGCATTGTTTTAGTGTGTGTGTGTGTGTGTGTGTGTGTGTGTGTGTGTGCATTGAATTGTATAAGTTATTTATAAATTTTGTATATTAACTCTCTATTATCACATGTATCATTAGCAAATATGTCCTCTGGTTCAGTAGGCTATCTTTTTGTTTTGTTGATGGTTTTCTTTGCTGTGAAATTTTTTTTTAGTTTGATATAATCTCAGTCATTTATTTTTTTCTTTTGTGTTCTCTTGCTTGTAGAAATATATCAGAAAAAAATATTGCTACAAGAAATGTCTGAGATTTTACTGCCTGAGTTTTCTTCTAGGAAATTTATGGTTTTGAGTTTAACTTTTAATTCTTTAATCCATTTTGAGTTTATTCTTGTGTATGGTATAAGAAGGTGGTCTATGTTTTTTTTCACATGTATCTGTCTAATTTCCCCAACACCATTTATTGACTAGACTATCTTTACCCCACTGTAAATTCTTTCCTTCTTTGTCAAGTATTAATGGATTGTAAAGGCATGGGTTTATTTCTGGGCTTTCTATTTTGTTCCATTTATCTGTATGTCTGTTTTTATGCCAGTACCATGCTGTTTTGACTACTACGGTCTTATAGTTTGATATGAGGTAACATGGTTCCTCCAACCTTGTTCTTCCTTCTCAAGATTTTTTTTTTGATATTTGACATGGAATCCAGCTCCTGGGGTCCACAGAGTTATAGATGAGACAAGACAAAGTCACGTGGACTACTGAGTCCTGTGGAGGAAAAGGAACAGTGTGGCTTCTCTCTCAAGAGGAGATAAAACCTTGGAGTGCCTCAGCCACTCTCTCAGGAGGAGAGTGCCTCAACCCTTGCCTGACAAGCTTTTATTGGGTTCAATTTGCAAAGAAATACAGGGTGTATATGTAAAGCTCATCAATCATTGTCAGGCAGATATGATTAAACAATGGATAAAATTAAAAGAACTCTAAGGGCTTATTCTGAGTCAGGGTCAGATAGTTAAAAGGCCACAAAACTTTGGGGAACAAACTCACTTCCTGCTTGGGCCCTTATTATTTAAATTGAGGGTATTAGCAAAGTAGGTTTCATAGGATTTTATGCTTTCTTTCTTAGGCCTGATTGCCCTAGGGAAACCCACCCTTTCCAGCACACGGCTGTACCTACCTCCAGCATTGTTTCAGGCTTAAGACATTGTTTCAGGCTTAAGTCAGACAGTGGAAGTAAGGCAGCCAAGGGATTAGGAGACTTTTGCAGACAGAATGAGGATTAAGGCTATGTCAAAGCTGAGGGGCGAGGGTCCATCACCCCCTTTTTCTATAGCCCCCCAAGTCCTCCCCTGAGGGCCCCTTCATGACCATGCCTGTCTTAGGTCATTCATCTTTTGAGGAATCTTACCCGTCATTAGCTAGCCAGTCATCTGCCCGGGGCCAAGCAGGGTGAAAAGAAAGACGGCAGAGATGGAGCCCCTACAAGAAAGATAAGCTTTGTCTCCTAAGTAGCTTATGGCCCCAATGTCCTTTACTCAGCCTTAGACATGAGGGGTTACAGTTTCTGAAACCAGGCAGGGAAGTTCCCAACAGATATTGGGGCCTTTAGTTGTTCCATATAAATTTGTGGAATATTTGTCCCAGTTCTGTGAAATATGCCATTGGTATTCTGATAGAAATTACATTGAATCTAAAGATTTCTCTGGGTAGTATGAACATTTTAATGCTGTTAATTTTTCTTAGCCCTGAACAAGATATATGCTTCTACTAATTTATATCTCCTTCTATTTCTTTTTCGGTGTCTTGTAATTTTCTTAGTACAAACATCTTTCGGTAAATTTAGTCCTAGGATACTGGCTGATGTGGTTCAGTTGGTTAGAGCACCGTCCCATAAACCAAAAGGTTGTGGGTTTGATTCCCATGTTCCACATGCCTGGGCTGTGGATTCCATCACTGGATGGTGTGGGTTCGAGGGGCAACTGATCTATATTTCTGTCTCATGTTGATACTTCTCTCCCTCCTTTCCCCTCTCTCTAAAATGAATAAGCATTTCCTTGGGTGAGGATAAAAATAAGTAATTTATTCCTAGGTATTTTATTTTTTGATGCAAATATTTTTTAAAATTAAATTTAATCAGAAGAAATTAGTTAATAGGATAATATAAGTTTCAAGTGTACATTTCTCTGATATATGATCTGTATATTGCATTGAGTGACCACCACTCAAAGTGAAATCATCTATCACCATATATTTGACCACCTTTACCATTTTATTCCCTACCCCTTTCCCTCTGGTAACTACTGTATTGTCTGTGTCTATGAGTTTAAGTTTTATATCCCATGTATGAGTGAAATCATATGGTTCTTGGCTTTTTCTGACTGACTTATTTTGCTTAGCTTAATATTCTCAAGGTTTCTCCCTGTTGCCCCAAAGGGCAGTATTTCATGTTTCCTTACAGCTCAGTAGTATTCCATTATGTACTGCATCTTCTTTATTTAATCCCCTATTGAAGGACACTTTTGTTGTCTCCATGTCTTTGCCACCATAAATAATGCTGCAATGAATTAGAGCATGCATATACCTTTGTAAATAAATGTTTTGGAGTTTTTAGGGTAGATACCCAGAAGAGGGATTGCTGGGTCATATGGTAACTCTATTTTTAATTTTTTGAGGAACTGCTATACTCTTCTCCATAGTGGCTGTACTAGTTTACATCCCATTGGCAGTGAATGAGAGTTTCTTTTTCTTTGCAACCTTTCCAACACATATTATTACCTGTCTTGTTGATAATAGTCACTCTAACAGGTATGAGGTGGTATCTCATTGTAGTTTTGATTTGAATTTCCCTAATAGCTAGTGAAGTTGAACACTGGTCTGTTCAGGTCCTCTGTCCCTTTTTAATTGGATTATATTTGCTTGGTGTTGAGTTGTCTGCATTGTTTATATATTTTGGATATCAACCCCTTGTCAGAGCTGTTGGTTGCAAATATCCCCATTTGGTTGGTTGACTTTTTGTTTTGTTGTTGGTTTCTTTTGTTGTTCAGAAGCTTTTTAGTTTGATCCCAATCATTTATTTTACCTTTACTTCCTTTGCTTTTGGAGTCAAATTTATAAAATATTCTCTACAACCAAGGTTCATAAGTTTAGTACTTATGCTTTCTTCTATATAATTTAGTTTTTCAGAACTTATATTTAGGTTTATGATCCATTTTGAATTAATTTTGTATATGTGGACAAGCTGGAATTTAGTTTCATTCTTTGCATGTGGCTTTCCAATTTTCCCAGTGCTATTTATTGAAAAGGCTTTACACTTCCCCCCATTGTATACATTTGCTTCCTTTGTCAAAAATTATTTGCCCATATATATGTATTTATTTCTGGGCTCCCAATTCTGTTCCGTTGGTCTCTGTGTCTGTTTTTCTGCTAGTAACATGCCATTTTAATTATCGCAGGTCTGTAGTATAATTTGGTCAGGTAGTATGATACCTCCAACTTTGATTTTTTTCCCAAATAATACTGTTTTTTAAATTTTTTATATTTTAACTATATTTTATTGATTATGCTATTAGAGTTGTCCCATTTTTTCTCCCCTTTATTCCCTGCCACCCTGCAGCCTCCCCCCACCAGTATTCGTGCCCCCTTAGTTCAAATCCATGGGTTCTAAAGCTAAGTTCTTTGGCTTCTCCATTTCCTATACTATTCTTAACCTCCCCCTGTCTATTTTGTACCTATCATTTAGCTCCTTATTCCCTGTAACTTTGCCCCTTTTCCCTCTCTCCCACTCCCTCCTGATAAACCTTCATGGGATCCCTATTTCTGTGATTCTGTTCCAGTTTAGTTGCTTGCGTAGTTTGTTTTTGTTTTCTTTTAGGTTTGGTTGTTGATAGTTGAGAGTTTCTTGTCATTTTTACTGTTCATAATTTTGATTTTCTTTACCTTAGATAAGTCTCTTTAACATGCCATATAATAAGGCTTGGTGAAGATGAATTCCTTTAACTTGACTTCATCTGGGAAGCACTTTATCTGCCGTACTATTCTAGTTTTTTAAATATAGTTTATTGATTATGCTATTACAGTTGTCCCTTTCTCCCCCCCTTTACTCCCCTCCACCCTGCACACCCTCTCCCACCCACATTCTCCCCCTTTAGTTCATGTCTATGTGTCATAAGTTCCCTAGCTTCTACATTTCCCATACTATTCTTACCCCCTTGTCTATTTCTACCTACTATCTATGCTATTTATTCTCTGTACCTTTTCCCCCTCTCTCCTCCCACTCCCCTGTTGCTAACCCTCCATGTGATCTCCATTTCTGTGGTTCTGTTCCTGTTCTAGTTGTTCACTTAGTTTGTATTTGTTTTTGTTTTAGGTGTGGTTGTTAATAAATGTGAGTTTGCTGTCATTTTACTGTACATTTTTTTTAATCTTCTTTTTCCTAGACACGCCCCTTTAACATTTTATGTAATAAGGGCTTGTAATGATGAACTCTAACTTGACCTTATCTGAGAAGCACTTGATCTGCCTTTCCACTCTAAATGAAAGTTTTGCTGGGTAGAGCATCCTGGGATGTAGGTCCTTGCCTTTCATGACTTGGAATACTTCTTTC
>CM052540.1:78316990-78328002 GCA_028533065.1 Trachops cirrhosus | reverse complement strand
TTCTATGCAGCAGAAAAAAAGAAGGAGCTCATACCCTTTGCAACAGCATGGATGGAGCTGGAAAGCGTTATGTTAAGCAAAATAAGCCAGGCAATGAAAGACAAATACCATATGATCTCACCTTTAACAGGAACCTAAACAACAAAACAAAGAAACAAGTAAAATATAACAAAAGACACTGAAATAGAGGACAGGTAGTTAGTGACCAGAGGGGAGAGGGGAGGGAATTCCAGGGGAGAAGGGAAGGGTTTACAGGAACAAATATAGAGGACACATGGACAAAACTAGGGGGGTTGGAAAAGGGAGGGAGGAGGGGAGGAATGGGTGGGTGGGCTGGAATGGGAATAAAGGATAGAAACTGTATTGAATAAACTAAAATAAAAAAATTTTTAAAAAATTCCAAGAAAGAGAGTATAAGGAAAACCAGTCAAACAATGTAATTAAACAAAGAAATAAAACAAGGAAAACTAAACAGAAAGAAGAGAAATAAAAAAATACTAATAAAATAAAAGTAGTAAAAATAATGACAAAATAATAATGATACACATAAAACAATAAAACGCCAGCTCTATGGGATAGCAAAATGACATTTGTCTCAGTTTTTGTGGTTAATCTTGTGCTTCCATTTGGATTTGTCTCTGGACCTTTTGTAACTCCAAGTCTTATTGTCTCACTAGGGGGAAGAAAAAAAAGGATAAAAAAAAAAGCAAGAAGAAAGAAAAAAAAATAAGGCTCCCTTATTTTAATCCCATTCAGAGAGTTCTGCTGGTTTTCCAGGATCCCAAAGGAAGAGGGGGTCTGAACTTTGCTTTTCTCCCTTCCTATGGTTTTGCAAGGATGGGGACCAGGTCTGGGCCACAATATTCACAGTTGTGAGTCTCTGGCCCAGGTCCTTTGTGAGCTGCCAGGCCAAATCAGCCACTCAGTTTCTGGGTACGTAGCACACATCAAGCTTGGGCGCACTGTTCCACTCAGCCACTTGGTCTCTTGACGCACAGTGTGAATCAAGCTTGGTTGTGTGGTGCACTTAGCCACTCAGTCTCTGGGTGTGCAGCTCAAATCACCCTCAGGGCAAGCCATCCACTGCTTGCTGTTCTTAGCAAGTGCATGGCTTTTCACACAGCCCAACTTTCTAACCAATATGGAGACTATCCGAGTCAGGGTCTAACATGGCCTAACTCCTTCCTTCTCCACATGTCACCTGGCACCCAATTTCTCTGGTGCTGGCTTCCACAGTTCCAGCAGATGTATACTGCCTCTGTGTGTCTCCCACTTCCTCTTTATTAGTACAGTGACTTCCAGCATCCAGGTCCCTTCTGCTACTGGGCTGTTCTCCCTCCTCTGGTAGGGGAGGGAGCTGGTGATCTAACTCTCTTTCTCATATCCTGCAGCAGGCGCCAGGTTGGGGGCCACAGTAGCCTAGGCCCCTGTGCAGATCACAAGGACCTTACTGTCCCAGTGCAATCTCCTCACCATCTGTTTTTCAATGTACTCTGCAATTTTTTTTGCCTCCAAACTTCACATAAGCTGTGATTCCATTGGCTATTCACTCTGTTCCTCAGAAGATTGGCTAGGTGTTCCAGCTGGGCACAGGGAGAACTGGGCTCTGCTTCCACCCACCTCATCACCATCTTGTGCCTCTAAATTTGTTGTTTTCCTTCTTTGGGTTATATGAGGAGGCAAAGTGTATCTGCAGAGGCCTTCATCTTGGCCCAAAGTCCTGGCCTTGTTTTTCTCGTGATTGCTTTGGTGGGTCTTTTGTGGGTCTATACACATCTGATGATATTTTGTTTCTATTTCTTTAAAAAAACCATTGGGATTTTGGTGGTGATTGCATTAAATATGTATATTGCTTTGGGTCATATGACCATTTTAACTGTGCTGGTTCTTCCAGTCCATAAACAGAACATCTTTTTTTTGTGTGTGTCTTTTTAATCTCTTAATAATGCTTTGGAGTTTTTAGTGTATAGGTTCTTTGTTAAGGTTATTCCTAAATATTTTACTCTTTTGGTTGCTATTTCAAAAGAATTTTTAAATTTATTTTTCTGAAGTTTTGTGGTTAATGTATAAAAAGTCAGTGTATTTTTATACAGTGGATTCTATATCCTAAAAAATTACTGTATTCATTTATCATTTTTAATAGTTTTTAAAAACATTTTATTTACTTATTTTAGACAGAGGGAAAGGGAGGGAAAAAGAGAGGATGAGAAACATCAGTGTGTGGCTGCTTCTCATGTATCTTCCACTGGGAAACTGACCTGGCCTGCAACCCAGGCATGTGGCCTGACTGGGAATCGAAGTAGTGACACTTTTCTTTGCAGACCAGCTCAGTGCACAGAGCCACACCCACCAGAGCTGTTTTTGATAGTTTTTATGTGGATTCTTTAGGCTTTTCTACATAAACAATCATGTTATCTGATAAGAGTTACACTTTTACTTCTTCATTTCAATTTGGATGCCTTTTTAAAAAACCTCACTGGGGGATACTTAAAATTGCTTTGAGAGAGAGAGAGAGAGAGAGAGAGAGAGAGAGAGTGAGAGAGAGAGTTGCAGAGAGAAACATCAGTTTATTGCCTCCCACACTAGCCCCAACTAGGGATCCAATATGCAACCTAGTTATGTGCCCTGACCAGGAACTGAAACCACAGCCTTTCTGTTTATAGGATGAGGCTCCAATCAACTGAGTCACACTGGCCTGATTGTTTTGACCAGGACTTCCAGAGCTATATTGAATAAGAATTGTGAAAGTGGCATCCCTGTCTTGTTCCTTATTTTACTTGAAAATCTTTCACTTTTTCACCATTGAATATGACACTGGTTGAAGATTTGTTATATATGGCCTTTCTTATGTTGAAATACTTGTCTTCTATATCTATTTTATTGAGTATTTTAATTATAAATGGATGTTGTATCTTATTAAATGCTTTTTTGGCATCTATTGATAAGGTCATATGATTTTTACCCTTTGTGTTGTTATTATGGTGTGTTACATTGATCAATTTGCATATGTTAAGTCATCGTTATGCTCCTGGAATAAACTCCACTTGATTGTAGTATATTATTTTTTAAAAATTATTTTATTGTTGTTCAATTACAGTTGTCTATATTTTTCCCCACCCCTCCCTGTCCATCGCCTCCAAACCCACCTCCCTCCCTTGCTTCCACCCTCCCTCTCAGTTTTGTCCATGTGTTCTTTATAGTAGTTCCTGAAAACCCTTCTCCCCACTGTCCCCTCCCCCTTCCCCTCTGGCTATTGTTAAATTGCTCTAATTTTCAATGACTCTGGTTATATTTTGTTTGCATTTTTCTTTTGTTGATTATGTTCCAGTTAAAGGTGAGATCATATGGTATTTGTCCCTCACCACCTGGCTTATTTCACTTAGCATAATGCTCTCCAGTTCCATCCAAGCTGTCGCAAATGGTATAAGCTCCTTCTTTCTCTCTGCTGTGTAGTATTCCATTGTTTAAATGTACCATAGTTTTTTGATCTGGTCATTTGCTAATGGGCACTTAGGTTGTTTCCAGCACTTGGCTATTGTAAATTGTGATATATTATTTTTTAATGTAATGTTGTATTCAATTTGCTAGTATTTTGTTTAGATTTTTTGTATCTGTATTCATTAGAGATATTGTTCTGTAGTTATCTTTTGTCTGTGTGTGTTTCAGATTTTGGTATCAGGGTTATGTTGGCCTCATAAAAATGTGTTAGGAAGTATTGGCAGTTCTTTGATTTTTAAAAGAGTTCAAGAAAGATAAGTATCAAATCTTTTCCAAACATTTGGTAGAATTCATTAGTGAAGCCATTTGATCATGGCTTTTTTTTTTTTTCAGGGGAGGGGAGGTTTTGATAGTTGTTTCAAATTCCTCACTGTTGTGGAAACAATATTGTTGATGTCTATTTAGGCTGTCCAATTCTTCATGATTCACTGTAAGAAGGTTATTTATTTCTAGGAGCTTACATATTTTTTCTACATTTTTCAATTTGGTGGCATATAGCCTTTCATATTATTCTAGTATGACCTTTTGTATACCTGTGATATCTGTTGTAATTTCTGTTTCACTTCTAATTTTGTTTATGTGTCTTTCCTCTTTTTTCTTTAGTGAGTCTAGTCAGGGGTTTGTCAATTTTATCAATCTTTTCAAAGAAACATCTATTTGTTATATAATCTTTTTGTTCTCTATTTCATTAAATTCTGCTCCAATTTTTATTATTTCCTTTAATCTCTGATGTTGGGTTGCTTTTGTTCTTTTTCTAGTTAAGATCTACTGTTAGGTCATTTACTTGGATTTCTCTTGTTACTTGAGATAGGCCTGTAATTAAATCTACTTTTCTCTTATTACTGTTTTGCTGCATCCCAGAAGTTTTGATATGTCATAATGGCATTCTCATTTGTCCCTATATATCTTTTTTTAATCTCACATTTTACTTCTTCTTTGACCCAGTTATTTTTTAGTAGTATTATAAAGGGTACTCCACCCTAGAAATGGGGGAGGGATTGAATGGCACAGAGGCATGCAAGTGATTCTGTGGGAGGATATTGACTGAATAAAAAGAAACTATGCACCCCAATGTTCATAGCAGCACAATTTACAATAGCCAAGTGCTGGAAGCAACCTAAGTGTCCATCAGCAAATGACTGGATCAAAAAAATTATGGTACATTTATACAATGGAATACTACATGGCAGAGAGAAAGAAGAAGGTTATACCCTTTGTGACAGCATGGATGGAACTGGAGAGCATTATGCTAAGTGAAATAAGCCAGGTGGTGAGGGACAAATACCATATGATCTCACCTTTAACTGGAACATAATCAACAAAGGAAAAATGCAAACAAAATATAACCAGAGACATTGAAATTAAGAACAATCTAACAATAGCCAGAGGGGAGGGGTGGGGACAGAGGGGGGAAGGGTTTTCAGGAACAAGTATAAAGAACACATGGACAAAACTGAGGGAGAGGGTGGAAGCAAGGGAGGGAGGTGGGTTTGGAGGGGGTGGGGGGAGTTGTGGGGGGAAATTGCAGACAACTGTAATTGAACAACAATCTCGGAACAGGCCTGTCAATGGCTGCAAACCCTGCACCACTCCCTTGGTGGAGGTTATGTCAGTAGTCACCAGTGGGCCTGCCAGTGGTCACCAGCATGGGCCTGTGAGTGGATATAGCAAGAAGACAGCACAATGCACATAGGAGGCCTGGACACACAGATTCTGAAAGATGCCTGAAGCTAGATGGTGACTGGAGACCAGCTAAGCCACCTATGTGTGAGATACTTTTGGGTGGGAGAAGAAGTTTCTGGTGCAACCTTGAACTGAGCTGGCAGAGTGATGGTGGTATTTCTTTGGGTGTGTTAGAGGAAATAAACTTTGAGGCAGAAACTTGCCATTATTTCAAATCATATGGTTGTAGAAATATTTAAATAGTTATCTGTTGTTTTTTTCCCTTTACCTTTGTTATGATTGTTAAATACAAGATTCCTTTCCTTTCCACTGAACTCTGTCTTTGGAGATTTTCCTGATAGGTGGCAAGCAGTAGGACCCACCCCCCTTACTGGTTGGGTTCTGTAACAGAAACTGACCACTCTGCCAGGACCTTAGCTGCACATGGCAGATCCACCCCCTGAAAAGTGAGACTGTAGGGTTTTGATGTTGCTGGGGAACTCTCTGCACACCCACTAGAGGTGTAGTGTGCTTAAATATGCCTGAGAATTGGAAAGGAAATGGGTCTTGTAAGGGAATAGACTCAGGATGAGGAAAGATCACCTGACTTTTAGGGCTGTGAACTATAGTCTGGGTGAGGGATGGGAGAGGACTGGGTGAAGAAGTCCATGTGGCTAGGAGTAGGTGAGGAGCCCCTGAAGTTTAGAGGACACAGTTTACAGCATTGGTTGTCAGAAGATAGGACTCCAAAACCTGCTTGTGAGATGAAGTTATAGGTTCACATTTTGCTTATATATTCACAGTTTACCTGCATTCTTTCAGTCACAGCTTTAGGCCTATGTATCTGGGCCAATAAGGGCAGTTCTGTGCTGGTTCATGGAGGGAGCCTACAGGGTTGGATTTTGGTGAACTGGAGCATGTACTGCTATTATCCAATGTTCAAGAAGTATTGGTTTATTATAGTAATACTGTGTGGCCTTTGTATGTTTTTGATTGTGGGGAAAGGTGGTCCATGGATGGTTCCCTGGATTACTGTATCATTATGTAATTGGAACAGTATTCCCAACAGTTACACAAATAGGATAAAATCCATTATGTCAAGGAATTCATGTTGTTGCATAATAGGATTTCACCAGAGACAGAGGTCTACTTGATGGTGCAGAGAAGGAAAGGGGCCTTGAAACCTCTTCCTGACAGTAAGATATGGGAAGAAAAGGTGAATGATTAAACCTCATCAATGCCCTGTACCCAGGGGACTCACAGTTGGTTGCAGGAGGACCTAACCCATCACCAGCCCTTCTGCTAGCTACTCCTGGAGTGGAGGCCACAGAGCCAATGGCTCTACCCCTGTATGACAAGGTCTCCCCTAAAAGACCCACCAGAGTACCCAATATGGCCAGGGAGCTTCCCTATCCAGAGCAAGGCAATTTCCATTGAGGAAGTAGATATAGATGGAGTAATTCAGGAAGGCTAGCCTGATGGCTACTATTGTGTCCATACACTCCATTCTCCACTTCAGATTTAATGAATTGGAAGAATTCCAAGTCCTCATGTAAGGAAGACCCTCAACGACTGGCAGATATTATTGCCTCCATTTTTGCTGCTCATCATGCAAACCCAGCAGATGTGCAGGCTCTCCTTTACATCTTGTTAACCATAGATGAGAGATGACTAGTTATAAATAAGGAAAATGAAGAGACACAATATCTCCACCAAGAGAACCCTGATTAGACATCCTACCCCAGCTGGAATTTCCTTGAAAGAACCTGACTGGAACACAAATGGTGAGGGCTTAGCCTTCCTGGAACATTATAGAGAGTGCATACTTGAAGGGCTTAAGAAAGGGGTGCCCAAGCAGAAGGGTCTGAATATGATACAGGCCCTTCAAGAAAAGCCAGATGAGGGTACTTCTGAATTTTTAGAGAGGATCTGTCAGGCCTATAGAAGGCACACTGATGCTGATCTCCAGGTGCCAGAGAATGTGTGAATGGTGAACATGACTTATATTGGGCAAAGTGCCCAGGTATTAGAAAGAAACTCGAAAGTTTAGTTGGGGCATTGGGAATGAATCCCTCTCAGCTGGTAGACATAAGCTTTAAAGTCCAAGAAGCAAGGGAGATATAGTAGGTCACGAGATCAGAAGAAGAGGTGGAACCCTAAAGGGAAAAAAAGAGGCCCACTAGGCACCAATAAATGTGCTTATTGCAAGGAAGAAAGCCATTGGAGAAAAGAGTGCCAGAAACTCAAAAGGGAAAGTATACATGAAAAACCTTGCTGAGAAATGCTTAAAAGGTAAAGGAGTCTGATAATAAATGAGGAGGCCCAGGGGCTCCCTTGGACATCTCCCAACCTATTACTATTTCCCCATATAAGCCCCAGGTATAGTTAATGGTGGGGAATAAGCCAATTGATTTACTTGTAGAGATGGGAGCTATATATCTGGTGTTGAATATGAAATTAACTAAGAAAAATTTGGATGCAGTAACAGTTATGGGAGTGACTGGACAATTACAAAAGCAGGTGTTCCTTCAAATCCTAGAATGCCAGTGGGTAGCAGAGGATTGTACATAGTTTTCTATACATGCAAGACTGTCTCATTCCATTGCTGGGCTGAGATTTACTTTGCAAATTGCATGCACAAATCACTTTTTCTCCTGACAAGCAGCAACTATTTATAGACATTGCATTCAAACATGCTCATTGGCTCCAGACACTCCTGATTTGCCAGAAGGTCCTGGAGTTGAACTCTTCCCACTTTATATGAATAGGTCAATTGAACTCTTTGGGCTGATGGAACCCCAGGCAAAGTTGTTAACTACCAACACATAAAACTCAACTTAAAAGTTGGGGCACACAGATGCCATGGAAGAAACAGTACTCTCTCAAAAAAAGAGGCTTTAGAGGAGATTAAGCCAGTATTGCAGAAGTTCTTAAAATAGGGGACAATTCAGTTATGCCAGTCTCCTCATAATGCTCCCATTTTGCCTGTCAAAAAACCATTATTTTAATGAATATCGATTTGTACAGGATTTTAGAGACATAAATGACATTGTGCATAAGATGGCGTTCATTTTATGGTGCCCAACCCCACATTCTGTTGACCATGGTGTCTGGAGATAGAGAATGGTTTCTGGTCCTAGACTTGAAGAATGACTTTTCTGCATCCAAATATATGGACAGGCTCCATTACTGTTCACCTTCCAATGCCAGGGTCCAGAAATAAAAGCACAATCCAATACTGGCTGTACTGTGCTGCACAAGGATATAAGAACTCCTTAACTACATTTGGTGAAGTGTTAACCAAGGACTTAATGAGTATTCAATTGAGATCAGAAGTTCTTCTGTCATATGTAGATGACACATGAGGTCTGTCCAGAAAGTATACAGCCATATGGTATGAAAAACAGATATTTATTGAAGAAGATACAAGATACAAGAAACATTGTATGTAGGACAATGATGCTTCAGTCCCCTTCAAAGTAGGTACCTTGAGACCTCGCATAGTTTGCTCAATTGCCATCACCTGCCCTGTTGTATTTTCCTGAATCTCAATGGTCTGAAATCTTTTGCCTTTCAAAGGTGACTTCAATTTTGGGAAAAGTCTGAAGTTGTAGAGTGCCAAATCTGGGCTGTAGGGAGGCTGAGTTACCTGGGTGATTTGATGTTTCACCAAAAGCTCTGCATAAGACATGATGCATGAGCAGGTACATTGTCTTAATGAAGCTGCCAATCACCAGTTGCCCATAGCTTCAGCCTTCTGAATCATCTGAATAATTTTCACAGCAGAATATTTAAGCTTAATGCAAAATTTGATGCAGATTTGTTGTTTTACTCACTCAGTCATTTTTAATGTGATGGCTATACAGTACACATGCTCACTCAACAGCAAATTTTTCACACATATGCATTCCAGTCCACTCTCTTTGGCTGCCAGGTTACATTGATATCATGCAAACCATTCTTGTTATATTAACAATGGGTGAACTTTTTCTAGACAGACCTCATATGATAGCTAGCAATAAGTATAAGGACTGTTTGCTTAACACCATCACAGTTCTAAGTCATTTGGCAAAAAGGGAGTATAAGGTATTGTCTCACAAGGACCCAATTTGCAAACAGAAAGTAGCATACCTGGGATTTCAACTGAAACAGGGTACTAGTAGCTTGATGATGGATAGAAAGCAAGCCATTGTTACACTAAAAATCCCAGATAACTGAAGGCAGCCTGATGGGTTCTTATGGATTACAAGATTTGGCCAAATTTGGATTCCAAACTTCATGATTGCTTGAAAGGACTGGTCTCTGACCCTTTTGAATGGACAAGGGATTGTCAGGTAGCATTTTATACCTTGAAGGGAAAGTTAGATGTGGCTCCCACACTAGGATTGTCCAATTTACAGAGGTTTTTTAAATTGTATGTTCATGAAAGGCAGGGCATTGGACTGGGATTACTATCCCAGAGTTGGGAAACATCTGCAGATCCATAGCCTATCTCTTAAAGAAGTTGGATCACATGACAAAGGGATGGATGCCATGCCTCTGGGAAGTAGCAGCTATCTGTGACATCTTACAGGAAGCTGAGAAGTTGACTTTGAGACAGGCTACTATGGTATTGGTACCACACCAGGTCCAGACTCAAAACAGAAAGGAGGGTATCGGCTGACAGCTAGGAGCATGTGAAAATACTAAGCCATTCTGTTGGACAACTCAAATGCTACTTTTTGGACTACCACAACTTTAAATCTGGCCACCCTGTCCCTAGACATGAAGGGAGACTCAGCCCTTCAGTATGACTTCTTGGAATTTATAGACCAAATTTACTCTAGCAAACCAGATCTACTGGACCAACTGCTGGTGGCACGAGACTGGGGGCTGTACACATATGGGAGAAGATTCATGAACAATGGCCAACAACAAGTCAGGTACATAGTATTCACCATAGACAAGATAATAGAAGCCCAAGCCCTTGCACTGGGAGCCTCAGCACAAAAGGCTGAATTGGTAGTCCTCATGAGAGCCATAGTACTATGGAAAGAAGATTAACATTTCCACAGACTCTAAATGTACCTTCATGGTAGTTCATGTCCATGAAGCAATATGGAAAAAGAAAGGGCTCTTAACCTTCGGGTACAAGGATGTGAAACAGGACTTCCGGCCAAGATGGAGGCATAGGTAGACGCACTGTGCCTCCTCACACAACCAAGATAGGGACAACAATATAGAAATAAAATAACAACCAGAACTGACAGAAAATTAAAGTGTATGGGAGTCGGACACCCAAGGATTTAAAAATAGACACGTTCATCCAGACCAGTAGGAGGGGCGGAGTCCGGCCAGGTGAGGGATGCAGAGTGGAGAGCTGAGCCACCAGGGCGGCACACAAGTCAGCAGCAGGCAGACCCTGGGCCCACAAGCAGTGGTGGCTGGTGGGCCCCGGCCAGGGGGTGGCGATCAGCAGACCCAGCAAGGTGGCCATTGTGAAGCAAGGCACTGCACACAACTCAGGGTCCCAGCACCAGGAAATAGAGCTTTAGGTCACTGACTGAGGAGGAAGGTCCCGCGGGGTGCACAGGCCCACCCACACCAGAATTGGTGCCAGAGGGGCCCAGTTAGCTTGCGGAAAGTGGCGGAAGGGTCTGAGGTCCTACAGAGAGCAGAGCAAGCGCCATTGTTCCTTCTTGGACCCCGCCCCCACATACAGCCTCACAACCCAGCAACTGGGGTGCCCCGACCTGTTGAACTCCTAAGGCCCTGCCCCTCACTACAGGAGCTCAGCAAGACCAAAACACAACAACAACAACAACAACAAAACAGCAAAAAGATGGCTCAAACAGAAGAAGAATTGAAAGCCC
>CM052540.1:78288587-78316490 GCA_028533065.1 Trachops cirrhosus | reverse complement strand
GGGCTTTCAATTCTTCTTCTGTTTGAGCCATCTTTTTGCTGTTTTGTTGTTGTTGTTGTTGTTGTGTTTTGGTCTTGCTGAGCTCCTGTAGTGAGGGGCAGGGCCTTAGGAGTTCAACAGGTCGGGGCACCCCAGTTGCTGGGTTGTGAGGCTGTATGTGGGGGCGGGGTCCAAGAAGGAACAATGGCGCTTGCTCTGCAAGGTCTTGCTCTGCAAGGGTCTCTGTAGGACCTCAGACCCTTCCGCCACTTTCCGAAAACCAACTGGGCCCCTCTGGCACCAATTCTGGTGTGGGTGGGCCTGTGCACCCCGCGGGACCTTCCTCCTCAGTCAGTGACCCAAAGCTCTATTTCCTGGTGCTGGGACCCTGAGTTGTGTGCAGTGCCTTGCTTCACAATGGCCGCCTTGCTGGGTCTGCTGGTCGCCACCCCCTGGACGGTGGGGCCCACCAGCCAGCCGCTTGTGCACCCAGGGTCTGCCTGCTGTGGACTTGCGCACTGCCGGTGGCTCAGCTCTCCGCTCTGTATCCCTAGCCTGGCCCGACTCCGCCCCTCCTACTGGTCTGGATGAACGTGTCTATTTTTAAATCCTTGGGTGTCCGACTTCCTTACACTTCAATTTTCTGTCAGTTCTGGTTGTTATTTTGTTTCTATATTGTTGTTGTCCCTATCTTGGTTTTGCAAGGAGGCACAGTGCGTCTACCTATGTCTCCATGTTGGCCGGAAGTCTATTTTGTTTATTTCTGCTTTTACCTTTATTATTTTCTTTATTCTCCTCACATTGGACATTTTTTTTTTAAATTCCTTTAAGTGTAAAGCTAAATAGTTTACTTGAGATTTTTTTTTCCTGGGGTAAGCCTGTAACAGTCTGACTTTCTTAATACTGTATTTGTAGTATACCATTGATTTTGGGTTGTTGCATTCTCATTTTCATTTGATTTAGGATAATTTTTATATCTTCCTTGATGTCATTGTTAATCATTCATCGTTTAGTAATGTTATTTAGCCTCCATGACTTTGTGTGTTTTCAGTTTTTTCTTATGGTTGATCTATAGTTTTATACCATTATGGTCAGAGAAGATGTCAATTTTCTTAAATTTATTGAGATTTATTTTGTGTCCTAACATGTGGATTATCCTAGAATATGTCCTGTGCGCACTTGAAAAGAATGTGTATTCTTCTACCTTGGGGTGAAATACTCTGGAGATATCAATTAACTCCATCTGATCTGATCTATCATTTAAAGCTGACATTTTCTTTTTGAATTTTTCTTCCTGAAAGAGCTACCCATAGTTATCAATGGTGTGTTAAAGTCTCTCACTATAACTGTATTACTGTCCATCTCCACTTTTATGTTAATCAAGATTTACTCCTATGTTGGGTGCATAAATATTTACCAGAGATATCCTATTGTTAGATTGCCACTTTTTTGTCTCATATTATAACAACTACCTTAAAAGTTGTTGTTCAAGTACAGTTGTCTCCATTTTCCCCACTCAACTACTCCCTGTCCCACCCATTCCCAGCTCCCACTCTCCATCCTACCACCCTTTGGCTTTGTCCATGTGTCCATTATATATATTCCTTGAAAACCATTGCCCTGTTATCCCCCTCCTCCATCCCCTCTGGTTACTATAAGTTAGTTCTTTTTTTATTGTTGTTCAAGTACAGTTGTTTCCATTTTCTCACCATCACTCCCACTCATTCCAGCCACCCCACTTCCCACCCTTGATCCTATCCTCCTTTGGTTTTGTCCATGTGTCTTTTATACATGTTTCTTGAAGGTCCTTCCCCCTTTTCACCCTGATATACTCATCACCCACCCCTCTGGTTCCTGTCAGTTTGTTTTTTCTGGTGGGGGGGTAGTGATACCTTTTATCTGTATCACACTTTTATGCTTGTTTTTTGAGTCATATTCTTTTATTTTTTACCATACTTACATGTTCAAATTTATTTATTTTTCTATTTAAAATACTTTTGAATTTTATTGTTGTTCAAGTACATTTTTCTGACTTTCCTCCCCACCCCTCCCCACCAGCCCAGCCACCCTCACCTCCCTGCCCTGTTTTCATCCCCCTTGTTTTTGACCATGTGTCCTTTATAGTTATTCCTGTAGACCCTTCAATCTTCACCCCCCCCATTATCACCTCCCCTCTCCCCTCTGGATACTGTCAGTTTGTTCTTAATTTCAATGTCTTTGGTTATATTTTGCTTGTTTGTTTGTTTTCTTGATTATGTTCTACTTAAAGGTGAGATCATATGGTATTTGTCTTTCACTGCCTGCTTATTTCATTTAGTATAATGCTCTCCAGTTCTATGCATGCTGTCGCAAAGGGTAGGAGCTCCTTCTTTCTCTTTGCCATGTAGAATTCCAATGTGTAAATGTACCACAGTTTTGTGATCCACTCATTTACTGATGGACACTTAGGTTGCTTCCAAATCTCAGGCATTGTAAATTGTGCTGTATGAACATTGGGGTTCACAGATTGTTTTAAATTGGTGTTTCAGCATTCTTAGGGTATAACACCAGCATCAAATTGCTGGGTCAAAAGGCAGTTCCATTTTTAGTTTTCTAAGGAAATTTCATACTGTTTTCCATAGTTGTTGCATCAGTCTGCATTCCCACCAACAGTGCACTGAGGTTCCCTTTTCCACAACCTCTCCAACACTTGTTGTTTGCTGCTTTGTTTATGATGGCCATTCTGACCTGTGTGAAGTGGTATCTCTTTATGGTTTTAATTTGCATCTCTCTGATGGCTAGTGATATTGAACATCTTTTCATATATCTCTGGACCCTCTGTATGCCCTCCTTGGAGAAGTGTCTGCTCAAGTCCTTTGCCCATTTTTTAATTTTTTTTTTTTTTTGTCTTCCTGGAGTGGAGTCATGTGAGTTCTATATATATTTTGGAGATCAAGCTCTTGTCTGAGGTATCATTGGCAAATATGTTTTCCCATGCAGTTGGTTTTCTTTTTATTTTAATACTATTTTCTTTAGCCATGCAAAAGGTTTTTTATTTTGAAGAGGTCCCATTTGTTTATTCTTTTCTTTATGTCCCTTGCTCTAGGGGATATATCAGTGAAAATATTGCTGTGTGAAATATCTGAGATTTTCCTGCCTATGTTTTCTCTAGGACTTTAATGGTGACATGACTTATATTTAAATCTTTTATCCTCATTAAATTTATGTTTGTGTTAGGGGTAAGCTGGTGCTCAAGTTTCATTTTTTTTTTTTTTTTTGCCTGTAGCTGTTCATTTCTCCCAACACCATTTGTTGAAGAGACTATTTTTACTCCATTTTATGCTGCTGTTCCCTTTGTTGAAAATTAAATGACCATAGAGACCTGGTTTTATTTCTGGGCTCTCTGTTCTGTTCCCTTGGTCTATCTGTCTGTTTTTATGTGAGTACGAGGCTGTTTTGATTACAGTGGCCTTGTAATAGAGTTTGGTATCAGATATTGTGATCCCTCCTACTTTGTTCTTCTTTCTCAAAATTGCAGCAGCTTCTTGGGGTCATTTATGGTTACATATAAATTTTTGAAGTGTTTGATCTATATCTGTGAAATATGCCATTGGTACTTTAATAGGTACCAACACATTGAATCTATAAATTGCTTTGGGTAGTATGGACATTTTGATGATGTTAATTCTTCCAACTCATGAACATGGTACATGTTTCCATTTGTTTGTGTGTTCCTTAATTTCTTTCTTCAGTGTTATGTAGTTTTATGAGTACAGGTCTTTTACCTACTGGGTTAGGTTTATTCCTAGGTATTTTATTTTTCTTGTTGCTATATCAAATGGATTTTTTTTTCTGATTTCTGCCTCTGATGTTTCATTGTTAGTATATAAAAGTGCTTTTGATTTCTTAATATTAACCTTGTATGCCACTGTTTTGCCAGATTTAGTTATTAGGTCAAGCAGTTTTTTGGAGGAGTATACATGATTTTGTATATATGCTATCATGTCATCTGCAAACAATTACAGTTTTGTATCCTCCTTTCCAATTTGGATGCTTTTTATTTTCTTCTCTTGTCTGATTCCTTGACTAAAACTTCCAATACTATGTTGAATAGAAGTGATGAAAGTGGATAACCTTTTCTTATTCCTGATCTTAGTGGGTAAGATTTTAGTTTTTGCCCATTGGTATGATGTTGGCTGTAGGTTTCTCATGTATGGACTTTATGATGTTGAGGAATATACCTTCTAGTCCCACTTTCCTGAGTGTTTTTATCACAAATGGGTGCTGTACCTTATCAAATGCTTTTTCTGCATCTGATATTGATATGATCATGTAATTTTTGTTTTTTTGCTTTTGTTTATGTGATGTATTATGTTTACTGATTTGTGAATATTGTACCATCTGTGCATCCTTGGCATGAATCTCATTGGTCATGGTGTATGATGTTTTTAATGTATTGCTGGATTTGGTTTGCCAATATTTTGTTGAGGATTTTAGCATCTATGTTCATGAGTGATATTGGCCTGAAGTTTTGTTTCTTTGTTATGTCTTTATCTGATTTTGGGAATAGGATGAAGCTGGCTTCATAAAAAGAGGGAGTCTTCTATCATTTTGGATTTTTGGAATAGTCTGTGATGGATAGGGGTTGGCTCTTCCTTAAATGGTTTATAAAATTCTCCTGTGAAACCATCTGGTCCAGGGCTTTTGTGTGTCAGGAGTTTTTTTTTTTATTACTGGTTCAATTTCATTTGCTGTTATTGGTCTGTTCAGGCTTTCTGCTTCTTCTTCACTGAGTGTTAGGAGATTATATTTTTCTAGAAATTTGTCCACTTTACCTAGGTTTTCAAATTTCTTGGCATATCATTCTTTGTATTAAGTTCTTACAATCCTTTGTATTTCTGTGGCATCAGTTGTAATCTCTCCTCTTCCATTCTGATTGTATTTATTTGGCTCCACTATCCTTTTTTCTTGATGAGTCTTCTTAAAGGCTTGTTGATTTTGTTTATCCCTTAAATGAACCAACTCCTGGATTCATTGATCCTTAGAATTGTACTTTTAGTCTCTATGTCATTTAATTCTGCTCTGATCTTGGTTATTTCCTTCCTTCTACTTTTCTGTGCCTCTTTGTTGTTGTTCCTCCAGTTATTGTAGATCAGGTTTAGTTCATTTATTTGAAATGTTTCTATTTTTTTAGGTGGGCCTGTATTGCTATGAACTTCTCTCTCATGACTCCCTTCCCCATGTCCCATAAGTTTTGGGTTGCTGTGAGTTCATTTTCATTTGTTCCCAGAACCTTTTGATTTCCTTGTTAATCTCATTTTGACCATTCATTTTTTAACTACATGCTATTTAAGTTCAAGTATTTTTTCTTTGAGGTTAGTTTCTAGAGTCCCTTGTGGTCAGAGAAAATGTTTGATATAATTTCTTTTTTCTTGAGTTTTTTTTCTTTTTTTTTTTTTTTTTTGTGTGTGTGTGTGTGTCCTATCATGTGGTCTATCTTTGAAAATGTTCCATGTGCATTTTAAAAGAATGTGTGGTTTGCTTCTTTGGGACGAAAGTTTCTATACATATCAGTTAAGTCCATTTCATCTAGGGCATTGTTCAATATTGTTGATATTTTGTTTAGAAGATCTATCCATTTTTGACAGTGGGGTGTTGAAATCCCCTATTATAATAATGTTGCTATCAATATCTCTCTTGAAGTCCTCCAAGTTTTGTTGTTTTTTTTCTTGTATTTGGGTGCTCCTGTGTTGGGTGCATATATATTTACAATGTTTGTATCTTCTTGATTTATTCTTCCTTTGCGTATTATGAAGTGACATTCTGGGTCTCTTTTATGGCCCTTTTTTGCAGTATATTTGGTCTGATATGAATATTGCTTCCCTGGCTTTTTTTGCCTGTCCTTTGTCTATTTATATCTGTTTCAAGCCATTCACTTTAAGTCTGTGTAGGCATTTTCTCTGTTCTGGGTCTCTTGTAGGCTGCATCTGTGTGGGTCATGATTTCTTATCCATTCAGCTATTCTATGTGTTTGATTGGAGCAGATAATCCATTTATATTTAAGATTGTTATTGATAGGTATTCATTCATTGCCATTTTTTCTACCTGTTTTCCACCCTCTCTCACTCCTTTTTTTTTCCTTTTTCTTAAAGCAGAGCCTTTAACATCTGTTGCAGAGCTGTGTTGAAGGAGGTGTATTCTTTGAGTTTTTTTTTTTTCTTGAAAGCTCTTATTTGGCCTTCCATTTTAATTGAGAGCCTTGCAGAATACAGTAGTCTTCATTGTAGGCCTCTGGCTTTCATTACTATTCAAGGACTATTCCTTGCCACATCCTTCTGGCTTGGAGTGTTTCCATTGAGAAGTCAGCTGCTAGCCTTATTGGGGCTCCCTTGTATGTTACCTCCTGTTTCTCACTTGGTGCCTTTATGATTCTCTCTTTGTCTTGAAATTTTGCCATTTTAATTATGATGTGTCTTGAGGTGGGCCTCTTTGGGTTCTTCTTGATTGTGACTCTGTGTTTCCTGGATTTGTGTGATGTTTTCTCTCATCAAATTAGGGTAGTTTTCCATCACTACCTTTTCAGACAGGTTTTCTATCCCTTGTTCTTTTTCCTCTCCTTCTGGTATCCCTGTTTACAGACATTATTACATTTAATGTTGTCTTGCAGTTACCTTAACCCCTCTTCATTCTTTCTGAGTCTCTTTTCCTTTTCTTGCTCTTTCTGGGTGTGTTTTTCTACTTTGTCCTCCAGCTTGCTGATCCAATCCTCTGCTTCATGTAGCCTGCTTTTGATTTCTTCTACTGTGTTCTTCAATTCAGAAATTGCATTCCTCATTTCCTCTTGTCCCTTGTTAACAATTTCTATTTCAGTTTTAATGTTGATATAGTTTTCAGTGAGTTCATTGTAGTTTCTCTGTAGTTTTTTAATATCTCTGTGATCCCTTTGAGCTTCATTATAGTTGTTGCTTTGAAATCAAAATCTGATAGTTGACTGCCCTCTATTTCATTTAGAATTCTTTCTGAGGCTTCCTCCTTTCCTTTCATTTGGCATATTTTACTTTGTCTTCCCACTCTTTGTGAGACTCTTCTAGTTAGTGATGAATCTTAAATTTATCTGTTCTGATACCCTAGGTTTATGTTGTGAACTTCTCTCATAGGAGACCTATGGGTTTCAGTGTTGTAGTCTCCTTGATTTCCTGCACTTGAAGCCCTTGGGCTGTTGTTCATGTTGTGTCTCTGCATTTGTTGAGGTTTTGATTGTTGTTGGAGCATTTTTTGGTAGGTCCTTCCCTTCAGGTGGTTAACTGAGGGTCACTTCACCCACCACGTCTTGTATTCTGTTCTGCAGGTATTGACCAGTTGTGTTAAGCTGGTTCTTCTGTGTGTCTGAGGTTTTAAGGCTTCTCTCTCACTATTGTTAAGTTGTTTTTTTTCTGGGTAATTCCTCCACTGTTTATTTTTTATTTTTTTAAATTATTTATTTTAGTTTATTCAGAAGAGTTTCTATCATTTATTCCCATTCCAGCCCACCCATCCATTCCTCCCCTCCTCCCTCCAATTTCCAACCCCCCCTTGTATTGTCCATGTGTCCACTATATTTGTTCTTGTAAACCCTTCCCTTCTCCCATGAAATTCCCCTGAAATTTCCTCCCCTGTCCCCTCTGGTCACTGACAACTTGTCCTCTATTTCAGGGTCTTTTGTTACATTTTCCTTGTTTCTTTGTTTTGTTGTTTAGGTTACTGTTAATGGGGAGATCATATGATATTTGTCTTTCACTGCCTGGCTTATTTGGCTTAGCATAATGCTTTCCAGCTCCATCCATGCTGTTGCAAAGGGCATGAGCTCCTTCTTTCTTTCAGCTGCATAGAATTCCATTGTGTAAATGTACCACATTTTTCTGATCCATTCATTTACTGATGGGCACATAGGTTGTTTCTAGCACTTAGCTATTGTAAATTGTGCTACTATGAACACTGGAGTGCATAGGTTCTTCTGGATTGGTGTTTAAGGGTACTTAGGATATAGTCCCAGCAATGGAATTGCTGGATCAAAGGCAGATCCATTTGTAGTTTTCTGAGGAAGTTCCATACTGTTTTTCACAGTGGTCGTACCAGTCTGCAATCTCACCAACAGTGTACTAGGGTCTCTTTTTCTCCACAACCTATCCAACACTTGCTGTATGTTGTTTTATTTATGATGGCCATTCTGACTGGTGTGAATTGGTATCTCATTGTGGTTTTAATTTGCATCTCTCTGATAGGTAGTGATACTGAGCATCTTTTCATGTGTCTCTGGATCCTCTGTGTGTCCTCCTTAGAGAAATGCCCATTCAGGTCCTTTGCCTATTTTTTAATTGGGTTTCTTGTCTTCTTCGAGTGGAGACGTGTAAGGTCTTTATATATCTTAGAGATTAAACCCTTGTCTGAGGTATCATTCGCAAACATGTTTTTCAATACACTTGGTTCTCTTTTTATTTTAATACTGCTTTCTTTAGCCATGCAGAAGCTTTTTATTTTGATGAAATCCCATTTGTTTATTCTTCACTTTATGTCCCTTGCTCTAGGGGACATGTCAGTAAAAATGTTTCTGCGTGCTATATTTGAGATTTTCCTGCCTATGTTCTCCTCTAGAAGTTTAATAGTGTCATGGTTTATATTTAAGTCTTTTATCTACCTTGAGTTTATTTTTGTGTATGGTGAAAGTTGGTGCTCGAGTTTCATTTTTTTGCATGTAGCTGTCCATTTCTCCCAACACCATTTGTTGAAGAGGCTATTGTTACTCCATTTTATGTTGCTTCTCCCTTTGTCAAATATTAATTGACCATAGAGATTTGTTTTTTTTTCTGGTCTCTCTGTTCTGTTCCACTGGTCCATGTGCCTATTTGTATGCCAGTACCAGGCTGTTTTGATTACAGTGGCCTTGTAATATAGTTTAGTATCAGGTATTGTGATCCCTTCTATTTTTCTCTTCTTTCTCAAAATTGCAGCAGCTATTTGGGGTCATTTATGGTTCCATATAAATTTTTGAAGTGTTTTTTCTATGTCAGTGAAATATGCCATTGGTCCTTTATAGGTGTTGCATTGAATGTGTAAATTGCTTTGGATAGTATGGACATTTTGATGATGTTAATTCTTCCAATCCATGAACACAAACAAATGGTACATGTTTCCATTTGTTTGCATCTTCTTTGATTTCTTTCCTCAGTTTTATGTAGTTTTCTGAATACAGGCCTTTTACCTCTTTTGTTAGGTTTATTCCTAGGTATTTTATTTTTCTTTTTGCTATATCAAATAGGGTGTTTTTCTTGATTTCTTCTTCTGCTGTTTTATTGTTGGTGTACAAAAATGCCTTTGATTTCTGGATATTGCCTTTTTATCCTGCTGTTTTGCCAAATTCATTTATTAGGTCAAGCAGTTTTTTGGCCGAGTGTATAGGATTTTCTATGTACACTATCATGTCATCTGCAAATGGTGACAGTTTTGTTTCCTCATTTCCAATTTGGATGCCTTTTATTTCCTTTTCTTGTCTGATTGCTGTGGCTAAAACTTCCAATACTATATTGAATAGAAGTGGTGAAAGTGGACAACCTTGTCTTGTTCCTGATCTTAGTGGAAAAGATTTTAGTTTTTGCCTGTTGAGTATGATGTTGGCTGTAGGTCTCTCATATATGGCACTCATTATGTTGAGGAATGCTCCCTCTATACCCACTTTGCTAAGTGTTTTTATCATAAATGAGTGCTGTACCATATCAAATGCTTTTTCTGCATCTAATGATATGATCATGTGACTTTTCTGTTTGCTTTTGTTTATGTGATGAATTACATTTACTGATTTGTGAATATTGTACCATCCTTGCATCCCTGGAAGGAATCCCACTTGGTCATGGTGTATGATCTTTCTAATGAATTGGTGAATGCAGTTTGCCAATACTTTGCTGAGGATTTTAGCATCTATGTTCATCAGTGATATTGGCCTAAAGTTCTTTCTTTGTTGTGTCTTTATCTGGTTTTGGTACTAGTATGATGTTGGCCTCATAAAAAGAGTTCGGGAGTCTTCCATCTTTTTGGATTTTTTGGAAGAGTCTGTGAAGGATAGGGGATAGCTCTTCCTTAAATGCTTTGTACAAATCTCCTGTGAAACCATTCGGCCCTCGACTTTTGTGTGTCAGGAGTTCTTTGATTACTGCTTCAATTTCATTTGCTGTTATTGGTCTGTTCAGGCTTTCTGTTTCTTCTTCATTGAGTTTTCGAAGAATATATTTTTCTAGGTATTCGTCCATTTCACCTAGGTTTTCAAATTTCTTGGCATAGAGGTCTTCTTAGTAATTTCTTACAATCCTTTGGATTTCTGTGGTATCAGTTGTAATCTCTTCTCTTTCATTTCTGATTGTGTTTATTTGGGTCTTCTCTCTTTTTTTCACAATGAGTCTGCTTAAAGACTTGTTTATTTGGTTTATTTTTTCAAAGAGGCAGCTACTGGATTCATTGATCCTTAGAATTGTGCTTTTAGTCTCTATGTCATTTAATTCTGCTCTGGTCTTGGTTATTTCCTCCAATCTACTTGTTCTGGGCTGTCTTTGTTGTTCCTCGAGTTCTTGTAGATGTAGAGTTTGGTTGTTTGTTTGTAGAGTTAGGTTGTTTGTTTGAAATGTTTCCATCTTTTTTAGGTAGGCATGTATCGTTATGAACTTCCCTCTCAGGACTGCCTTCGCTGTGTCCCATAAATTTTGGGTTGTTGTGAGTTTATTTTCATTTGTTTTCAGAAACTTTTTGATTTCTTCACTAATTTCATACTTAACCCATTCATTGTTTAGTAGCATGCTGTTTAATCTCCATGATCTTGAGGGTTTTGGGTTTTTTTCATTGGGCTTGGTTTGTAGCTTCAGACCCCTGTGATCCAAGAATATGCTTGGAATGATTTCAACTTTCTTGAATTTGTTGAGGCTTGTTTTGTGTCCTAACATGTGGTCTATCTTTGAAAATGTTCCATGTGCATTTGAGAAGAATGTGTACTTAGCTTCTTTGGGATGTAGGGCTCTATATATATCAGTTACATCTATTTCATCTAGGGTATTGTTCCATGCCACAATATCTTTGTTGATATTTTGTTTGGAAGATCTGTCCATTTTTGACAGTGGGGTGTTAAAATCCCCCACTATAATTGTGTTCCTGTCAATATCTTTCTTGAAGTCCTCTAAGATTTTCTTTATATATTTAGGTGTTCCTATTATGGGTGCATACATATTTACTACGTTTCTGTCTTCTTGGTGGATTCTTACCTTGAGTATTATGAAGTGACCTTCTGGGTCTGTGTTTATGGCCTTTTTCTGGAAGTCTATTTTGTCTGATATGAGTATTGCTACCCAAGCTGTTTTTTCCTGTCCATTTGCTTGGAAAATCTGTTTCCAGCCCTTCACTTTCAGCCTGTATAGGTCTTCGCTCCTGAGGTGGGTCTTTTGTAGGCAGCATATGTGTGGGTCATGCTTTCATATCCGTTCAGCTATTCTATGTCTTTTGATTGGAGCATTTAATCCATTTATGTTTAAGGTTATTATTGATAGGTACTTATTCATTGCCATTTACGTACCTGTGTTCCTCTCTCTTTTTTCCCTTCCTTTCCTTAAAGCAGTCCTTTAGCATATCTTGAAGAGCTGGTTTGGTGGAAGTGTATTCTTTTAGACTTCTTTTGTCTGGGAAGCTTCTTATTTGGCCTTCTATCTTGATTGAGAGCCTTGCTGGGTAAAGTAGCCTTGGTTGCAAACCCCGGTGTCTCATTGGAATATTTTTTGCCATTCTCTTCTGGCTTGGAGCGTTTCTGTTGAGAAGTCAGCTGCTAGCCTTATTGGGGCTCTCTTGTACATTACTTCCTGTTTCTCCCTTGCTGCCTTTAAGATTTTTTCTTTGTGTTGAAATTGTGCCATTTTAATTTTAATGTGTCTTGAGGTGGGCCTCTTTGGGTTTCTCTTGATTGGGACACTCTGTGTGTCCTGGATTTGTGTGACTTTTTCTCTCATCAAATTAGGGAAGTTTTCTATCATTACTTTTTCAAATAGGTTTTCTATCCCTTGCTCTTCTTCTTCTCCTTCAGGTATCCCTATTATACAGATATTGTTACATTTCACATTGTCTTGCATTTCTCTTAATCCCTCTTCATTCTTTCTGTGCCTCTTTTCCTGTTCTTGCTCTTTCTGGGTGCCTTTTTGTACTTTCTCCTCCAGCTCACTGATCCGATCTTCTGCTTCATCTATCCTGCTTTTCATTCCTTCTACTGTGTTCTTCAGTTCAGAAATTGTATTCTTCATTTCCTCTTGGCCCTTGTTAATAGTTTCTATTTTCTTTTTCTTGTTGATATAGTTTGCAGTGAGTTCATTGTAGTGTCCCTGTAGTTTCTGGTAACTCATTGAGAGTTCATTGAACTTCGTGATAATCATTACTTTGAACTCAGAATCTGATAGTTGAGTTGCCTCTATTTCATTTAGCATTCTTTCTGAGGCTTCCTCTTTCCCCTTCATTTGGGAATTATTTCCTTGTCTTCTCATTGTTCTTGAGGCTCTTCTTGTTAGCCTTAGCTTCTTAAATTGATCTGTTCTGGCTCCCTGGGTTTATGGTGTGTACTTCTCTGGTAGAATACCTGTGAGATTCAGTGGTACAGTCTCCTTCCGGTATCCAGGTGATCACAGCTTCCACCTACTTTTTTTTGTGATCCGTTGTAGGGGTAAGGCAAAATGGTTTAAGACAGCAAGAGAGTATGCTATGACATTTACAGTAGCAGCCAGTAGAGAAGGGATAGGAGATACTTTGGCTGTGTATAGTGTTAACTGTGATCTTCCACCGCAGTATCCAGTTTTTAGAAAGGATGGAAAGAAGATAAGCCTCTTGTTGTGAAGGAAAAGATGTGAGTTGGATCTAGAAAACAGTGAGGTTGTGGGAGGTCAGATTCTGAGGTTGGGTGAGAGTAAAGAGTAGTAAGTAGGTGTAGTGTGTGAGAGAATAAAGTTAACCACTATAGTAATAGAATTCAGGAAATTGAGAAGTGGGCTAAGGTGTGGGAGGGATGTTGCATAGTATTTACAATTGTATGAAATAGCTATTATTTACAGTAATATTAGAGCAACAATCATGTGACAGTGTCTAAGAGATCTAGATAACAAGAATAAGAAGTATGGAGCCTTGAGGAGTGTACTAATGGAACACAAATGAAGGACAGTTAATTAGCTATACACTATGAATGAGATAACAGGGGAAACCTATTAAATGATACACTATAACTAGCCAAGCAAAGAAGAGTATAGAGAAAGAAGAGGAATACTAAAATACTATTGCAATAAAAAGTGTAATTATAATGAATTAATAATACAGATATGCTATTACTTACAGTTTCAAAAAAAAGAAGGAAACAAGCAGGAGATGGAAGGAAGAGATAAATTTGGAAAGAAAGGGAGAAGGATCAACACTGGAAAGAAATAGAAGCATAAGTAATTGCACAATATAAAAATAATAACAATTAAAAAATAAAAAGTTACTTAATTAAAAAAAATCAAGCAAGAACAAAAAAAGAAAAAAAAAAACTTTTGTTGGTTTCAAACTGGCCAAACCAGTTTTCCTGATTTTGCTGGCTGCAGCAGGCTTAGGGGCTTTTTTCCCTGTGGGCCCAAGTCCCCTCTCAAGCACTCCCTCTGGAGCCCACTGTGGAGCACCCGCGCCCCTCCCAGTTTCATATGTGTGCCTTCTGTGGATCCCAAGGGGCATGCAGTTCGCCCACCCCAATTGCATGGCCTGGGCACCAGAGATCCCGCTGAATGCCCACGCCTTTTCTTTGCTCACGTCTGTAGGCACCAGGCCTTCCATCAAAAATTACTCTCTCGGAGTTGGGGCAGGGGCCCAAGGCCCGGCCCTCCGGGGCTGGGGCTGCAACCTCCCTGGTCCCCGAGCCAATTCCTGGGGCCGTTATTATCCTGAAGTAGTCTCCTTACCCTCTGGCCTTTCAATGTCCGCTACAAATTTTGATTTCCTGTTTTCATATATGGTGTGATATTGTTGGCTTTTTGCTCTGGTCCTCTGTAGAATGGTTAGGTTTTTTTCTCCCATGTGAACAGGGAGGTGGAGTGTACTCCCTCCTACCATGCTGTCATCTTCCCTCTCCTCTTTTTTTTTAGTCTATTTTTTACTCATTATTCAAGTACAGTTTCTATCCTTTACTCCCATTCCAGCCAACCCACCCATTCCTTCTCTCCTCCCTCCCATTTCCAACCCCCCTAGTTTTTGTCCATATGTCCTTTATATTTGTTCCTGTAAACCCTTCCCATTCTCCCCTGAAGTTCCTCTGAAATTCCCTCCCCTTTCCCCTCTGGTCACTGTCATCCTGCTCTGTATTTCAGTTTCTTTGGCAATATTTTGCTTGTTTCTTTGTTTTGTTGTTTAGGTCCCTATTAAAGGCGAGATCATATGGTATTTATCTTTCACTGCCTGGCTTATTTCGCTTAGCATAATGCTTTCCAGCTCCATCCATGCTGTTGCAAAGGGTATGAGCTCCTTCTTTCTTTCTGCTGCATAGAATTCCTTTGTGTAAATGTACCACATTTTTCTGATCCACTCATTTACTGATGGGCACCTAGGTTGTTTCTAGCACTTAGCTATTATAAATTGTGCTGCTATGAACACTGGGGTGCATAGGTTCCTTTGGATTGGTGTTTCAGGGTTCTTAGGATATAGTCCCAACAGTGGAATTGCTGGGTCAAAGGCAGATCCATTTTTATTTTTCTGAGGAAGTTCCATACTGTTTTCCATAGTGGTCGTAGCAGTCTGCAATTGCACCAACAGTGTAATAGGGTCCCTTTTTCTCCACAACCTCTCTAGCACTTGTTGTTTGTTGTTTTGTTTATGATGGCCATTCTGGCTGGTGTGAAGTGGTATTTTATTGTGGTTTTAATTTGCATCTCTCTGATAGGTAGTGATACTAAGCATCTTTTCATGTGTCTCTGGATCCTCTGTATGTCCTCCTTGGAGAGGTGTCTATTCAAGTCCTTTGCCCATTTTTTAATTGGGTTTCTTGTCCTCTTAGAGTGGAGTTGTGTAAGCTCTTTTTTTTATTTTAGTTTTTCAGTACAGTTTCTATCCTTTATTCCCATTCCAGCCCACCCACCCATTCCTCCTCTCCTCCCTCCCTCCCCTTTCCAACCCCCCTAGTTTTGTCCATGTGTCCTCTATATTTGTTCCTGTAAACCCTTCCCTTCTCCCCTGGAATTTCCTCCCCTCTCCCCTCTGGTCACTGACAACCTGTCCTCTCTTTCAGTGTCTTTTGTTATATTTTACTTGTTTCTTTGTTTTGTTGTTTAGGTTCCTGTTAATGGCAAGATCATATAGCATTTGTCTTTCTGTGTAAGCTCTTTATATATCTTGGAGATTAAACCCTTGTTTGATTCCTCAAAAATCACAAAAGTGTGGGTGACTTCATTTTTCACAGCTACTGGTACTACAGAAGAGGCCAAACTCTGCACATCTGGTATTGCAAGGTGAAATCAGGCAACATGGGTGAGCTGACTTGGATCATGTCCTTACCTCTGAACCAATTACAATGGCTGGGAGAATGTGAAGCCGTTATTGTGTCTGGCCTGTGTCACATGCTTTATGGCTGAAGAGGGGGTGGAGTCCCACTAGAGCATATTCACCCAAAGCCTGAGAGGAAGAGTGCTTGGCATCTACAACCCTTCTTATGATTTTCCTTCTGTGTGTCTTTAATGTTTTTGCCTTTAGTTTCCCTCTCTATCCCATATCTTTATCTACTGTTGTCAGTGGTATCCATAGTAGTTATGGGTAGCTCAGTTTCTGTGCTATGCGATTGACATGTTATCTCATTAATCCTTATAACAACCTCATGAAGAAGGGACTTATCGCTATTTACAATTAAGGAAACTGAGGCACAGAAAAGGGTCCCTAACATGTCCAAAGTCATGTAGCTGCTACACGTCAGGGATGCACCAGCAGGATTTTAGACCCAGGTTTGTCTGACTGGTATCCTTGCTCATACTGCTCATGGTGGAACTGCCCCTGCCTCTCCTCCCCTTTACTTGAGGAGAGAAACAGACAAAGCTGCCCTAGGAGACAATATCTGGCTAGATGAGTGATTCCACACAATATGGAGAACCATGACCCTTAGATGTGCAGCACTGCCTAGAACTGAAACTTTGATCCTTTGTGACTGGGAGAAGCTGAGATATCCCAAAACCCAGTGACTTGAGTGGAAGGAACTGTCTCTGGCCATTTTCTCAGGATGATGGCAGGAAGAAAAGTGTCCGGGTAGGCATATGGTCCTGAAACTTTGTCTTACCAGGCTCAGGAATTCCTCAATTTGGCCAAATCCAAGGGCTTGACAACTTGATGTTCTTAGACCATAGGCAATTCAAGCTGGTCTGGTGCTCCTATTTTTCAGATGGAGAAACTGAGACCCTAAGAGGGGATTAGTTTAGTTCTCATCTCACACAGAAAGTTCATAGCAGGAGGTCTTGGGGCACAGACTCTAAGACTTCCTGCTACAAAAGATTGGCCTCCAGCTCCAGACCAGGTGAGAGAATTAGAGAAGGCATCCTCACACACTTGGCAACAAGACAGAGTCTATTAATTTTCTTCTTTCCTAACTGAGCTCACTCTGTCCACCTTCTCAGAGCTTTTAATAAAAGACTGTTTTAAAAAATCCAGTCTCACTCTGATGTTTTATTAACACAGACTGCTGGTGTTTCAACAATTTTAACTGAGGCTGAGTTTTTCCATATTCAAACCACAGGGAATACTAAAAAAGGGGAGCTTCTGAGCAAACTGGGGAATAAAATGAATAGATTAATTAAATATCACCACAGGGACAACTTGAGGCAAGAGCCCTGCAGCCCCTTCATCCCTGAGGAGGATAGGAAGATAGGAGGGTGGACACAGAACTGTGTGGCTACACAAGGAACTGAGTGTGGACCACGATGTGAGTTTCAGTTTGACACAAGCCATCTGTGCTTTTTTAGCCAAGAATTAGATTTTCTTTGTTAAAAGATAGATTCCCCCCATCTGGTTGCTGCTCTATGGCACACCCCCCACCCCCTGTGCTAACATGGCATGACATTGTGGCTATTTTCTCAAATGAGTTTTATTTTATTTAGAGGTTACATTCTTTTAGTATGCCAGGTGTTGTTCTCAATGCTTTACAAAGTCACATAATGCTCACGGCAAGTCTATGACGTAGAATTATTTTTTAAATTTTATTTTAATTGTTGTTCAAGTACAATTTTCTATCTTTTACTCCTATCCCAGCTCACCCACCCAGCCCTCTCCACCTCCCTCCCATTTCCACCCCCCTAGTTTTTGTCCATGTGTCCTTTATACTTGTTCCTGTAAACCCTTCCCCCTCTCCCTTGAAATTTCCTCTCCTCTATTTCAGTGAGGTAGAATTATTATATTCTCATTTTATATAGATGAGAACACTGAAGCAGAGGGAATGAAATAATTTGCTCAGGTTTTTACACTGCTAAATGGAAGAGCTGGAGCCCAAGTTTAGGCTTCCAGGTCAGAGTCTGTGTTCCTATCTACTGGCTTTTGCCTCTTCTCAATACTGGTAGCTGACTTATTCCTTTGTGAATCCAGGGCCCTGAAGTTTGGGTGTAATCTGTATCCTAAAACTTCAACCTCCTATGAACCCCTCATCTCATCAGGCTAGCAGTTAGCCCTCAGGAGGACCAGAATTAACTCCAGATTAACTTTTTAAATCTTTAATTAAGAGTCAATCTCTTGCTCTTAACCAGTTGTCTCAGAATCCAGATTCTGCCACTTGTTAGCTGTGTGCCCTTGAGCAAGTCACAACCTCCCTATGCCTTAGTTTTTCTCTATAAAATAGGAATAATAATAATGAAGACTATATTAATTGATATGTAAAAATCCTCAAAAATAGCATCTGGCAGGTGGAAAACAATATGAATCAGGGTCTGATTCACTATGATTATTTTTGTACTGTTTTTATATTATTATATTTGGTTTATAATATGAAGCCACAAGGTTTCAAGTTCTCTCAATTCATGAGCCCAGGGTTGATTGTTTTCAGCCCTTATTTACCCCTCAGACATCAAACTTCAGCTGCTTCTCTGGCTCTGGACTTGGTTTTCTCAATGCTGTCTTGGTGTCACCTTTCTCTTTATATCAACCACCTATGGGAAAGCAATAGGTGGCAAATAGGAAATTTGTCTGGTCTAGCTAAGTCCTGGGTGCTAAACACCTGTTCCCTAACCCTCAGAATCACCACTATCTAAGGTCCAGTTGCTCATAGATAAATGGGAAACTTCTGAACTCCTAGAAGGAGTGTGTTTCAAATAATTACAAGAGTGATGATGATAAAAAACAAAGCAAGCCCAATTTCTAAGACCACTGGCAATGAGGAAACCAATCAAGAAATATGTGATGAGAACTTTAAAATTACAGATATTGTGAGGATATGAAAGATATAAGACAACCCCACACCAAGGATTCAGAAAATCTTAGGGAGGTGCTGTAAAATTTCCATAACATGCCATTTACCATTTTAATCATTTTAAAGTGTATAACTAATTGGCATTAAGCACATTCACAATGTTGTACAACCATCATCACTATCTAGTCCCAGAACTTTTGTATCATCCCGAATGGAAACGCTATGCCTGTTAGCATTTACTCCTCCCTCTCCCTTGACCCTGACAACCACAAATCTGCTTCCTATTTCTATAGAGTTTAAGGACATTCTTTTTTTAAATTTTTTTTATTTTAGTTTATTCAGTACAGTTTCTATCCTTTATTCCCATTCCAGCCCACCCACCCATTCCTCCCCTCCTCCCTCCCCTTTCCACCCCCCCCTAGTTTTGTCCATGTGTCCTCTATATTTGTTCCTGTAAACCCTTCCCTTCTCCCCTGGAATTCCCTCCCCTCTCCCCTCTGGTCACTAAAGGACATTCTAATCTACTTGAAGAAACAAATGAAAAATATTTGCTAACAAGAAGAAACTACATGTGCCAAATGACAGAGCATCACTTAGTAGTTAGTTGTTTTGACTCTGTACAAAACTGCCTGTGTTAAACACTTTAGCTCTACTCCTTATTGCTGTGTGGCTGTGGGCTTGTTAATATACCTCTCTGGGGCTCAGTCTATTATACATAAAATATAAAATGATGGTTAGAGAAGTCCCTCCTTCACAGACCAGCTGTGAAGTGTAAGTATATTAATGCAGGTAAAGAGAACAGTATCTTTCTATACTATGTTATATATAGATTTGCTCTTGCCATTGGCTTGGACAGGAAATCTGGGGGCTTAGGCCTTTTGAAGGAACAAACCCTTTCTGTCTTACCTTCTAGAAATCCCCAGCATTTAGCATGATCATTGGCATTCAGTAGATGCCTATTAATATTTGGTGGATGCCTGAATAGGAGTTTAGGAGCGAGGGAAGGACACTGTGGGACATAGGAACCATTGAAAATTCTATATTAAGTGTCAAACACAGTCCATGGTTTCTTGGCAAATCTTGTTAAGAACCACCAGACTTTTGGATATTATGTAACCCATAATGAGCAGAACAAAAACCCAGGACTGTCCCTAACATGAATATGGTAACAATGATTACAGCAATAATTAATCAATATATTCATTAATTATTATCTTATTTTATTACTATTCAAGAACAGTTGTGTACATTTTCCCCCAAACCCAGACACCCCCACCTCCCTCCCTTGATCCCACCCCCCTTGGTTTTGTCTACATGTCCTTTACAGTTGTTCTTGAAAACCCTTCCCCTTCCCTCCCCCCCATTGTCACCTCCCACCTCACTTCTGGTTTTGTCAGATTGCTCTTAATTTCAATGTAACTCGTTAGTTTTTGCTTGCTTGTTTCATTTGCTGATTAGGTTCCATTTAAAGGTGAGATCCCATGGTATTCCTCTTTCACAGCCTGGCTCATTTCACTTAGCATAATGCTCTCCAGTTCCACCCACACTGTCACAAAAGGTGGGAGCTTCTTCTTACTTTCTGCTGCATAGTATTCCATCAAGTAAATGTACCATAGTTTTTTGATCCATTCATTTACTGATGGCCATTAAGGTTGTTTCCAGCACTTGGCTATTATAAATTGTGCTGCTATAGCTTTCGGGTAAATAGGTTCTTTTGGACTGGAGTTTGAGTGTTCTTAGGATATAATCTCAGCAGTGGAATTGCTGGGTCAAAGGGTAGTTCCATTTTTAGTTTTCTAAGGAAATTCCATAGTGTTTTCCACAGTGGCTGCACCTGTCTGTGTTCCCACCAACAGTTCAATAGGGTTCCCTTTTCTCCACATCCTCTTCAACACTTGTTTGTTGAATTGTTTATAATGGCCATTCTGACCAGTGTGAGGTGGTATCTCATTGTGGTTTTAATTTGCATCTTTCTGATGGCTAGTAATGCTGAGCATCTTTTCACATGTCTCTGGGCTGTCTGTATGTCCTCCTTGGAGAATTTTCTGTTCAGGACTTTTGCCCATTTTTAAAATGAGTTGTTTGTGTTCCTTGAGTGGATTTGTGTGACTTCTTTATGTATTTTGGAGATCAAACCCTTGCCCTAGGTATCATTGGAAAATATGTTTTCCCATGCAGTTGGATCTCTTTTCATTTTAATGCTGTTTTCTTCAGCCATGCAGAAATTTTTTATTTTTATGAGATCCCATTTGTTTATTCTTTCTCTTATGTCTCTTGTTCTAGGAGACATATGAGTGAAAATATTGCTGTTTGGAATATCTGAGACTTTCCTGCCTATGTATTCCTCTAGGACTTTTATGGTGTGATGACTTATATTTAAGTCTTTTATCAACCTTGAATTTATTTTTGCATATGGTGACCAAGTTTCATTTTTTTGCACGTGGCTGTCTAGCTTTCCCAACATCAATTGTTGAAGAGAGTAGTTTTACTCCATTTTATGCTTCTACCCCCTTTGTCAAATATTAATTGACAATAGAGACTTGGGTTTATTTCTGGGCTCTCTATTCTGTTCTGTTGGTCCATGTGTCTGTTCTTATGCCAGTACCAGGCTGTTTTGATAACAGTGGTCTTGTAATACTGTTTGATATCAGATATTGTGATCCTTCCTACTTTGTTCTCCTTTCCCAAAATTGCTGTAGCTATTTGGGGTCATTTATGGTTCCATATAAATTTGTGAAATGTTTGTTCTATATCAGTGAAATGTGTCATTGGTACTTTAATAGGGATTGCATTGAATCTACAAATTGCTTTGTAGATTCCCACCAACCCAGGGTATTGGGCAGTATGGACATTTTGATCATTGATGCAGACTATGTCCAGTGGGGTCCACGGTGTTGTGGATGCAACAAACAAATTCACACAGACTTCAGAAGTCCTGTGGAGAAAAAGGGATGGCATGGCCACTCTCTGGGTGAGAGAATGCCCTAACCCTTGTGTTGATAATCTTTTATTGCTTTTCTGGGAGCATTACCTCAAGGAAAGTCTTCATTCATCATTGTCAGGCAGTAAGGATCAAACAATAGATAACATTCAAAGAACTATGAGGGCTTATTCTGAGTCAGGGTCAGTTAGCTAAAGGGCCATAAAAGTTTGGGAAACAAACTCATTTCATGCCTGGACCCTTATCAGAAAATTGAGGACATTCTTAGAAAAGCAGGTTTCACAGGATTTTATGCATTCTTTCTTAGGCCTGATCACCCCAGGGAACTGCCCATTCCTGCCCAGGGCTGCACCACCCTCCAGCATTGTTTCAGGCTTAAGTCAGGCAGGGGAAGTAAGGTAGCCAAGAGACTTCTTGCATACAAAATGAGGACTCCAGGCTATGTCAAAGCTGATGGGTAAGGGTCCAAAACCCCCTTTTTCTAGAGCCTCCCAAGTTCTTCCCTACAGGCCCCTTCACAGCTGTGCATGTCTTAGGTTGTGTTTATTAAGGAATCTTACCCATTACTGGCTAATGAGTCATCAGACTGGGGCCAAGCAGGGTGAAATAAAAAGGGGCAGAGGTGGTACCCCTAGCAGGAATATAAGCTTTGTCTCCTTAGTGGCTTAAGGTCCCAAGGTCTCTTTACTCAGCTTTTGCTATGGGGGGTTAAAGCTTCTGAAACCAGGCAGGACGGTTCCCAAACATCATGTTAATTCTTCCAATTGAAGAACATGGTACACGCTTCCATTATTTGTGTATTTGTTAATTTCTTTCTTCAGTGTTTTGTAGTTTTCTGAGTACGAGTCTTTCACCTCCTTGGTTAGGTTTATTCCTAGGTACTTTTTTTTATTTTTGCTATATCTAATGCATTTTTTTCTTGATTTCTCACCTAATATTGCATTGTTGGTGTACAAATATGCCATTGATTTCTGGATATTGACTTTGTACCCCACTGTTTTGCCAAATACACTTATTTAGTATTGAGTGGTTTTTTGGTGGAGTCAATAGAATTTTCTATGTACACTATCATGTCATCTGCAAACAACGACAGTTTTGTTTCCTCCTTTCCAATTTGGATGCCTTTTATTTCTGTTTGTTGTCTTATTTCTGTGGCTAAGACTTCCAACAGGAGTGGTGAAAGCAGACATTTTTCTCTTGTTCTTTATCTTAGTAAGAAAGCTTTAAGTTTTTGCCCATTGAGTATGATGGTTGTAGGTCTCTGGTATATGGCCTTCATTATGTTGAGAAATGCTCCTTCTATTCTCACTTTGCTGAGTGTTTTTTATCATAAATGGGTTCTGTACCTTATGGAGTGATTTATCTGCACCTATTGATATGATCATGTGATTTTTTCTTTCTTTTTGTTTATGTGAGGTATTATGTATATTGACTTGAGAATATTGTGCCATCCTTGCACCCTTGGGATGAATCCCACTTGATCATGCTGTATGATAATTTTAATATATTTCTGGATGCAGTTTGCCAATGTTTTGTTGAGAAATTTACCATCTATACTCATCAGCAAAATTGGCCTGTATTTTTCTTTACTTGTGTGTTTATCTGGCTTCAGATTAGGATGATGCTGGCTTCAAAAAAAGAGTATAAGAGTCTTCCATCTCCTTGGATTTTTTGGAATAGTCTTTGAAGGTTAGGGGCTAGCTCTTCCTCAACTCTTTGTAAAATCCCCTGTGAGAATTTTCCTGGTGCCCACTCCAGGGTTTTGTGTGCTGGGAGTCTTTTGATTACTCCTTCAATTTCATCAGCTGTTATTGGTCTCTTCAGGCTTTCTGCTTCTTCTTCATTCAGTTTTGGAAGATTATCTTTTTCTAGAAATTTGTCCATTTCATCCAGGTTTTCAAATTTCTCATCACACAGTACTTTGTAGTAATTCCTTATGATTCTTTGTATTTCTGTGGTATCAGTTGTAATCTCTCCTCTTTCATTTCTGATTGTGTATATTTGGATCTTCTCTTTTTCTTCTTAATGAGTCAGCTTAAACACTTGTTGATTTTGTTTATCTTTTCAAAGAACCAACTCCTGGATTTATTGATCCTCAGAATAGTGTTTTAGTCTCTGTCATTTAATGCTGCTCTGGTCTTTGTTATTTCCATCCTTCTACTTGCTCTGGACTGTCTTTGTTTTTGTTCCTCCAGTTCTTGTAGATGTAGAGTTAGGTTGTTTGTTTGAAATGTTTCTATCTTTTTTAGGTAGGCCTGTATTGCTATCAACTTCATTCTCAGGACTGCTGTTGCTGTGTTGCACAAGTTTTGGTTTCCTGTGAGTTCATTTTCATTTGTTTCCAGAAACTTTTTGATTTCTTCCTTTCTCTCATTCTTAACTCATTATTTGATTAATAGCATGCTATTCAATGTCCATGAATTTAAGTGTTTTTGAGTTTTTTTCCTTGAGGTGGTTTCTAGTTTCAGTCCCTTGTGGTCAAAGAAAATGCTTGATACGATTTCAATTTTCTTGAATTTGTTGACATTTGTTTTGTGTCCTATTACATAGTCTGTGTTTGAAAATGTTCCATATGCATTTGAAAAGAATACCTATTTTGCTTCTTTGGGATGAAAGGTTCTGTATATATCAGTTGTATATGTCATCTAGTCCTGTTTAATGCCACAATATCTTTGTTGATATTTTGTTTGGAATATCTATCCACTTTTAACAGTGGGTGTTAAAATCCCCTAATATAATTTTGTTGCTGTCAATATCTTTCTTAAAATCCTCCAAGAATGTCTTTATATAGTTGGGTGGTCCTATGTTGGGAGCATATATATTTACAATGTTTATGTCTTATTGATGAATTCTTCCCTTTAGTATTATGGAATGACCTTCTGGGACTATTTTATGGCCCTCATTTTAAAGTCTAAAGTCTATTATGTCTGATATGAGTATTGCTACCCTGTTTTTTTTCCTGTCCATTTGCTAGGAATATGCTTCCAGCCCTTCACTATCAGTCTGTGTAGGTATTTTGTTCTAAGGTTGGTCTCTTGTATACAGCATCTGTGCGGGTCATGATTTCTTATTTATTCAGCTATTCTATGTTTTTTGGTTGGAGCATTTAAGCCATTTGCATTTAACATTATTGTTGGTAGGTACTTATTCATTGACATTTTAGATCCTTCATACCTTTGTACCTCTCTCACTCTTTTTCTTTCTTTTCTTAAAGCAATCACTTTAGCATCTCTTGAAATGCTGGTTTGGTGGAGGTATATTCTCTGAGGTCTTTTATCTCAGAAATTCCTTATTTGCCCTTCCATTTTAATTGAGAGCCTTGCTGGATAGAGTTGTCTTGATTACAGGCCTTTGTTTTTCATTACTTGGAATATTTTTTGCTATTTCCTTCTGACTTGGAACACTCACATTTAGAAGTCAGCTGCTAGCCTTATTGTGGTTCCATTGTATATTACATTCTTTTTCTCCCTTGTCTTTAGGAGTCTCTCTTTGTCTTAGAATTTTGCCATTTTAATTATGATGTGTCTTGAAGTGGGCCTCTTTGGGTTCCTCTTGATTGGGACTTTCCATGTTTCCTTGATTTGTGTGACTTTTTTCTCTCATCAAATTCGGGAAGTTTTTCATCATTACTTTTTCAAACAGGTTTTCTATCCCTTGCTCTTCTTCTTCTCCTTCTGGAATCCCTATAATATGGATATTGTTATGTTTCATGTTTTCCTGCAGTTCCCTTAACAACTCTTTGTTCTTTCTGAGTCTTTTTTTCTTTTCTTGCTCTTTCTGGGAGTTTTTTTTCTACTTTGTCCTCCAGCTCACTGATCCAATTCAGTGATTCACACCTAGTCTTCTATGTGATCAGTTGGAGGGGGAAGGCAAAGTGAATTAAGACAGCAGATGTGCATTCTATGGGATTTAAAGTATCAACCCTTGGAGAAGAGATAGGAGATCCTTTGGATAAGTATATTGTTTACCATGATATTTCACCCAACTATCTACTTTTTAGAAAGGAAGGAAAACAGATAAGACTCTTTTTAGAGAGATGAATGATTCTGAGTTTAATTCAGAAACCAGAGAGCTTTTTGAGGTCAGATTATGAAATATAGTGAGAGTAAAGCATGAAAAATAGGCATAATGTGTGAGAAAATAGAGTGAACCACAACAGTAATAAAGCTCTGAAAGATAGTGAAATGGGTTAACATCCAGGAAGGGTGCTGTATAGTATTTATTTACAATTGTATGGAACAACAATTACTTACAATAATATTGGGACAACAGTCATATGACAGAAACTATATGATCTGAATAACAAGAATAGGAAATACATGACCTAGAGTAGTGTGTTCTATTGGAACACAAGTGAAGTGAAAGAAGGAAACTTAAAATACACTATGAAACAGAGAACAAGGAAAACCAGTCCAGTAATGCAATTAAAGAATTAAAATGAAGAAAAGTAAACAGAAAGAAGAGAAATAAAAAAATACTAATAAAATAAAATAAGTTAAAATAAAAAAAATAATAATACAAATAAACAATAACATGCAAGTTCTGTGGAATAACAAAGTAAAATTTGTCTGATGAACCACAAATAAGACACCACTCTCAAAGAAGGGTTAATGGCCAAGAGGCATTGTTTATTATAACTCTCTGACTTTTATAATGATTCATTATATAACCTGTTCCTATAGCATCAATTTTTGTTTACAGGTGATTTCCTTATTTGGTAGCCTTATGTAAGGTTTCCATGGATCAATCATTATTATTCATTATATAACCGGGGTATGTTTGTATATAGTAGCTGGGTGATATGTAGCAATGGTTACAGGGCATGTGCCATCCGCAGCTTCCCAAGTAACCATTGTCCTGGTTACGGACCATGCGCCATCCTGCAACTTCCCAGTAACCATCCGTTGTGGTTACAGAGCATGCAGCATCCCACAGCTTCCCATGTAACCAGGTAACCAGTCTACCACATTTGTCTCAGTTTCTGAGTTGTTGGGATTAGCTTTATGATACCTCTTTGGGTCTGTCTCTGGTCCTTTCACAGCTCCAGGTTTTATTGTCTCATTTGGGGGAATAAAATAAAAAAATAAAAAAATATAAAAAGCACCTTTCTGCTGACTTTAAGCAGGCCAAGTGAGTTCTGCTGTTGTTCCTGGATGCCACAGGCTGAGGGTGGTTGGGCTTCACTTTTCTCCCTTCCTATGGTTTTACAAGGATGGGGTCCAAGTCTGGCCCACAATCTTCACAGTTGCCCAACTTCCAGCCCAGGTTTTCCATTTTCTGCCAGGACCCCACTGTCAGTCTGTGCCAGGCTGGCACCTTTAATCCACTAGTTATGCTGTCCTTGAGGTGCACTACTTAGGGGCAACTCACACACCACCTTCTCTCTTTGCTGTCCTAGGTGCTAGGCACTCTCAAAGTCTCTTTAGTGTAGCTGAGCTCCCCCACTGAATTAGGTCTTTCTGGGTACTGTTAACTCCCTGAGCGCTGCTTCTCTCCTCTGCAGGAGGTGCTTCCTTCTTCCTCTTGGCAAGTCAGCTTGGCTGCATGGGGGCAAGGGCACTGCTCTGGCTGTAGAGGTGTGGTCACAGTCACTGGGGCGGTGGCGGCAGGGATGCATCCTCCACCACTGAGGTGGTGGGGGCAGGGACACATCTGAGGTGGTGACAGTGAGGCTGGGGGCATGACTGTGATGGCTGTGTGGGTGTGGTCAGTGGGTAGCCATTGGGGGACATTTCCCTAAACATCATCCAAGATCCTTTTTTTTGATATAAATCCTCCTGTTCAAGCTTGTCACTCCTAACAAGCACCCAGTCTCTCATACAGTCCAACTTGCAATCAGACCAGAGACTACCCAGGTCAGGATCCATCACAGCCCAACTCTTCTCCCTTCTTCAGGTGTCACCTGGCTCCCAAATTTCTCTGGTAATGACCCAGCCTGTGTCCACAGTCTCATCAGGTGAACACTGCCCCTGTGCACCTCCTACTTCATCTTTATTCTCCCCAGTGACTTCAGGCACCCAGATCCATCTTGGAGCCACTCTATCCTCCCTGTTTGGCAGGGAAGGGGGTTGTTTATTTGACTCTTGTCCAAGGATCCTGTGGCAGTGATGGGCAGGCACCAGACTGGGGGTCCATGCGCTGGTCCCAGGGAGTTTACCATCCCAAAGCAATCTCCTTACTGTCTGTTTTTCAGTGTCCTCTACAATTTTTGCTTCCAAACTTCATATATGCTGGGATTCTGTTGGCTATTCACTCTGTTCCTCAGAACATCAGCTAGGTGTTCCACCTGCATGCAGGGGGACATGGACTATGCTCTCACCTACCTCACCACCATCTCTTCCAACTCTGAGATGTTTATTGAATATAGTCATTATTTCTTGAGTACTTAACATGTGCTTGGCATTGTGCTAAAAGTCTTATGTACATCAATTCATTAAATATTCTTTATGACTCAACCTGTGAGACAAAACTCACTGGCGCAATAGATAATAGCAATGAAAAGCCAACTTTTTAAAATATTTTATTGATTATGCTATTACAACTGTCCCATTGCCCCCTCCATCCT
>CM052540.1:78277699-78288487 GCA_028533065.1 Trachops cirrhosus | reverse complement strand
CTGTACCTTTTTCCCCTCTCTCCTCCTCCCACTCCCCTGTTGCTAACCCTCCATGTGATCTCCATTTCTTTGGTTCTGTTCCTGTTCTAGTTGTTGGCTTAGTTTCTTTTTGTTTTAGGTGTGGTTGTTAATAATTGTGAGCTTGCTGTCATTTTACTACACACGTATTTCATCTTCTTTTTCTTAGATAAGTCCCTTTAACATTTCATAAAATAAGGGCTTGGTGATGATGAACTCCTTTGACTTGACCTTATCTGAGAAGCACTTGATCTGCTGTTCCATTCTAAATGAAAGCTTTGCTGGATAGAGCAATCTGGGATGTAGGTCCTTGCCTTTCATGACTTGGAATACTTCCTTCCAGCCCCTTCTTGCTTGCAAGGTCTCTTTTGAGAAATCAGCTGACAGTCTGATGGGAACTCCTTTCTGGTGACCGTCTCCTTATCTCTTGCTGCTTCTACGATTCTCTCCTTCATTTTTACCTTGGCTAATATAATTCTGATGTGCCTTGGTGTGTTCCTCCTTGGGTCCAACTTCTTTGGGACTCTCTGAGCTTCCTGGACTTCCTGGAAGTCTATTTCCTTTGCCAGATTGGGGAAGTTCTCCTTTATTATTTGTCCAAATAACTTTTCCACTTGTTGCTCTTCCTCTTCTCCTTCTGGCACCCCTATAATCCAGATGTTGGAATGTTTAAAGATGTCCCAGAGGTTCCTAAGCCTCTCCTCATTTTTTTTGAATTCTTGTTTCTTCATTCTTTTCTGTGTGGTTGTTTCTTTCTTCCTTCTGGTCCACTCCATTGATGTGAGACCCAGCTTTCTTTCCATCAGTTTTGGATTCTGTGTATTTTTCTTCATTTCACTTATCGTAGCCTTCATTTTTTCATCTAATTTGTGACCAAAAATCAACCAATTCTGTGAGTTTCCTGATCACCAGTGTTTTGAATTGTGCATCTGATAGGTTGGCTATCTCTCGGTTGCTTGAAAGGATGAGTTCTGGGGCTTTTAATTGTTCTTTTGTTTGAGCCATCTCTTTGGGGTTTTTTGGTCTGGTTGTGCCTGTTACATATGAGGGGCGGAGCCTTAGGTGTTCACCAGGGTGGGGCAACCCAGTCTCTGGGTTGTGATGCTGTATGTGGGGCAGGGGGCCGAGAGGGAACAATGGTGCTTGCTCTGCTCTCTCTCAGATATCAGTCCCCTCTGCTGCTTCCCCCAAGCAAACTGGGCCTTTCTGGTGCTGATTCCCATGTAGGTGGGCTTATGCACCGTGTGGGTCTTTCCAGCAAACTCTCTTGTGAGGCTGGGAGTCTCTCCCTGTGCCTCAACCCCCACAGGTGTTTTCAATCAGTGCCCTGAGGCTCTATTACCCAGCGCTGGGATCCTGGGTTGGACGCAGTGCCTTGCTTTGCAATTGTAGCCTCACTGGGTCTGCTGGTTGCCACCCCTCAGCTTGGGTCTGCCAGCTGCCGCTTGCAGGCTCACGGTCCGCCTGCTGCGGTCTTATGTGCCTGGTCCCAATGCTCTTTGTGCTGCATGACCCCTTTCTGCCCAGTTGCCAGACTCCGCCCCTCCTACCAGTCTTCACGAAAGTGGGGGGGGGGGCTCCACCTGCAGGGCCCCCCAGGCCACCATGGATGAGAATAAGTCTACCAAGACATGAACTTCTTGGGGAGGAAAGGTGGCCAATCTCTCAAAGGAGAAGGGCCAGGAGCCTGTTCCTCAATGACTTGTATTGGGTTCATTTGCACAGGATTAGAGATAAAGCTCATTAATCATTGTCAGGCAGTAAGGACCAAACAATAGATAACAAAGAACTCTGAGGGCCTATTTTGAGTCAGGGTCAGATAGCTAAAGAGCTGTAAAGCTTTGAGGAACAAACTCACTTCTTGCTTAAACCCTTAAGATTTAATTGAGAGCATCCTAAACAAAGCAGTTTTCACAGGATTTTACATATTCTTTCTTAGGCATGATTGCCTGGGGAACCTGCCCTTTCCAGCACAGGGCTGCACCACCCTGTGTCATTGTTTCAGGCTTAGGTGGAGCAAGGGAAGTGAGGCAGCCAAGAGATTAGGAGACTTCTTCTAGACAGAATGAGGACTCAGGCTTTGTCAAAGCCAAGGGGTGAGGGTCCATCACCTCCTTTTGCTGTACCCCCCAAAGTCCTTCCTTGGGGACCTCCCACGTGATTGTGCCTGTCTTAGGTTGTTCCCCCCCTTGGGGAATCTTAACTGTCATTGGCTAACCCATGAAGCACTGGGGGCCAGTTATGGAAAGAGGAGCAGAAGCAGTGTTCCTGCCAGGGAGATAAGCTTTTGTCTCCTTGGTGGCTTACAGTCCAAGGTCACTCCCTCAGCCTTAGTCTTGGCAGGGGTTTCAGCTTCTGAAACCAGGCAGGGTGGTTCCCAACAGATGAATGTGTCTACTTTAACTCCTTGGGTGTCTGACTTCCATACAGTTCAATTTTCTGGCAGTTCTGGTTGTTATTTTGTTTCTAAATTATTGTTGTCCCTATCTTGGTTGTGCGAGGAGGCACAGCGTGTCTACCTATGCCTCCATCTTGGCTGGAAGTCGAAAAGCAAACTTTTTTAACAGAGTAAAATGTCAACAAGTGCAAATGAATCCTGTGATAATTGAGTCCATATGGGAGGTGTGGTGCTGAAAACAGGTGAAGACAAGTGTGACATTCAGATGAAATATCTGTATTCATGATCTAACCGGACTATTAACTGTCTTGATATTTGTGCCTGAGATGTTGGTTGCTTTGGTTTTTTATTTTTCTTTTCTCATTCTTCAAAATTCACCTTTGAGTCTCTTATAGGACAGATCTTATGTTGCTTTCTATCTCTTCTGGGCATGCATGGAGGGATGGTGAAGAAAATTTTTGGCAGATGCCTCAGCAAGTTCTCTTGTCTTCTGTCTGTCTCCAGGGTAGTGCTCAAAGATGGCTAGTTGGTTCCAGGAAAAGGTAACAGAGGCAGGTGTCAAGGCACAATGGCCTAAAGCAACTGATAGATTAACTAAAAAGTGTCCAAGGTCTCTTTGAAATAGAAACCAAATGTGAAAGTGGAGTGAGGACATTGGAGGAGGTAAATGGGAAAGAGAAGGGGAATAAGGGAGGGGGAGGAGAGGGAAAAAGAAAGGGTGGAGAGGAGAGAAAGAAAGAAGATAACTTCTAAACCTCCTTGTTGGTTTTTCTTATGGGGGATATAGCTCCTGGAGGGCTGTCATGGCATCATTTGAGCTGATCCATTCAAGAATTTAGAGAGGGTATACAGAGTACATACTTGGTCACAACTTTCAACTTGAAGAACATGGGACCCACAAAGGTAAGACCCACTCAGGCTGTCTGAGATTGAGGTGCAATTCCATGGCAGAATTGGCAAGAGGACTAGAGATGAAGGACTGGTTGCCAAGAATCTGGGGAGACATTTCTTTCAGAAAGGCATTTTTCTTCTTCCATGTCTCTATTCAGGAAATTAGTTCAGCAGAAAGAACACTAAGCAGAGAAATGAGGATTGTGCCCAGAGGCTAGGGAAGTCTTTTATCCCCCTGGGTTTCTCCTCAGGCCTCAGCTATATTGTTTCTGTCTCAGTGTTCCTGTTTCAGTATGGAGGAGTCTGACCTCTGTGCTTATCTGTTTTTTTTGGTTTATTTTCCATATGGGTCCATCTTTGCTTATCTGGCTCCCTGTCCCCAGACCCCAACCAACTTCTGTTCTTGGTCTACTTATCTCTCTGCCAATCTGCTCAGTTCATATCCCAGTCACCCTCATCTTTTTTCCACCCCTTTTATGCCTGTCCACCTCCTCTCTAACCTTCTCTCTCTGTGCTACTCATCTGCTCAGTTCACATTCAACCATATTCCCTTTTCTTGGTCCTCGTTCCTCTCTTCATTTTCTTCTCTTCATTTAACTTCTTCCTCTTCCCCATCTTGTTTGTTCCATTAAGAATATTTTATTGGGGAGTAGAAGCAAGATAGAGGAGGAATAAATGGAAGCCACACTACACTCCTCCCAGGACTAATCTGGAATTACAACTAAATTGTGGGTAAATCACCTGGATATACAATAACAAACAACTTAACAACAGCAAGAAAGAAGCCTTATAACCTTGGACAGACAGAAGAATCATCTTCAGCACTAACTGACTGGTAAGGAGCACAAAAGATACTCAAGAGTGCTGGCTGGGTGCCCACAAGGGGCAGTGCCAGAAGGATAATTAAGCAACTTTTTGGATTCCTCTGAGAAGTGTGGCATCTAAATCCTAAGCTGGGATCCCCAGCTTATAGCACCAGAGCCCCAAAAGTACACAGATAAAAACTGATGGTGAAAAGGGAAGGGTAGCTTTCTGCCAGAGACAGATAGCTGGAGACACAAAGAGCCATTTAAAGGGCCAATGCACATATTTTCATTTACAGCCACTTGCCTGAGGCTCTGGAAAAGGCAGGGAAGATTGGGCTGGAGATGCCTCAAGAGAGACTGGTGATTCAAGCTTTGGGGAAAGAGCTGAGAGTGGTCAGCAGGATCCCAGTGCTGAGTCACCCCCCATATAGCAGTAACAATCCCTCTCAGGCAAACCACTCCCCTCCAAGCAGCAGCCTTAGGTGAAACAATAGCCCTGCCCCCAGGAGTGATTCTGTCCTGCCTTTTTGGGCTAAAACCTGACTGCTGAGTGCAGACTGACTAGATTAACAAATGAAGGATTCAGCCACAGACAGATGGCTGTCTCAGAGCAGGCTGCCTAAGTCATATGAGATCAAAATCTGACATCACCAGGAGCATATCCAGAAAAGAAAAACAATAATAAATATTAGAGGCTACCAAGACAAAATCAATGGTGGTCTTCTTCATAATTAGTGATATTTTCTTTCCTACATAGATTTTAAAATTCATTTCTTATCCATCAAGTTTGTGTATATTAAGCTACTAGATTTTATACTATAGTTTATTTCTCTCCTTTCTTATAATAGTCTTAATCTGCTGCATCCTTATTAATACTGGTTCATTTTCTGTTGATAGTGGGATTTTAGAAGAGGCGAATATTTTTGCAGATGTGAGATTGTTCCCTTGGCATTGTGGTTTTGTTCTGGCAGAACTTGTGCAACAGTATATAAGCCATGGTGGAAGGAGCGACCCTCAGTTAACCATCTGGAAGGAAGGACCCACCAAAGAATGACCCCAAAACAATCAAAACCCAATTATACCTTTAGAGCCAACATAAACAATATAAAGGTCATCCCAAGAGCATTAAGTACAGAAGATCAAGAAGACTGCACCACTGCATATAACAGATATCCTGTGATAGAAGTTCAAACCACAAACTCCAGGAGTCAAAATAGACCAATTTAAGAAGCAGAGACAAACAAGAAGAGTCTTACAAATAATGAGAAAACAAAGAAACAACCACCAAATAAAAGGAAAAAAAAAACTTTTAGAAAGAATGCTAAATGAAATAAAGGCAAGTCGACTATGAGATAATGAGTTCAAAACAATGGTTATAAGCAAGCTCAATGAGCTTAGTGATAATTTCCAACTATAGGGAAACTACAAGGAACTTATTGTGAGTTATACCAGTATGAAAAAGGGAATAGAAACAATCAACAAGAGGAAAGAGGAAATGAAGAATACAATTCCTGAACTGAACAAGATAGTAAAAGGAATCAAAAGTAGGCTAGATGAAGCAGAGGACTGAACCAGTGAGCTGGATGACAAGGTAGAAAAAAACACCCCAAAACAGTAAAAAAGGTGGGGGGAGACTCAAAAAGAATGAAGAAGGGTTAAGGGAACTGCAGGACAGCATGAAACATAATAATATCTGTATAATAGTGATACTGGAAGAAGAAGAAAGAGAAAGGAATAGAAAAGCTGTTTGAAAAAGCAATGATGGAAAACTTCTTTAATTTGATGAGAGAAAAAGTCACACAAATCCAGGAAGTACAAAGGGTCCTAATCAAGTGGAACCCAAAGAGGCCCACACTTCATATTTAAAATGCAAAATTAAAAGATAAAGAGAGAATCTTAAAGGCAGCAAGGGAGAAACAGGAAGTAACATACAAGGCTAGCAGCTGACTTCTCAGTGGAAACAATACAAGCTGGAAAGAAATGGACAGGAATATTCCAAATAATGCTCTGGCTGGTGTGGCTCAGTGGACTGAGTGCTGGCCTACAAAACAAATAATGAAAAGCAAAGGCCTTCAACCAAGGTTAATATTCCCAAAAAGTGTCTCAATTAAAATGGAAGGAAAATAAAATTTCCCAGATAAAAGAAGGTTCAAAAAATACACCTCCACCAAACCAGCACTGCAAGATATACTAAAGGGACTGCTTTAAGAGAAGGAAGAAAAAGGGTGAGAGAGAGAGGAACACAGGTACAAAGAGGATAAAATGATAATGAATAAACACCTATCAATAATAATGTTATATGTAAATGGACTAAATGCTCCACTCAAAAGACATAGGGTATCTTCATGGATTAAACAAAACAAAACAAAACAACAACAACAACAAAACAAACATGACCTGCTCATATGCTGCCTACAAGAGACCCATCTCAGAAAAAAAAACCCTGCACATTCTGAAAGTGAAAAAATATTCCAACCAAATGGACAGGAAAGAAAAGTGTGGACAGCAATACTTATATCAGATAAAATAGGCTTCAAAAGAAAGGCCATTAAAAGAGAAACAAAAGGGCACTTTATAATACTCAAGGAAAGAATCCATCCAGAAGATATAAATATTGTAAACATATATGCACCCAACATGGGAGCACCCTAATATATGATAAAAATCTTGGAGGATTTCAATAAAGATATAGATAGCAACACATTTATACTAAGGGATTTTAACACCCCACTGTCAAAATAGATCTTCAAAAAATATATCAAAAATGATATTATGGCATTGAACAATGCCCTATATCAAATTGACTTAACTACATATATATTAATTTATATAATAAAATTAATATATAATATATTGTGAATAATCTATATAATTTAAATATATTTGTAAAATTTATATAGTTTATATAATATAATTAATATGTATAATATATTATAAAATCTCTCTATAAATATATATATAAATTCATTGCAATGAAGGAAAATACACATTCTTTTCAAATGCACATGGAACATTTTCAAAGATAGGCCACATGATAGGACACAAAACAAGCCTCAACAAATTAAAGAAAATTGAACTCATATCAAGCGTTTTCTCAGAACAAAAGGCCTGAAACTAGAAAGCAACCTCAAGGAAAAAACTTAAAATACACTCAAGTTGGTGGAAACTGAAGAGCAATGCTATTTAAAAAAGAATGGGTTAATAATGAGACCAAGGAAGAAATAAAAAAACTCTGGAAACAAATGAAAATGAACTCACAAGTGTCCAAAACTTATGGGCCACAGCAAAAAATGTTCTGACAGAAAAGTTCATAGTGATACAGGCCTACCTAAAAAATAGAAATATTTCAAATAAACAACCTAACTCTACATCTACAAGAACTGAAGGAACAACAACAAAGGTCAGAGACAGTAGAAGGAAAGAAGTAATCATCATCAGAGAATAATTAAATTACAGAGACTAAAAGCACAATTCAAAGTATCAATAAATCCAGCGGCTGGTTCTTTGAAAACGTAAACAAAGTCAACAATCTTTTAGGTAGGCTCATCAAGAAAAAGGAGAGAGGAACCAAATAAATATAATAAGAAATGAAAGAGGAAAGATTACAACTGATAATACATAAATACAAAGGATTATAAGAAATTACTACAGAGAACTAAATGGCAAAGATTTGAAAACATAGTTGAAATGGACAAATTTCTAGAAAAGTGTCATCTTTGGAGGAAGATGGTGGTGAGGTAGGTGGGAGTGGAGCCCACTTCCCCTGCACATGGGTGAAATACCTAGCTGATCTATGAAGGAACAGAGTGAACAGCCAACAGTACTCCAGCATAGATGAAGATAGGAGAAAAAAATTATAGAGGACATTGAAAAATCAGACAGTAAGGAGAGTGCTTCAGGACAATAAGGTCCCTGGGACCAGCATGGGGACCAGGGTGGCTGTAGCCCCAGGCCTTGGTGCCTGTTGGGTCTGCCACAGAGTTCTTGGGAGAGAGCCAGGTCAACAGCTCCCTCCCTTGCCAAACAAGTTTCAAGCAGCACCTGGAGAGACCTGGTTGCTTGAAGTTACAGAGAAAGGAATAAGGACTACATGGAAAACACAACAAGGGTTGTGAGCACCCATGGAGGTGTGGATGCCTGCTGGGGACAGTTGAGAGTTCGGCCATGGTGGGCCCGGACCTGGATAGTCCCAGGTCTGGTTGGAGAATTGGGCTGTGTGAGAGGCCAGGACTCTGTATAGAAAGGCAGGCTTGAGCAGGAGGAATTTCTCAAAAAGAAAAAGTGGAAAAAGAGACACTTGGTGGCTGTTTAGGGAATTCTCCTGCAGCAGCCACTCCAGCCTCTTCTCAGCACTTCTGAGGTGGCACAGAAGGTCCTGCACACACTCCAGTAGCCCTGGGAAGTGTGTGCAAACCTGAGGGACAAGAGGTGGCCAGGCCAAGCATGCAGGTCTGCAACCTGGAGAGAGTGCGCTCTGCTTAAGGCCCAGTTCCCATACCCAATGCCTCAGGGAGAGTGTGAGCTGCCTGGACCAGAGGTTGCTGGAGAACTTCCCTGGAGGTTGACTGCCCATTAGGAAGGGAGAAACTGTAAATGAAACACCCCTCAGCCTGCTGCAGCCAGGAAGAACAGCAAAACTGGTTTGGCCAGTTTGAAGTCAGCAGGAGGCTTTTTTTTCTTTTTTTTTTTAAAGTAATTCTTTATTTTTTAATTTCTTTTTATCTTGTAACTCCGTGTTCCTCTTTCCTTCTTTCTTGTTTTATTCCTACTTTCTTTCTATCCTTTTTATCTCTTCTTCCTTCTTTTTCTTTTTATAATTCCCACAAATGAGACAAAAAACCCTGGAACTGTGAAAAGACCAGAGATGGACCCAAAGAGGGGGCATCCCAAAAGTGGGGACAGTGACACAAATTTCACTTTGCTACTGCAGAGAACTTGTAAGTTATTGCATATTTGAATTATTATTTTTTCATTATTCTTACATCTTTTATTTTATTAGTATTTTTGTATTCTTTTTCTTTCTGATCAGTCTTCTTCACTTGGCTGGTTAAACTGCATTGTTTGACTGGTTTCCCTTGGTCCTCTTGTTCACAGTGTATTGTTATTATACTGTCTTTCACTTCATTTGTGTTCCATTAGCACACTACTCTAGGGCCTATACTTCCTATTCTGGTTATCCAGATCACATAGATTCCATCATATGATTGTTGTTCCATTATTATTGTAAATAATAGCTGTTCCATACAATTGTAAATACTACATAGCACTCCTCCCAGATCTTAGCCTACTTCATGGTGTCCTGAACTCTATTACTGTTGTGGTTAACTCTATTTTCTCACACACTACACCTCTTTTATATCCTTTGCTCTCACTTTACCTCATAATCTGACTTTCCACAAGCTCACTGCTTTCTAGATCTAACGCAATCTTTTCTCCCCCAACAAGAATCTTATCTTCTTTCCACACTTTCTAAAAAGTGGCAAGTTGCGTGAAATGTCACTGTTAACACCACATATCCAAAGGATCTCTTATCTCCTCTGTACAGGATAGTACTGTAAATATGAGCATACACTCTTGCTGTCTTAAGCCATTTTGCCTTACCCCTCTAACTGATCACAAAAAAGAGCACGTGAAAGCTGTGAACACTAGGATTCCTGCTGCAAGAGGAAACCCACCATAAAAAGAACCACCAACAGATAACAACAGAAGAAGGTGAGCAGTGAGTGGAAACCACACTACCTCAACCCAGGACCTATCTGGAAATACAACTAAATAGTGGAGAAATTACCCAGAACAAAGAACTGAACAAGAGCAAGAGAGAATCCTCAAAACCTTGTATACAAAGAAGAACCAGTTTCAACACAATCTTCCCACACCAGCACAACAAAATACAAGGGGTGGTGGACAGAGTGACCCTCAGTTAACTAGCTGGTGGGAAGGAACCACCAAAGAAAGATCCACAACAATCAAAACCCAGAGACATACACAGAACCAACTTATATAACAGCCCAAGACCAGTGAGCTCAGAAGATCAAGGAGACTGTACCACTGAATCTCCCAAGTATTCTATCATAGAAGTTCACACGATAAACCCAGGGAGTCAGAACAAATAAATTAAAGAAGCAGAGGCTAACAAGAAGAGTCTCACAAACAATGGGAAGACAAAGAAACAATCTCCAAATGAAAGGAAAGGAAGATGTCTCAGAAAGAATGCTAAATGAAATAGAGGCAAGTCAACTATCAGATATTGAGTTCAAAGCAATGGTTATAAGGTAGCTAAATGAGCTCACAGAGAATTATCAAAAACCACAGGGAAACTGCAATGAACTCACTGCAAACTATATCAAGATGAAAAAGGAAAGAGAAACTATCAACAAGGGCCAAGAGGAAATGAAGAATACAATTTCTGAACTGAAGAACACAGTAGAAGGAATGAAAAGCAGGCTCGATGAAGCAGAGGATCATATCAGCGAGCAGGAACAAGGCAGAAAAAAACACGCAGGCTGAGCGAGGCAAGGAAAAGAGGCTTAGAAAGAATGAAGAGGGGTTAAGGGAAATGCAGAACAACATGAAACATAATAATATCCCTATAATAGGGATACCAAAAGGAGAAGAAGAAGAGCAAGGGATAGAAAATCTGTTTCAAAAAGTACTGATGGAAAATTTCTTTATTTT
>CM052540.1:78240271-78277199 GCA_028533065.1 Trachops cirrhosus | reverse complement strand
ACAACATGAAACATAATAATATCCCTATAATAGGGATACCAAAAGGAGAAGAAGAAGAGCAAGGGATAGAAAATCTGTTTCAAAAAGTACTGATGGAAAATTTCTTTATTTTTTGATAGAAAAAGTCACACAAATCCAGAAAACACAGAGAATCCCAATCAAGTGGAAGCGAAAGAGGCCCACTTCAAGGCATATCATAATTAAAATGGCAAAATTCCAAGATAAAGGGAGAATCTTAAAGGCAGCAAGGGAAAAACAGGAAGTAACACACAAGGGAGCCCCAACAAGACTAGCAGCTGACTTCTCAATGGAAATGCTCTAAGTCAGAAGAGAATGGCAAGAAATATTCCAAGTAATGATAACCAGAGGCCTGCAACCAAGACTGCTTTATCCAGCAAGGCTCTCAAAATGGAAGGCCAAACAAAGAGCTTCTTAGACAAAAGAAGCCTCAAAGAATATACGTCTTCCAAATGAGCTCTGCAGGAGATGCTAAAGGGTTTGTTTTAAGAACAGGAAAAAACAGTGAAAGAGAGAGGAATACAGGTATGAAAAATGGCAATGAATAAGTACCTATCAATAATAACCTTAAATGTAAATGGATTAAATGCCTCAATCAAGAGACACAGGATAGTGGAATGGATAAGAAAATATGACTACGTATATGGTGCCTACAGGAGACCCACCTCAGAACAAAAGACCTACACAGACTGAAAGTGAAGGGCTGGAAACAAATATTCCAAGCAAACAGACAGAAGAAATAAAAGCCAGGGTAGCGATACTCAATATAGGACAAAAGAGACTTCAAGAAAAAAGAATCATAAAAAGTGACCAGAAGGTCACTTCATAATACTCAAGGGAAAAATCCACCAAGAAGACATAAACATTGTAAATATATATGCACCCAACATCGGAGCACCCAAATACATAAAGAAAATCTTGGAGTACTTCAAGAAAGATATTGACAGGAACACAATTATAACAGGAGATTTGAACACCCCACTGTCAAAAATGGATACATCTTCCAAACAAAATATCAACAAAGATATTGTGGCATTGAACAATGTTGGAGACCAAATAGACTTAACTGATTTCATATATATATATATATATATATATATATATATATATATAGAGAGAGAGAGAGAGAGAGAGAGAGAGAGAGAGAGAGAGAGCCTTTCATCCCAAAGAAGCAAAATACACATTCTTTTCAAATGTGCATGGTACATTTTCAAAGATAGACTATGTGATAGGACCAAAAACAAGCCTCAAAAAATTCAAGTAAATTGAAATCATATCAAACATTTTCTCCAACCACAAGAGACTTAAATGAGAAACCAACCCCAAGGGAAAAAACCCAAAATACTCAAACTCATGGAGATTGAATAGCATACTATTAAACAATGAATGTGTGAAGAATGAGATTAGAGGAGAAATCAAAAAGTTTCTGGAAGGAAATGAAAATGAACTCACAACAACCCAAAACTTATGCGAAACAGCAACAGCAGTCCTGGGAGGGAAGTTAATAGCGATACAAGTTTACCTGAAAAAGATAGAAACATTTCAAATAAACCAGTGAACCCTACACCTACAAGAACTGGAGAAACAAAATCAAAGACAACCCAGCAAATAGAAGGAAGGAAATAACCACGATCAGAAATTAATTAAATGACATAGAAATTTAAGCACAATTCTAAGGATCAATAAATCCCAGAGGTGGTTCTTTGTAAAGATAAAAAAAATAGACAACCCTTTAAGCAGGCTCATCAAGAAAAAAAGAGAACCCAATAAACACAATCAGAAATGAAAGAGGAGAGGTTACAAGTGTCACCACAGAAATGCAAAAGATTGTAAGAAATTACTACAATGAACTCTATCAACAAATTTGAAAACCTAGGTGAACTGGACAAATTTCTAGAAAAATATAATCTTCTAAAATTCAATGAAGAAGAAACACAAAGCATGAACAGAGCAATAACTGCTGATGAAACTGAAGCAGTAATCAAAAAATTCCTGACATACAAAAGCCCTTGACAAGATGGTTTCACAGGAGAATTTTACAGAGCATTTAAGGAAGAGCTAACCCCCATCCATCACATACTATTCCAAAAAATGCAAGAAGTTGGAAGACTCCCAATCACTTTTTATGAAGCCAGCAGCATCCTAATCCCAACACCAGATAAAGACACAACAAAGAAAGAAAACCTCAGGCCAATATCATTGATGAACATAGACACTAAAATCTTCAACAAAATATTGGCAAATCAAATCCAGGAATACATTAAAAGTATCAAACACCATAATCAGGTGGCATTCATCCCAAAGATGCAAGGATGATGCAATATTCACAAATCAATAAATGTAATACATCACTTAAACAAGAGCAAAGATAAAAATCACATGTTCATATAAATGGATTCTGGAAAAGTATTTGATAAGGTACAGTACTCATTTATGATAAAAAACACTCAAAAAGTGGGAATAAAGGGAGCATTCCTCAACCTAATAAAGGCTACATATGGAGACCTACAGCCAACATCATACTCAATGGCCAAAAAGTAAAAGCTTTCTCACTAAGATCAGAAAAAAGGTAAGGATATCCACTTTCACTTCTATTCAATATAGTTTTGGATATCCTAGACACAGCAAGAAGACAAGAAAAGGAAATAAAAGGCATTCAAATTTGAAAAGATGAAACAAAACAGTATTGTTTGTAGATGACATGATAGTGTACATAGAAAATCCTATAGACTCCACCAAAAAGCTGCTCAACCTAATAAGTGAATTTGGCAAAACAGCAGGATACAAAATCAATATTCAGAAACTAAAGACATTTTTGTACACCAACAATAAAATATTAGAAACAGAAATCAGGGGGAAAAATTCCATTAGATAGAGCAACTAGAAAAATAAAGTACCTAGGAATAAACCTAACCAAGGATGTAAAAGACCTGTACTCAGAACATTACAGAACACTGAAGAAATTAAGGAAAATACAAACAAAGGGAAACATGTATCATGTTCATGGATTGGAGGAATTAACATAATCAAAATGTCCATTCTACCCAAAGCAATTTATACGTTCAATGCAATCCCTATTAAAGTATCAATGAGGCATTTCACAGCTGCAGAAGAAACATTTCAAAAATTTATATGGGACAAAAAACAATCCCAAATAGCTGCAGCAATTTTGAGAAAGAAGAGGAAAGTAGGAGGGATCACAATACCTAACATCAAACTGTATTATAAGGCCACTGTAATCAAAACTGTCTGGTACTGGCATAAAAATAGACAGCTGGACCAATGGAACAGAATAGAGAACCCAGAAATAAACCCAAGTCTCTGTGGTCAATTAATATTCAACAAAAGGCCAGAGGCATACAATGGAGTAAAAAGATCCTCTTTAATAAATTGTGTTGGGAGAGGTAGACAGCTACATGCAAAAAAATGAAACTTGAACACCAACTTAAATCATACTCAAAAATAATTTCAAGATGGATAAAAGATTTAAATACAAGTTGTGACCCCATAAATGTCCTATAGGAGAACATAGGCAGAAAAATCTCAGATATTCCACGGAGAAATGTTTTCACTTATATGTCCCCTAGAGCAAGGACCATAAAGGAAAGAATAAATGAATGAGATCTCATCAAAATAAAAAACTTCTGCATGGCTAAAGAAAACAGCATTAAAATGAAAAGAGAACCAACCTTATGGGAAAACATATTTGCCAATGATACCTCAGACAAGGGTTTGATCTCCAAAACATATAAAGAACTCACATGACTCCATTCCAGGAAGACAAAAAAAAGCCAAAAACAATAAAAACATTGGGCAAAGGGGTTGAACAAACACTTCTTCACAGAAGATATACAGAGAGCCCAGAGACATATGAAAAGATGCTCAGCATCACTAGCCATAGGAGAGATGCAAATTAAAGCCACAATGAGACATCATTTCACACCAGTGAGAATGGCTATTATATAATAATCAACAAAGAGTAAGTACTGAGGAGGGTGTGGAGAAAAGTGAACCCTAGTGCACTCTTGATGGGAATGCAGAGTGGTACAGCCACTGTGGAAAACAGTATGGAATTTCCTCAGGAAACTAAAAATGGACTTCCTTTTGACCCAGTAATTCCGCTGATGGGATTATATCCTAAGAACCCTGAAACATAAATAAAAAACCCCTATGCACCCCAATGTTGATAGCAGCATAATATTAAAATTCAGAACAAACTGATAGTAACCAATGGGGAGTGGGGAGTGGATAATGGGGATGAAGGGGGAATGGTTTTCAGGAACAACAATAAAGGGCACATGGATAAAACCAAGGGGGATGCAATGAGGGTTTGGATATGAGGATGGCCAGTGTGGGGACATTGGTCAGGGGAAAATGGAGACAACTGTACTTAAACAATAATTTTAAAATAAAAATAAACTCTTAAAATTTCTCTCTATATTTAAACATGTCTCGTGTTGACACTTTCCTTTTTTCAAGAGCTCCCTTGTCCCACTCTTCCTTCTGTAAAAACCTTCCACCTGGTACAACCCCTGGGAATGTCCTTCTACTTGCTAGATGGTAGTCTGTCATATTCATGAATGCTTAATTAAAGCCAATTATGTCTTCAGACTTACTCCATTAAATTTTGTTTCCTTAACATGCACATTTAGTATTCTTAAAATACTATTCTACATTCTGAGGAAGCAGAATTTTGAATTTTAATTTTATTTCTGGAAAAACAAGGTTCTGAATAATGGTTTCCTTTTGGTCACAATCTAGGAGGTAAGAGGGCAAACAAAGAGATGTGAGAAACCGCTGAGTACATTACAATGAGAATAATAGTAGTGATGATGACAATGAAAATGATGACAGTGCTGCAGTTCATCTGTATAATGCTTTATGCATTGCTCAGTGACTTTTTACCCTTTACCTCCCTTATTTATCCAGCAAGACTATTACTCCTATTTTTCTTATAAGTAGTAAAAGCACTAACATGAGTTGTGTGGAACCCAGAGCCCAGGGTTCTTCCCTTTAAAATTGTAGCTCTTCTCAATGAATTTGGAACCAGCATTAGTCATTGAAATAAAATTTGTATGACCAGGCCCCTCCTGCTCCTTGCCAATCCAATTCAACATTCTCAGAATGTTATGAAACAGATCTAACTCCTCACGCAGATAGGGGCTTCCAGAGTCTGATGTTTTGGATGGATTCCAAAACAAATGTTTTCTTTTATATTTGTGACTTGCTGAGATTTGATTGCTAACTGGTTGTGAAAGGAAACCTAATTTGCCACCCCAAAATATGCCTCTTTGGCATAAGGATTATTTTGATCTGGTTACTTTCAAGAACCAGCAGATACAGTAAAAGCTTCAAAAACTGAGTAGAAGTTCCCCCCTTATTTATTTTATTTTATTTATTGTATTTTATTGTTGTTCAAGTACAGTTATCTGCCTTTTCCTCTCACCACTCCCACCACCCCAGCCATCCCCACTTCCCTGCTCTGATTCCACCCCCCTTGGTTTTGCCCATGTGTCCTTTTCAGTTGTTCCTAAAAACCCTTCCCCCTTTTCTCCACATTATCCCCTCCCACCTCTCCTCTGGTTACTGTCAGTTTGTTCTTTATTTTAATGTCTCTGGTTATACTTTGCTTGCTTGTTTGTTTTGTTGATTAGTTTCCACTTATAGGTGAGATCATATGCTATTTGTCTTTTACCACCCGTCTTTTTTCACTTAGCACAATGGTCTCCAGTTACATCCATGCTGTTGCAAAGGGTAGCAGCTCCTTCTTTTTTTCTGCTTCATAGTATTCCATTGTGTAAATGTACCATAGTTTTTTGGTCCATTCATTTACTGATGGGCACTTAGGTTGCTTCCAACACTTGGCTACTGTAAATTGTCCTGCTATGAACATCAGGGTGCGTAGGTTCTTTTGGATTGGTATTTTGGGGTTCTTAGGGTATAATCTCAGAAGTTCTCCTTTTGTAAAAAACATTTATTGAAGTACATTCGTAAGGAAAATCTCCATTTTTAAGGGCATATCCCTCTCTGTACCAAGAAGAGAAGGATGACTAAGTCTCTAGAAATCTCATCAATGGAGATGGCAATTTAAATCTTAAAATTTTACCCTTGTTTACTGTGCTTTTCCTGGTAACCTCCTACAAGTTGCCTCCCTTAACTTTCAGCATCTTCTTTTGTTATTAGCTGGAAATGATATTTAAGGTGGCAGTTTGGGACATTTGTAGGAGTTCCTCAGTGTTCCTGAGTCTCTCATAGATGTACATGAGTTAACACGTTATTAAATTTATGTTTGCTTTTCTCTTGTTAATCTGTCTCTCTCTTTTTAAATTACAGGGTGGTCTCACCCAAGAACCTAGAAGTGTAGAAAATCTTTCTTCTCCTACAGCTGATATATGTGTTACATTAGGTAGTTAAGCAGTAACAAAAAAGAACAGAGTATCCTGGTTAAACCTGATTAAGTAGAAAGTGGCAGCTTTGCAGCCACCCTGGGTTGGAGGGAAAGCAAGTGAGGGGGAAATTCCTCTGCTGAGGCATGTGTAGCAGAAGCTAAAATGGTGACCAAAAGGTAAACCTGGGAAAGAACTTGGATATGGGGAGTCACAGCATAGTCCCCATTAAGAGATTGAAGATAAAAGAGATTGAAGAGAAAAGAGGAAAGAGATTGGATAGTTTGAAAGAAAGCCTACTCTCTCCCAAGTCCAAGGTAATATAGAAAAGCTTAACAAAGGTAACCACTTGGGCCAAAGTGCATCACTGATGCAGGCCAGACAGGAAAAGAGACTAAGCTAGACTACTGGAACCTCAGACACTAGAGTAGGCATGGCAGCTCTGAGCCCTCGCCCTCCTCCTGGGTTTGGTGGGGACAATTGCAAACCTGTGGCCCCAGGGGCTGAACTTCTACCCTAGCAAGACAGAGCTGAACCACCTGGTTGTGGATAAAACATTGGGCATAGTGTACCTCGTGTTAGTGAACTCGATCTACCAGCTGAGTACCAGAGAAGTGCCTCCTTGAGTGTGGCAGCCTTTTCAAGGGAACTCTAATAAATGCTGTCACTATTGCTTATGTGTTCTTGAAGTTCCTCTCCTATAGCATTGTGGAAGAACCTATTTCCAGGCAGGTTTTCCTCCAGTAACAAAAGCATTTAGCCCCCCAAGCTCTTTGTAGGTTCAGTTTTTATCTTTCCCCTGCTGTTAAGTAGTAATCATTCTTTATCTCTCTCAATTTCCTCACCACCAATAACCATTCTATCAATTCTATTACATAATCAACCTTCCCCAAAGTCACAGACAATGGGAACTAGGGGGGAAGGAACATAACCCTCTGTAAGATCAGCAGACATTGGGTGGGAGTGAGCATAAGGGATAGAACCCAGAATTCATGTTTACATTCTGACTTAGCTCTTTACATAATTATTCAAGTGACAGCATTTCCTTTATTTCTGATATCAGTTGTTTATTTCCTTCCTGGTAGATAACACTATACTGACTTAGGAAGTAAAGAATAACTAAGGAAGAATGCAGCTCCTGTCTTCATTTGTTCAGCCAGTAACATTTAAACAGGGCAAAGCCTTTGTCTTAAAAAAAACTACCAGTCTAGGGTGGGGAAGGGACAGATGTAGAAATAGATCACTGCATATCAGGTAATGCATGTGACAATAAGGTTCTGTGGAGAAGGGATAACAGAAAAAGCATGATCAGCTCCAGACTGTGGATTAGGAGGGTCAGGATGACTTCACAGGAGAAATTACCCTAAAACTGATTAGAATCAGCATCTCCAGGGGAGAAGGGCCCTTCAGGTGGCAAGATCAGCACATGCAAAGACAGAGCATGGTGAAAAGGAACAGGTAAGGGAACTGTAGGAAATTCAGAGCAGCCACAATGTGAGGTATTGCTAGAGTAGGCAGTTAGATAGGCATGAGTAGACCAGGAACAATAGACCAAGTATGAAATGTCACCAGGGTGGAAAGTCCCAGGTGCCTAGCAACAGGCAAAACTGGGAAAAACGAGTATTGTAGACTACAACTTTATCCTCAGTATAACCTTTCCTCCCCTAACATGTCACTAGTCATGCAGTTTAGACCCCCTGACCTTTCATATTACTATTTATGCAATTAGGCCCCATTAGAGAAGGAACAAGGTGGCTAGAGAATAGCATCATACATCTCCCTTGCGCAATCACTCCCTTAAACATTAAGCCCTCAGGACTATGAGGTTCTGATCCACATCCAATAGTCTTAGGAACAAACCTGTGGGTCTGTTGACTACAGAGACAGAGTTTTGGTCAAACTAGAGATGCCATTTAGTCCTCAGCTGTGTTTCAGCTCTAGGCCCAGAAAAGCAAAAAATTCAGATGGAGCAATGACATGACTAACATCAGGACCAGCTAAAATGACTAATGACCCACCTACTCCAGCATCAACCAATCAGTAGAGACCATGACCATAAAAAGACACACATGGAAAGCTGATGAATATTCTATTGATATCCTCCCCAGAGACCTCCCTTAAAAATCCTCATCTTTAACACCCATTAAGATGAAGGACCCAGCTCTGTCTCTCTTGCCCTCTCTCACTCATGCCTTTCGTCTTCTTCTGTCTTCAAGCATGTCATTTTATTCTTTCTTTCTCCTAAGCTCCAAGGCCTCTTATTTTACCTCTGTAACTTATTTCCTGAGTTCATGCAGCTCAGTTGACTCATTTCTTCTACCTCTCTAACTTTCTAAATAAACTTCATGTGCCAGAGTTACTGGCTTTGAATTCTTTCTTAGCTGAACTCAAGGACTGAGGTCTAACAGTATGAAGGGGATATGTGTAAGATTAAAGGCAGAAGAAACAAGCAGGGCTAAGGTGGTAGAGGACATTGTCCATCAGCTGGCAAGGTGACTTCATCCCACAGAAGGTAAGAAGCTGCTAGAGGGATTTAAAGAGAGAAGTGAGTTTGCTTTAAATGATTACAAGCTGTACAGTAGAGAAGCAGTGGAGAACAGTGAGATTGGAGAAAGACATTTGGAAAGCTATTATGGAGGTCCAGGTAAAAGAGAATAATAATTTAGAAAATATCAAGGTCAATGGGGTCAAAGGAAATGGATGGATTTAGTAGAGTTTTACACAGAAGAATTTACTGTGATAAGGAATATAAAACGATGATTTCTAGCCCTTCATAAGAAAAAGAAGTTGGGGAAGAAGGAGTACACGAGACATAATGAAATAAACTAGACTGGCTGGCATTTCTTCTTTAGGGTTCTCATTCCAAATTTCCTTTAGGTGAACAATTTTCAGGGGACCACCTTTCTCTCTGCCCCCTCATTTCTTGCTGGTTACAACACATCTTACAGAATCCCTTGTAGAATTAAGAATAGCCATGTCACTTCTCTTTTCCCATTTGGAAAATGAAGGGACTAACCCACCTGGGATGAAATCCTTCCCTCCTCTTCAAGCTGGGCTGAGTTCTCCTCTCTCTGCACTGTGCTGCAGTGTCTGTCTCAGTCTTACACTGCTTCACTTTCACTGCCTAGTTTCCCAAGCAATTAAGCAGAGCTGCCCTACCCTCTCTGTAATCAGTCCTCCACACACTGATTCTAGATGGTCCTTCAGGACAGAGATGCTAATTTTCCTGAGTGGAGACCAGGTTCGTTCTCTTATCTCCATCATCTTTCTACACCACAACTTCCAGATTCTGGGTCCAGAGGACTCTGTGTCCCCTGGTTTGGACTTCTTGTCTTAATGCCCAGCTGGGAAGAAATATGAGATGGAGAAGAAGACAGCTAATGGGAGAGGAAACATGGCTGAAGTCTCGGCCTTGAGGAATAAATCCAGGTCCTGTATCTTGTAGGTATGTATCCAAAAGTGAATGTGTGTGTGTGTGTGTGTGTGTGTGTCATAGGATATGAGTGTCTCTGTGACTTTTCTGCACTAAGGTATATGTGCATAAGTCAGTGTGCATATGTTAGCACCTGTGTGTCAATGAATGTCAATGCCTGTATATGTGTGAGGTCCTCTGTGTTGGCAAATGTGTTGTCTGTTCACATGCATCAGTGGATATGTATGTTCCCATGTGCTTGTGTACTAGTGGGTGCATGTACATATGGTGGTACATTTGTGAATATATGAATGTCTAGAGTGTGTAGTATATAGACAGAGATAGAATAGAGTATCTCATTAAAAACATATGCTCTTAATTCAGGCTTCCTGGGCTTAAGCCCTGAATCCATTTAAATGCTATAGGTTCTTGGGTGAGTAGTTGATTTCTTTAAGCTTTGGTTCACTCATTTCTAAACTGGGATAATAAACAGTACCTACTTTCAATACCTAATATGAGATTGGAATGCTATAGAGCCCATTATATACTTAGAATACTGCCTGGTGCACAGGACATGTTAAAAACATTGCCTGTTGTAGAAGACCATTCTGCATGGTGTGGGCCCAGCTCCCACTCAGAGATGCACAGGACCCATGCTCACGGATAGGTTCTCCTGTGGGGAATCAGGCCTGCAATGTACCTAGGCTGCTTTGAGACTTGCTTTTGACAGCAAGTGCTTACTGTAACTTCCTAAAATCCAAGCTAAAACTCCCCAGTAGGGAGTGTAACCAGTTCAACTACTTCTCCCTTTTCTTTGAAAATATCTTTCTATGATGTGATTAGCAGCATCGGCTCCTTTGTTTTCTGTAAAAGGTAACCATCTAAAGCCAACCTGTGCATAGGAAATGAGGACCATCATGTAATGTGTCAAGAAACCCAATAAAGGCTGGTCATGGTGCTACAGAACAGACGGGGGGGGGCAATTATTGGCCCACCCAGGGATGCCAAAAACTTACAGAACAAAGGGGGCCAAGGGGGGAGGCTACTGATATACTATTACCCAAAGGAAACCCCCAGTTTCGTTATGTCTACCACCTTATAGGAAAGACATCTCTCTATGCCAGAGATTTGTGAAAAGGAAAGGAAATGTTTATTTAAAGCTATACAGACTTAAAGTAGTGACCTAATGTCTTTATTAAAATATCAAAGTCCTTTTTGGATACCCAAAGACATCCACAGTGCTTCCGTCTCCCCCTGCCTTAATTTGGGGTACCGTATCTCAGGAAAAGAAGTAGACGTCAATGAATCCGGTCTCGGGCACCATCAGATGTGTCACCATTCAGGCAGGATCTCTAATAAATCCAAAGCCAGGTGGCACCTTCTTATGGCCTACTGGCAAGAGTTCTTTCACTCTTCTTCCAGGCAAAGTCTCTCCTGCTTCCCAAGCCACTTGGTCAAAGGGAGCACCCCAAAGCCATGTGGTCCTCTTCTACCAAAGCTGCAGGGGTCTGCACTATAAAACTGCATGGATCTCTCCAAAAAGCTGCAAGGAGAGGGGTGTTGCCACTCTGCCAAAGCCAGGTGGTGGTTTTCTGCTAAAGCCTCATGGTGATTCTCTCTCACAGGTCTACGGGAGTCCCCACTCTGGCAAAGCCGCGTGGTTCTCTCTCTAATGGCCACAACCGCATCTGGGTTTAAATCCTCATGCCAATTCTTCTCTGCAGCCCCATTTCCAACTCCTCCCACAATTGGCTATACTTGCCAGCACTCCCATATCCTTCCAGTTTTACTGGGCTGCCATCGTGAGTCTGTGCAGGCATGGCCCTGTGGCATGGAGCCAATCATCTCCAAGCTTTCATGCAAGCACTGTAACTTGGGGACCTGCCTCCCAGTTACATCTTGGGTGGAAGTCACTCCCTTCTTGCTGGCTTAAAGCACAGCCACAGCTATTTAACATATCTACTCAACCAGTTAAAGATTGTAGATATGTTAAATGACCATGCCAGAGGTTAGCAGCAAAACTGTTGCTATACAAAACAACTCTCAATGGCCCTGCTCCATGTGTCCCTTCCCCCACCTCACACCTGTGTGGGAGAATGGGTGAGGACATCCTAATATTTCCTGGACACCTTGAATCCTAGACCCCATTCCAAATCCCTTTTGGAGCCCCCTTCTTGTCTGCACACTGTTTCAATGGTAAGGGTCGTGGCTTTTGCTCCCCTTGAGAGAAAAGCCATGCTCGCCCTTTTCCTCCACAGGACTCAGTAGTCTGTGTGAATGTCTCATGTTTCATCCACAATGTGGTGGGCCCCATGAGCTGGGTCCACGTCAGCTGGCACCCACAAACGGGGACCCAGGGCTATAAGCCATTGTTGTGAACAACACACCAACTTGGTTGGAGTACACACGCGTTAGCCCAGGTAAGGATCAATGACACGGAGTGCTTTTCTGTAAGGTTGTAAGGGTGTGTTGGATTTCAGAGGAAAAGGGCTTTCTTCCTGGGTCATTCTCTCTTGCGACCGCTTTGCAACTGTGCTTTCTTTAGTAAGCAGGAGCCTTGTCCTCTCTTTCCCAAGTATTTGCCACAACCTGTCAGGCTTGGGTCAAGCAGTTAAAAGCCACAAGGATGCTTGCCACAACACTGTGAAAACACCCACAAGCTGATCCCCATGGCACAACCCCCAACTAGGTCTGGGCTTGGGAGAAAGAGCAAAGATTTTCCCTTTAATTGGCTTTAAAAATATCAACTAGTTACAGGACAATTTACAAACATCTCAGCAAATTCTTTCTGTTAAGCTACCTCTTGCGGTCTGGTCCCTTCAGTTCTGCCTTTTCTCTCGGTCCGCCTGCATAAGGATTTAAAGGTGCAGGTGGAGAGAAGGCAAAATTGAGACTGGTTTTGTAATTGCTGTGCTTGCGGTGGGGAGAATTTCAGAAAAAGTTTCTTTTATTTGTTAAAAAATTTCTTTAAAGTTTTCTGCGAATCCTCAACCATGGGGAATGGGCTCTCTGGGGAAAAAGAGCAATGTTTTAAGTTAGTTCAGCATTTATGGGGCTGCTGAATGTCTCCCAGATAAGGGATCTTTAGACTTAGTTATTTAGGAAAAAGTTGGACAGAAGTTGTAATAACACCAGGTGATGTGAGAGAAGACTCTAGGTTTGTGTCTCACTCCTTCCTCTAGAGTATTTAATTTGAAAATACTAGTTTGCTTGAATTTTGTTTTTGTTTTGAAAGGAATGGTTCAGTCTCAAAATATTTTGCTAAACCTCTGATAAATAGAATAGGATCTCTAGTGTTGTTACATCATAAGGATTCTACTCAGAAAGAATTTAAACTGATTGTTTAAAGAAAGGAATAAGATCTCACTTTCCTTAGACAGTAAAAAATGCAAGAAGAAAAATAACGAGAAAATGCGTCTTTTAGCCACTCTGAATCCTCCTTGTGGAAGCCCAGGGACTGCTTTAGTCCTAGGAAAAAGCAGTGCAGAAGTTAGCATACTCCCTCCTTCTTCTCCAGTCTTCCTAAAGGTGTCAAGGGCACTAGATAAAGAGACAGCTCACTTTTGAGCACACTCAAGGAATACAGTAGTCAATAAGAATTAACAACAACAACAAGTAAATGTATTTACCAGTAGAGAAAAAACTGTTTCTGAAAGTTATGAATGTGTTCATAAATTTGTCAATCTAAAGCATGCTTGCTATAAGTGGGATGGGGGGTGTGATGTGTTAAAAAATATTAAGCATCTTCGTTTATGTTGGAGCTGTGACCCTTTATTATAAAAATGAAATTTAGGTGTACTGTCTCCTGGGGAGAGCTAGCCCTTCTCCAGGGTAGATTAAGTACCACTTTTTAACTTAGTACCTGTAAATACTGATCATTTCCTTGGGGAAGAACTGGCTATTTTCCTGGAGGGAATGGTTAGTCAACTGAGTCACAAAGGCCCTTGGTGTGTAACCATTTTTGTCTAAAACATATTTTTTCAGAGCACCCCCCCCCCCCATCTTTCCCACTTTCCTTGAAAACTCTGAACCTAGGAGCTACCAGGTCCTGAGAACAACAGGGCAAATAACTTCCTGCTTAAACTCATTGCAGTTTGCAGAAACAGCAGGGGGCCTGTCTTTCCAAGCTAAGCAGATCATTAAAGAATGTCCTGATTGCCAAGCCCTTAGCAAGGCACCCCCATGTACAGGAGTTAATCCTTGAGGACTAGGTTCTCAAATAATTTGGCAAACAGATGTCACTCATTACACACAGTTTGGAAAATTCAACTATGTTCATATTTATATTGATACTTACTCTGATGCCCTACATGCATCTGCTTTAACAGGAGAATCTGCTAAAAATATACAAGGCCATTTGGCTTGAGGCCTTTAGTCATTTAGGATGGCCTTAGCAAATTAAAACTGATAATGGCTCTAGATACCTTGCCCATTCTACTCAGGTTTTTCTTCAGCATTGGAATATCCAACATAAAACAGTAATACCTTACAATTCAACCGGTCAGACAATTGTAGAATGGGCTTATCATACTTTAAAAAATCTTCTTAAAAAACAGAAAAGGGGGAGTCATGAGTCCTTCCCCCAAAATTTGATTATGTTAGCCATGTTTACATATAATTTTCTAAATTGTGATGAATCACTCTGTACTCCAACTGAGAAACATTTTCAGAAGAAAAAGCCAAAGTCATCTTATCCTCAGGTTTTTACATAGAGATTCGCTGGGAGATGGCTCTTGGCAGGGCCCTGGAGATCTCTTAACTTGGGGAAGAGGGTATATGTGTGTTTCCATCCCTACAGGTCCTGTCTGGCTACCAGCCAAAAGAGTAAAGCCTTATCATGAGTGAAATAGACACCAAGCTCTGCTACCTGGAGCCAAGAACCAATCGACTGACAGACCAGATGGCCCAGCTGACCCTGAACAACCAGAAGGAAAATGGACACTCACATCATCACTCATGGGCCTGGGTCCACCAACGGAGGAGGATGGGGCCTGCCCCAATGACAGAGGTCGAGGCTCAAGTGCCTCCTGCAGAGGGCAACAACCCCTCAGTGCCCCATAATATTCAATGGACTGAATTTATGGTTTTGGGTCATGGTAGCCCTTGGATGCCTCCTTGTCTTAATCCTTATTTGTGCTTTATGATATATATAGAGAGGTTGTTTTCTTAAGATTGTGTTGGGGAACAGCAAATAGTAAGTTTCACAGGCTTAACAGCTACCATTGCATTTACAAATGAAAAAAAGGGGAAATCAGATGTTGGGAATCATCCTACCTGGTTTCAGATGCTGTAACCCCCCATGGCTAAGTCTGAGTGAGAGACCTTGGGACCATAAGCAACTGAGGAAACAAAGCTTATCTCCCTTACAGGAGCACTGCCTCTGCTCCTTTTACTTCACCCTGCCTTGTCCCCAGTGCTTGGTCAGTTAGCCAATGACGGGTAAGATTTCTCAGGGAGGATTGACCTAAGACAGGCAGGATCACAGGAAGGCCCTCAGGGAAGGACTTGGGGAGCTGTAGAAAAAGAAAGTGATGGACCCTCACCCCTCGGCTTTGACATAGTCTGAGTCTTCATTCTGTCTGCAAGAAGTCTCCTAATCTCTTGGATGCCTTACTTCCCCTGCCTGACTTAAGCATGAAACAATGCCTTAAGCCTGAAACAATGCTGGGGGTGGGTGTGTGCTTGAAAGGGTAGATTCCCTGAAGCAATCAGGCCTAAGAAAGAAAGCATAAAATCCTGTGAAACCTGCTTTGCTAATACCCTCAATTTAAATGATAAGGGTCCAAGCCTGAAATGAGTTTGTTTCCCCCAAATTTGTGGCACTTTAGCTATTTGACCCTGACTCAAAATAGGCCCTCAGATTCTTTGAATGCTATCTATTTGATCATTACTGCCTGACAATGATTGATGGGCTTAATGTGTGGGTCTTTGGAACCACTGGTTGGTTACTGATTGTAACAATGTTCTGTGTAGCTTGACATATTTGTGAATTATTTTGCCAGGGTCCTGTGAGACACCAGCAAGTAGCAAGTTTTGTGGGATCTATAGCAGTCCTACCTAAAAGCAAGGGGGGAATGTAGGAGACCATTCTGCATGGCATGGGCCCAGCTCCCACTCAGAGATGCACAGGACCCATGCCCATGGATAGGTTCTCCTGTGGGGAATCAGGCCTGCAATGTACCTAGGCTGCTTTGAGACTTGCTTTTGCTAAAACTTCCTCACCCTGAATTGAGACAGCAAGTGCTTACTGTAACTTCGTAAAATCCAAGCTAAAACTGCCCAGTAGGGAGTGTAACCGGTTCAACTACTTTTCCCTTTTCATTTGAAAATATCCTTCTGTGATGTGATTAGTAGCACTGGCTCCTTTGTTTTCTGTAAAAGGTAACCACCTAAAGCCAACCTGTGCATAGAAAATGAGGACCATCACTTAATGTGCTGAGAAACCCAAAAAAGGCTGGTCATGGCAAGGGCTTCGCCTTTTGCTTGCCTTGAGAGAAAAGCCATGCTTGTCCTTTTCCTCCACAGGACTCGGTAGTCCATGTGAATATCTCTCCCCCATCCACAATGTGGTGGATCCCACAAGCTGGGGTCCACATCAGCCTGTTACTAAGTTACTCATGACAATAAATATGTAAGTTATTAGGCTAGTGGGTCCAGGTGAGGATCTGTGTATATAGAGATGGGTCTATGGGCACATGACTTTGATATGCATATCTTTTAGAATGTATCTTCTTATGGATTTATGAGTCCTGCATCTGAAGTTCAGTGGGTATATGTGCCTGACTGTGATATGCCTGTAAGTTCTCTGGTGTTTGTGTTCCACAAGATTTAAAACTCTAAGAGCAGAGACTGTTTCATCATTTTACGCAGGTCTTTGGACCTGGGACATAATAAGTTGCTCAGCAAATGAGTGTTGATTGAATGAATGACGTAGACTGGACATTCAGAGATCGTTACTCATACAGCAAGTCTATTAGTAAAAAAAAAAAAAAGCTATAACTATCTCACTAGGTGATAGGTTCATGAGCAGAGAGAGAAAGACAAAATAGGATACCAATGATAGTTGATAGATATATGATAGATAGATGATAGATAGATAGATGATAGATAGATAGATAGATAGATAGATAGATAGATAGATAGATCGTAGATGATAGTTAGGCAGGTTTGGCTCAAGTTAGGTAGCATCCCATGCACTTTACACTGGAAGAGACATTAGAGGACATATGTCCCAGGGATTTACAAAACTTTGCCCTTGGTAACTCTGTGGGTTATCATGGAGTTCCTTTGAAGGTCTGAGCAGGAAGGAATCACAGAATTGGAGAGCTAAGACATCAACAAGATTCTATTTTCATTTAACCTCTACACATTGGATATTTTTGTAGAACTGTATTTAAACAAAAGGTTCCATTGTAAATGTTTGAGAATCCTGTGCTAGCCCAGCCCTGAAACCTCAGAGAACAGAAAAGTTTAGGACCTCCTGACCTCTCTTTCAGGTCTCTTCCTAGTGCATGTCCTCCCTTGGACCGTAGTAGCTCTGAATCCTGTAACTTACTGGGAAACAGGAAGCAATTCCTCCCAGAAAACTCTCTATCTTAAATAAGCTACTATCATAGCCTTTTAGGTTGCTTGCCTTCAGGTCAGACCCATTGGCTATGTTCATATGAGATGAGCTCATGAAACTGGCCTCAGCCCACTGGACCAGGGAAAACACTTAGACTCAAGCAGGGAAATCAGACTCCCTCTGGTGCAGTTTGGATGTGGGATACCAAGACACCAAGTCTCTATAGTCCCTGAATTAGAAAGCAATGTGAACCTGCAATGCCCATATTTAATCAAGGGATGATAAATAAACAGGAAAAGCTAGTTTCAGAGAGAGGGGGCAATAAAGGAGACACACAAAGATAAGCAAACATGGAGGCTCTGTGGTTTTAGGAAGAGTGGCAGATGGAAAGACAGACAAGCCTGGGTTCCTCGGATTTGCCTGTGCAGCCAGGTTTATCTTCTGTCCTGGGACTTTGTGCTTAGGCATTTTTGTAATTAATGCACTTTTTGCTTGAAGTAAGTTTCTGTTTCTTGAAACCACACAATCTCTGAACAAGTCTACATGTTGGAAGGTCTCCTCCCTCACCCTGAACCCTGCCTTGGCCGGGCCTTGATCTGGTCATTTTCCCTGAGGCCAACTTGGAGGGAACCACGTATACCTGTAAAGGAATGATTTGTGAAGGCTTTGTGAGGGATCATTATAGGTTTTCAGAAAGTAGCTTTACCCATCTCTCAGGCTTCTGTTGCTTTATCCCTCTGGCAAAATTGATGCATTATTTTCTTCTGGGACTCCCAGCTTAGCCCTTCAGGGGAAAAGCACCACTATTTACAGCAGAGGTGGTAGTCTCGGCACTCAGATCAGGTAGCTCCTTCAGCATCCAGATCCCAGAGTAAGAGTTTGTGTAATTCTAGGCACATCAAAATAAGTTGGCAGTGTGGTGGGGAACAGGGGAGCAATGGGGATCAGTCTTTCCTGGAGCTGAGTCTCCAAAAGTGTCCCCTACACAACAACTCCCCATGGTGATAGTTGAACCCATGGCAGAAATACATCAGAAGATATGGGTGAAAGCAAGAGTCAGCCTGTTGAAATCACCAGCAGTCTGAACAGGAAGTAGAGCCAAGGGAGGTGCCTCTTTAAGGAGCTCATCCCACTCCAGTTTTCCCCAGTGACACGGCCCCTCTTTCTTGGAGTTACAAAAGCATGATACACTTCAGGTAAAGGCTGAGGTCCTCTGAAGCCACAGAGGACCTAGCAAATTTGCTTTAGAAAAACTGCAAAAGAATGAGAAAGCCAGGCTAGGTCAGGCCAATAGAGCCCCCACCACAAGAAAAAAAGCAATACAGGGCACTGAGAGGGTCAACCAAGAGGAATTTCTTCCCTTTCCCCAAACCAAGCCCAGTCTGGAGTCTGTTAACACTAAGACATTTACAGATTTGGAGAGAGGTCCAACAGAGCTGAAGAGTGACTGGAAGCCATCGCCAGAGGACCAGGTATCAAGCTGAGCTCAGAAGAGCTCAGCTAGGAGGACAGGCAGGAGAAGCACAGAAAAGGTCACCAGGAACCCTGAAATGCAAGGAAGATGACTGTCAGGTGTTGGGCTTTGGAACTCAGCAGCCAAAGCAAGCTGCCCCCCTGTCCCCACACTTTGCTGCACAAGGATGATGAAGGCAGTGTCCTTAATATCTGGTCTAGGTTACAGCCTCTGGGAGGTAGCAAAGGGCCATGTGGTTGGGGAAAAAAACTATCTAATCATTAAACACTTTCTAATGTTACTCTGGGCACACTGGAAGGCACTTTCTCCACCTCCTTTGCACGTAGGTAGGACCCTGTAACTGATTCTGGCCAGTGGGATGTGGGTAGAAATCATAAATGCCATTTCTAGGCCTGATCCTTACAATCTCCTACATGATTCTCCATGCTCTTTCACCCACCAGGAATGTTTCATAATACTCAGTGACTTCTTCCACATTCTTTGCATCCTGCTGCCTAATCACAATTACTGGAGCTCTGGCTGCCACCTTGGACCATGAAAGTGAGACCTGAGATGGTGGACAGGGACCTGAAAAGAATCTGTTCTTGATGACTTTGTGATATTGCCCTACTAACACTGGATTGCTTGCCTCTGGACTTTATATCCGAGAGAAATAAACTTCTAAAGTATATAAGACATTATTATCCACATCAGTGATTTTCTATCACATTACCCTCTTTTCATTCTAAAGTAGCTTGTTACCTTTTTATTGTCAGTTTCCCACACTGAGGACAAGTACCTAAACTCTGTTGTTCATCCTTATATCTCCAGTGCCTAGAATAATGCCTGGCACATAGTAGGCACTTGATAAATATTTGTTGATAAACGATTGGCTCCCCTACTAGAGTGTCAGCATTTCCAGAGCTAGTTTTGAAACTGATTCATTTTAGTGTCCACAGATTCCAGCACAAGGTCTGCCTACTGAAGGGTCTCAATGAGTATATACCAAATTTAGAAAAGGGAAGAGAGAGCATTAGGAAGGGAGTGGGAAAGGCAGGAGAAAGTGAGGTACCTGCAGTACTGGGGGTTCCATTCATGACACCAAGAGACAGGGCACCTGGAGACAAAAGTAGAAGGTGAGTGTTTCCTCAGTCATACTACAGTGGCTGTGGCACTATGGCCATAGTTGCTCTGAGTTCTCTTGGACCTCGCCACCACATTGTGAAGACATCTAGTATTTGGCAGGTACCTATCTAAACATATTTCATGCACTGGAAACTTAATTCACCTTAGAATATTCTCATACCTATATGACAGATGGAAAAACTAAGAGTTACTGATGTCAAGAGACTTGCCAAGTTATCCTTGCTAGTATGTAGCAGAGCTGGAATTTGAACCCCAGCCTGTTTGATTCCAAAGTGGAAGTTCCTAACCACCTAGTTACCCTGTGACACCACATGAGGACTTAGTAAAGGGGCAGGACAACTCAGGGCAGAATCTTCTTTGCAAGACAGCCTCAGTAACTCACCTAGAGAATGGAAATGGTAATAATGCTTACTCCCTTATGCTGTAGTGAGCATTCCATGTGATAATGCATATAAATGTGTTTTGCATAGTACCGGCCACAAAGTGTTGCTATGTTACTACTACTACTATAACATTACTGTATCCTAATTTCTTTAGGACAAAAAATGCTTTATTCTTTTGGGTTTCTTGACTCTTTCATTCCAGTGAGAATAAAAACCAATACAGTACCACTAACTCATGTGCAGGATGGATGAAAATTTGAGGAGCAGTTGGAAGGCTTTCTGTACACCATGTCCCAGAATACTGTAACTGGATTTTGAGAAACAGTCATTCACCAGAAAATAAAGTTGTGTTAGGACTAAGCCTTCACCACTAAGGGACTGAGTTATAGGGATCTTGCAGGAAAGATAATGAAAATGACACATGCTTTGGAATCAGACCAAACTGGGTTCAATCCTAACTTCAGTCACTCACAAGATGGGTATTTTGGATGAGTCACTTATTCTCTCTTAGCTTTGGTTTATCACCTATAAAAGACATAGTCAGGTAAAGATTAAGTGAGTCAATGGATACTGAGGGCTTAGCCTATTCTCTAGCACACAGGAGGCCCAGCTCAAATGGAATATGCTGTTATCATTACCCAGAGCATCTCATGGAGAGATAAATTCACTGGTTGAGGCTTCACGGAAGAGACAGAAAAGGCTCTACATTGTTAGGTTGGTGACTCCAGGTGTCCATGGTAAACTGTCAGTACTTTACCACTGGGTTTATCACCAGGACTTGGCCACTTACCTTTCCTAGTGATGGGTCCCAAATCTAGTACTAGGTCTGGGTTGACTGCCACTGCTTCACTGCGGAGTTGACTTCTTGAGCAAAACTGTGGGAATGGAGAGTTCTCATGACATCAAAACATAAAGGATGATTTCTATTTACGTCTGGCCTAAGAATGAGGACCACACACCACATGACCCTAACTCTGATGCTGTGGTTATCGCAATATAGAGTATTCTTACTGTCAGGTGCAACAAACATGGATTAAAATCTCATCTCCAGCCCTGGCTGGTGTAACTCAGTGGATTGAGTGCAGACTATGAACCAAAGGGTTGCTAGTTCAATTCTCAGTCAGGGCACATGACTGGGTTGTGGGCCAGGTCCCCAGTGGGGGCCATGTGAGAGGCAACCACACACTGATGTTTCTCTCCCTCTTTTTCTCCTTCCCTTCCCCGCTCTCTAAAAATAAATAAATAAAAAATAAATAAAATATTTTTAAAAAATAAAATAAAATAAAAAGTCAAATAAAAAAAAACTCATCCCCACTCTCTCTTAACTGACTAATTTGGGACAAATGACCTTACCTCTCTATTATTATTAAATAGTACACTCCTGGTTGGGAAGGTTAAAATGAGGTGTGTTTGCAACGTGCAAACACTCAACAAATGCCAATATGGGCAGGGAGTGTCAGAAAGGGATTAAGGCCATTAGCACTGGAGTCACACCACAACTGGGACACATCACAGCTCTAATACTTTGTAGCTCTGATATGCTTGTAGCTCTGATACTCTGGCCCTTGAATAAGAGACTTCTCTGAGCCTCAGTTTCCTCAACTGTACAATGAGGTCAATAAAATAATCTACTTGAAAAATTGTTGTGAGAATTAAATAAGACAAGGCACATGAAAGTTCTAGTCCAGTGCTCTAGTCCAGTAAGCACAAAAAAAGACAACCTTTATAATCATCTAAAATATGTCTTATGGCAGGGAAACCTCATGGACAGGGTCCTTCAGCTAGGGATACAGTAATTGCTTATACATGGGCTTTTTGGAGGCTTAAAATCAATCCATTCATTTTTCTTTCCTTTTCTTCTCCCTTCCTCCCATTCATTTACCCATCCATTTCTTCATCTATCCAAATTTATTTTCTCTTCCTCTCTTCCTCCCTTCCTTCTTTTTATTCACCAGGTACCAGGCCCTATGTCAGACTCTGAAGAGTAAAATCCAAAGAGATACTCACTGGCTGACACTGTTCATTAAGGGAATCACAGAGATGGATCTCACAATGCAGAAAAACTAGGTCATAATTTCCAGCAATCATGAACATCTGAACTGAGAACCGACCCTCAGAAGACACCCCATTCTCCTCCATGTAGATAGTAGAATCATGTTGATTTGGGCAGCTGGAAGGGTGACAAAGGCAAGAGTCAAATTTCCAAATTTCTAAAACAGCTCAGGGAGCCTTAGTCCCTTGACTGCATTTTTTATCTGTGTCCAGTATAAAAGCAGCATCAGAGAGAAATACACAGCTCTCCAGGTTCCCTCAATCCTGAAAACATCAAATTTTATCCCTCTAGGTGTTCTCCAAGATGTTATTCATAAATGCATGTGGTTTAAGTTTTTTGGCTGGTAGTCACTGGATTGAGAAAGACTGGTTTCAAATTTCAGTCCAACCCATTCTCCAGATAACAGATTACTTAATCTTTCTGAGCTCTACTTGTTTTATCTATAGAGACAGGAATATGCTCTTCCTAGGGTTGATGTGAACATTTATTGATATAATCCAAGAACACTGCTTAGTACAGTGCTTGGCACATAGACAAAACTCAGTGATAAACATTAGCTAGTATTATTCCATGACTTGAGTAATGACCTACAGATTTGCATTTACCTTTGTTTTTACCAGTTAACAGTAGTCAGTAATACTGTTTTTGTGTTGATGAGTCAGTGTTAACATTTGTATAACAGTTCATCATTACTTAACAAAGGTCCCATTTTGAACAATGAACCTACTGCCAAAGTTATAAAAAATACCAAAATGAAAAAATAGCATTTCTTTACCCTGCCCACTTACTTTATATTAATGCATTAGGCTACAATTTCAAGAGTGGTATTATTGGGTCAAAGGGTATGATCATGAAATGTAACATCAAATTATTTTCCAAAAATAATAAGCCAATTTACACAACTGCCAGGCAGGGATGAGGTTATAATTTTTCCCCCAAAAGATAACCCCACAGATGTTTGATACCTGTTTCTGATGATGAAATATTTCACAGGGTCAGTCCTGTCTTTAGTGGGTGTGGCATAGCAGTTCCTCAATAGTAGGTTAAACCTGGAGGCATCCCCTCTCTCCAAGATGACGCCAACATAGAGCATGGATTCAATGGAAAGCACAGCTGCAGCCCCTTCATAAGGCAATGTATAGTTCTGGTCTTGGAAGAGGGCCATCCTGACAGTAAACTCTCCCTCCCCAGCCACACTGATGTTCACAGAACTGAGAGAAGGAAAAACCACAAGATTGGAATCATCAAGTTTTAACCCATGAGAGCAAAATAAATCAATCACCACTTATGTGTAAGATTGTGAAGGTGAAAGTACATGTTGATCCCTAAAGACATTAGTTTATCATTCATTTAAATCAGCACTTACTATCTTCTAGGCACTACATTTGACAAATAGATGAGCCTGTCTCCAGAGTTTCCACCACTCCTCCCTGCCTCACAGATCACACATATCTCCTTTACTTCAAGTACACACCTCTGTGTTTTCACCTGCAGAGTGGGGCTTAGGACCAGGTCTATGGGGCCACAATGTTTACCAGAAGATCTCCTCCCTATACCCCACAATCTTCAGTAATATGCCAGTTTTAACAATATTAATGGCTTTAATTTTTACTTTTTATGAATCTGGGACCCCAACACTATACAGTCTAAGAACCATGAAACTAGAAAATGTCTGATCCTTCTAATCCTGTCATTCTGGAAGCCAAGGGGCAATGAGGGGATAGGAAGGGCACTGTGGATTTCTGATTCCCTTTTAAAACCCTCTGTCAAGTTTAAAAGTGCTGAGAAACTCATTCAACAGGGCCTTGTTCCTGGCATTGTGATTGGGGGTAGGGGCGACAGACAAAAACCTTGCCTGAATGGAATCTTACCCAAATTTCTATTTGGTTCTATTTCTGGTGAATATTTATCTAACCAAAGCTGATCCATTTTAAATCCCACATCTCCAGGGAAGGCTTTCTGCTTCTGCCACCCTCTCATCCCTTACAATTAAGTCAGGGACCCTTGCTTCCTAACTCCATAGGACCCCATGTTTCTCCTACATTGCATTTATCTCATGTATAATTATTAATGCAATTAGTTGTTTAATTCTTTTCTTTCTTAAAATAAATAAAATTGTCATGGTTTTATTCTTTCTTTAGTATATTTAATTAACACTGTTCCATGTTGCTATATACTTCAAAATAATATTTAATATCCACAAAATATTTTGTCTATTCCATCAAACATTAATATACAATCAACAAATTTTGTACAATGAACAATGGGAAGAATGGAAGCTCTTGAAAGAGGTGTATAGCATCCTGTGGACAAACATAATAAGCTGTGCATGAATTGAGAATGACCTATGTCAGGGCTATGGGTAAAGGGACAAGGGTCAGTGCCATACCTTACAATGGGCTGCAGGGCAGTTTGGAGACTGACTCTCATGTCCAGCAGGTAGGTACACTGGAAGTTGATGTTGAGTTTGGTGTCTCTGATGATGAACTCATTGACCAAAGAGAGAGTGTTTTTGTAGATGGCATGGGTTTCATTTTTCTTTAAAAACAATACCATATATATATATTTATGTGGATATGTGTATATGTGTGTCTGGAACTCAGGTCTTTCTGACTCCACAATCAAGGCTTCAATCATGCTGCCACCTTGTTTTCTGATCTCAAGGAGACAAGTGGGACTCCTCCCCGACTGGCACTGACACTATGTAGGAAAGGGAATGAGGACCCCAGATCAAAATACTACTGCCTGGGAAAAAGTTAGAAACCACTATACTTACTCCTCTGCCAATCCCTTGCACATCACCCCAAATTAAAATAAGCATAATCAGTGTTTGCATTTGTCCTGCTTAAGCATCAGACCTGTTCTAAGCTTAAACTCTTTACATGGACCAATATGTACAATTTCACATACCCCTAGAGATCCAGAAAGACCTGCTCAAGGTCTCACAGCTATTGAGATGGTCTCCACCAGCCCAGGTACCCTGTCTCTGGCAGCAGTGGTGTGAATGCCGCTTACCTCCAGAATGTTCCCACAGGCATTAGCCTGAGTGGGGCTGGTCACAGAAATCAAATTCTTCTCCTTGGTTTGCATGATGGTGCTACATTTCTGGTCCCTCAAGTAGGCCCTGACCTTGTCTTCAAAACCCAGGCCTTCCAGCCTGCACCTGTCCAATGACACCTTGATCTCCGTGGCCCCACATTCCAGCTGAGGCTGCAAACTGTGGATATCTGAAAAGTTGGAGGATTGGTTCTGGAAGCAGTGAGCACAGTCCATGTTCCCTGCATTGGAAAAGCTACCATGCCCATCAGGAGGCTAGGAAGACTAGAAGGAGCTTGGAACCAGGTGGGATTATGCCTGGACTTGCAGTAGGCAAGGTTAGCAAAGAAGGCCTTGATCTAAGATTGTTAAGTATCTTATATGCACATTTGGCATGGGCTTCCATGTCCAGCTCCCTTCAGGGATTAGGGTCCTGGATAATCAGGACTGTCCCATCTTCCATGCTAGAATTAAAGCTAAATACACACTACTCCCATTTCCTGGCTCTGTGAAGCCAGGACACTTGATCTGGTTCAGAGCCATTGCATGCATTCAATCATTCATTCATTCACTCCTTCTCTCATTTGTTTATTCATCCAACATTTATCCAACAAATACTTCTTGAGACTCTACTACCTGTCAGGTAGTATTCTAGGCACAGGGTATACAATGAATATCAAAACTAACACAATTCAAACCCTGATAGAACAAATAGTCTGATAAGGGAGACATAGTATATTAAGAAAAATACAATTCCATTGCATTCATGATTGCATCAATTTAACATTCATTTACTAATGAGCTTCCCCATGTAACACAAAATAAAGAAACTTAACACAAAAATAAAGAAACCATAGACCCAGTCTATGAGGATTTGTTGGTCTCCTGTAAAACAAAAATGCCAACCTCTTATTATGATGCAGTATGATGAAAGTGCTAATAGGTGTATATTCTAGGTGCAGAGGAAATGCAAAAGAAAAGTTATCTGAGACTGTCAGGTCAGTCAGAGAAAGATGTAGAGAAGCCTGGAGCTTAATAGGTGTAAGAGTTTTTCAGGTGAATAAAGCAAGTGAGGGCACTGATGTTTAAGGGAACAGCAGAGGCAAAGTATGGCCATGGGAGAGAGGATGGTGTGTTCATATAGACAGTGTTCAGAGGTACAGAAACTTAGAAAGGCAGGGTAAACTGTGGAAGATAGAGAAGCAAGCCAAAGACCGATCATGAAGGGATTATGTCTAGAAGCAATGGAAACCCACTGAATAGCCATGGATAAAGATATGAAGGGCAACTTATTCACCCAGTCAGCCAAAGGACCTGACAAGAATGCCCTTGAAACCCATCCAGGTACAGGGAGGATGCCTGCAAAGCCTAACATCTGATTCTGCGATGGCCCAAACCCCAGGAAACCATCTTGACCCTCAGAGGTCTCATCTCCCCAGTGTCTCCATGGGGAGCAGGGCTTTTCCCTTCCTGTTCCTGCCCCTTATCCTATGCAGCTCCTGCCAGGCACACAAGTAGCACCTCATCCACACTCCATACCAGTTTCCAAGTGCATTTGTTTATTCTTGTCCCTCTGTTTAGGACAATCTTTCTTCCATAGGTAGTGGGAGTTTGCTCAGAGGAAGGCATGCTTGTGCCAAAAGCCAAGAGTCAGAGGTCCTCATTAGAGTCCTAAGAGTGACTAGGGCTTGTCTATACCAACCCTTCCCATGGCTCATCTGCTGCTCTTTGCCTACCTCCTGGGATAAGAAACCCATCACCTCCAGAGCCTGCCCATTTGGACTACTCTCATTTAATTCTCACAATAGCTCTTTATAATGAGTATTTTTATTAATATAGTATTTCTCTTTTACAGGTGGGGACATTAAAGCTCAGAGAGGGCAGATGACTTGTTCCAGTCCCCAGAACTACTTCATGGCAAATCCAGGACTGGCAAAGCAGTCTGCCCATGTCCCTCATATGTAGACTCTGTAGATATTTGAACACAGCTCCCACACTTGCAGAGTTGCATCCTCAGTACCTTTGACCCTCATGGATCAAGCCCACTCATGCCAGAGCTGCTTCCTGGTGCCTGAAAATTTGTTGCATCCCTGCCCTCCCATCATTAAAAACCCATTGGCTCTGAGAACTCACATTCCCTAATCTTAGTTCCATCCCCACTGACTCTGGTCCATACCTTGTCCTGACCCTCTGAAGCTCCCTCCTTCCTTCTGTGCCTGCTCAGGTCAGCTCCCACCCAATATGGTCCCTACTGCCCTGGCCACTAAATTGCTCACCAGAGGTATTGAGGTCCTGCTTGCAGGAACAGCTCCAGGTGTCATTGAAAAAGATGCACTCCTCCTCTGGGCGGCAAGCCTTCTCACACCTGTTCTTCACAGTGGAGGGGTCTGGGCATAAGGTATGGAGAAAGGGGATCAGAATGCAGAGCGAGGAGGACCTGAGGCCCTTAACACTAACCTTATCACTCTACCAAGGCTCAGAAGTCCTGCCCAAGGTTGTGTAATTCTTAGCAGAAGGGTCAAGCCCCAACCTTGGATTTCCTGATTCCTAATCCAGTGAAATGAAAACACTGAAGCTTCCATCTTAATGCTTACAACATGACAGACACTGATCTGAACACTTTCCATGTGTTAACTCATTCAATTCTTATGGTAACTGTATGAGACAAGGCAGCATGGTGGAAGAGTGCTGGGTTCAAGTCCCAGCTCTGTGATGTTGGGAGAGCTGCTTTAACCTCTCTATGCCCCAAACCTGTCATCTTGGGTGATTAAATAATATTTATCTTATGAGTTGATGAGTGGATTAAATGAATTACTAAAGTGCTTAAGATAAGAGCAAGGACTTTATAAGCACTATACATTAGTTATTTTTTCCATTATACATTTTTTTTCAGATCAGAAAAATGAAGCTCAGAGAAGCAAATTAAGTTGTCCAAATGAAACCTATATCCAAACAAGCCTGAGTTCTCAATATTATGCTACACACATGAATATATGCAGGTATCCACTCCTTTCACTTATATGAGAGACTTTTATTAGTACCTGTTTTTCACTTATGTGAAAGAAATACAATTTCTTTCACAAAAGTGAACATTGAAAACAGTGGTCAGTGTTTGCTTTGCAGGGGCCATTATAGAGATAATGCACACCCCAAGCAGCAAGAGTGGCCTCACCAAGCTTCTTTCCCAGGAACCACACTCAGCATCTCATCATCAAGACGTTATTGCTTTGAACTGTGTCTATGAGCATCTGTACTTCACCTCCACTTATTTTGTGGATCCATTAGCAACATGTGTCATAAAGTATCTGAAAAGCCTAAGACAGCTTGTAAGTGTGTTATGCTTAGTATAAAATTGGATGTATTAAGCATATTTGGTATGATTTGGTAGGTTATCTGTGGGGCCTAGGAATGCTCAAAACTTTTCCATGTATATTAATGGTAATTGCTTCTTTGCTTTACCTCATTTTGGCTTACAAAAAGTTTCATAGAAGCACTCTACTTTTGGATATCAGAGGAAACATGTATTTTTCAGGTGATCTCACCCTGGAAACTGAATTCCTGGTTTTGAGATGTTGGAAGAGCTGGTAATCCTGGGAAAGAAGCTTGGTGAGGCCACTCTTGCCGCTTGGGGTGCGCACTACCTCTATAATGGTCCCTGCAAATCAAACACTGACCACTGTTTTCAATGTTCACGTTTATGAAAGAAACTGTATTTCTTTCCACAAGTGAAAAACAGGTACTAATAAAAGTCTCTCATATAAGTGAAAGGAGTGGGTTTTACAGCTGAGCAGTAACTGGCAAGAACTGCATTAATGCTTTTCTGCTAAGTCTCCTCTTAACCCGCTCCACTTATCCTGCCCCACAGCTGCCTTCAAGGTCTCTGCCACTCACCTGTACAATATCTCAGATTACATGCAGGGCTGCCCTCCAACAAGTACACGTGGTACCCACCCGGGCAGGCCTTCACCTGAATCTTAGTGTTCCAATAGCAGCAGTTGCCTGACCATGGGGCACAAGCAGTGCGGGTGACAGTGCCCTCCCCAAGGGTTGGGTGGGTCCCATTAAGCCACATGGGAGCATCAGTCTGGCATCTATACACTGGGACACAAGTCTCCGGCATTCTCACTCCTCCTTCTCCCATAAAGCGGAACCAGCCCTGCAGGTCCCTGTCACACTTCTGGGCTCTTTCTGTATTCTCTGTGCTTCGAGAGGGATCATCCAGCTGAGTATAGTTCTTGCAGGAGTCAAAGCAGAGTGGGGGCTCTGGAGCCCCAGGAGTGCCGCATTCCAGATCCAGCCCATAGGAAGTGATGGTGGTGGCATTTCTGTAACCTGGAAAGCAATAGTGTGCTTGGGTTTACTGAGCAACCCCAGAGCCTACAGGACTTTTATTTGTAGACACACTCTGTTCTAGATGTGCTAAGAACCCTAAGGAGGCATACAACTATTAATTAAATATAAGCCTTCAACATCTTGGTATCTGAATAATAATGAGGCTGTTTTGCAGTATTTTATAGCCATTAAGAACATCAGATTTCCACTGTGCACATTGAGCTTGGTGGCTTTTCCAAAGGATCATGACCACTGGAAAGCATTCTAAGGACCCACTCATGGGAGATTGTGGTATGGCCAAGTAGAAATAGACCCCCGGGTTTCCAATTTTTCATTTCTGTCTGTCTTGCCATGGAAAAATCTCAACCATGTTCTCATCAAGTTCAAAACAAAAGCCAGTGTCCAGAGTTTCTGCTTCATGTTAAAGCTTAGTACTTTTGTTGCTAGTACAGTCTGCCATGGGTCCTGGCAGCTGCTAGAACCCACATGATTACATGCTCCTAGGTGAAAAAGAATGTGTGAATGCACAGGGGAGTGTGTTACCAAGTGGGTGAGGGAGAGGGAGAGGGAGAGAGAGAGAGAACTTCTTTGTTCCTGTGGGATTATATTAGCTTGGGTTTGGGACAGACCAGGTACTTTTACAAATGACCAATCAACTTTGTTACCATAGGTGTTAGCTAATTATTTTAAGAAAAGAGAAGCAAATGTAATTAGACATTGAACCTAATAAACTGGGGAGCATAAGCCTGTTTGCTTCACCAGGAAGCTACAGCTTCACACCTCAGGGTATCATAGCATTGCTCCTCCAAGGAGATTAACATTTTTCCCTACCCCACTCTGGTACTGGATATTTGAGGAGGTACGTGAAGAGGTGCTGAACCATACAGGCCTGTAAATCTAGCTAGAGGGTGTGGACTCATCCAAAGCCTGCAAAAACTTGGGAATTTAATTTGGAAAAGCACCCCAGTCCATCCCAAATGCCAGCTTATATAATAGAAATATCATATAAATACATAAATAGAAATACAAGCTCCATAGCCATGTGGCCTTAGCCAACACATAGCCAATGGCCAAGGTGACTCCACATGCAGTCTCCAGATGGGAACCTCAGAATAGCAACAGATTGAAACAGGGAACACAAGCTGGATGCTGGACTGAACTGAGCTTTAATATGGCACAGAGTCTCTGGACATTGACTCTATATCTTGCCCTGGTTTTCCATGGTAAGACAAAAGGTTATGGGTCATTGCAAACCAAGGGTGTGCTTCTATTTCTACTCAAATAAATTTTGCCATAGCACAATCTCCTGTGCATGGGTCTTTGGAATGCTTTCTCCACAATCCTGTGGAAGAGCCTGATTTCCACTGGCAAAAGCCCTGCCCTGAGGTTGTGCAGTGCTCCCCTGTTCAATCACACACTGTGGTCCTGTCTGACCAATATTTGTTTTCCTCATTATAAATGTAATGCTGACTCATTGGAAAAAGCTCAAATGTCATAAAAGTAAATGAGGTATAAATGAAAGTTTTCATAAGATCATTCCAACCTCAGAGGTAACCATAAATTTGTTGTAGAGTCTTCAAACATATTGTATACATATGTTTAAAATATAGTTTTTTTAAAAAAATGGGTTTAATGCTGTACAACTTTTTTCCCACTTGCATAGTTTTCTTAATATATCACAGAGATTTTTTCCATTATCAGCAGTTACAGATCTACCACAAATTTTCTAACCCTGACACTATTGCTGTTTTGGACTGAATAATTGTGTGTTTGGGGGCCATCCTAGTCATTGCTGGATGTTTAACAGAATCCACAAGCTCTTCTTACTAGATGTCAGTAGTACTCTTCTTTCCATATTGTCTCCAGACAGGGCTAAATTGAGAACCACTGATCTAATAAGTCCATTTATGATTATTGACCTTATGGTTTTTACCAGATTCAGGGATTATGATGTGTGAAAAGACAGAATGAAGGAGGAGGCCACAGACTGCTCAGTCTGGGTTTAAATCCAGCTCCACACCTGATGGCTGGATGACCTTAGCAGGTGATTAAATTCTCCGGAGGCTCATTTGCAAAATAATATCTGTGAACTAGTGGTCCCCAAATTTCATCCATTCCCAGCCACCTGGAATGATAGTTTGTCACACTTCTGTCTGCCTGTCTTTATTACTTCATATATTTTTTCAATGATTTTCTCTATAAATTCATTTCATTTCAAGATATAATATCTGTAATGCCATAGCTATGATGTCCTAGTTATATTTGTTTAATATATTTGAAAAACATAGATCCACTAAAAAAATTCTTTAAGAGTTTCTCATGCACCCCCACAGTCACCTTGGTATATGTATGTCCCATTTGGAAGCTAGAAGTCAAGGAGAAATAAAACCCTAAAAGATTGTTAGAGGATTAAATGAGATTACAGGTGTAAAATGCCAAACACAGCACTTGGGATATTTAAGCTAGTTCTCTTCCTTAGCTCTGATTTGTTGAATAATATGAGTGCCCAAATGATGAACTTAATATGTATGAAGGATCATATGCTTATGATACACATTAGAGAAAATTTTAGGAAAAGATTTTCAAGCCTTACTTATGTATGTACTTGTTTTTAGGAAAGGAGTCTCTGCACTTGTTTTCTTGCATTATTTCCTGTACACATTGGATTTTCCCAAGGGAGGCCATGAGCTAAGTTCCTTCCTCACCACTTCCCCAGCCTCCTCAACAGGTTTCACCCTACTCTTGCCCCTGAGACCCTTTCCAAAAGCATTTAAGATGCACAATCCATAAATCTTTAACAACCACAGGAGATCACAAAATGTAGCCCTCTAGTTTTACAGATATGCGAATGGATTCAGAGGAAGAAGTCACTTGCCAAAATCAGAGCACAGAGTGACCATATTATGCATGTCCTCATAAATTCAGGCTCTCTGATCTCATATCTGGGCATGGAAGTTATGTTAACTGGTTCCCACTCTCCTTGCTGGGGGAATTTCTGATGTGGCTCTTTGTGGGATAATTACTTGATTCTGGCTTCTTTCATTCTCCTTGACTTCTAGCTTCCAAATCTCCTGCTCCTCTCATTTACCCAAAACTGCTTTCTCTGCATTTCCCTGCTCACTCTCCAGGTGTTGAAGGGCATCTGAGATGCCAGGTGAGCACTCACCTTGCTGCTCTGTAGAAGCCAGGATCAGAATGCAGGAGTCCAAGGCCAGCCAGAAGACATAAGAGCCCAACATCCTGTTCAAAAACTGAGACATGCAGGTCACTCAGTGGTATTCAGGCTGTCTATGCAGGTAGGGGAAGGGAAAGACCCAAATATGGGTCAGGGTGGCAGAGGTCATTCCTCTGGGTGTGAGAATAATGAGGGAACTCACATCAGTGCAACACCATAACTTGTCCTAAGTCCCTTGCATACTGGTTTTGAACCACCCTCCAAAGAAGGTACAATCATTGCTTCCATTTTATAGATGAAGAAACTGAGACTCAGGCAACATTAATCCCAGAAATATTTACTGAGCCCCTCCTATGTACAAGTACTGTGCACGAATTTAAGTATTGTTTGCTTAAGGCCACAGAAGCAGACAAATTACCTCCTTCATAAAGGGCTGTATTATTTGAAACCAGGCCTGACTTGCAGAAAGGATATGGGGTAACAGGAAAAAAGGTTTGCTATTAGGTGGACAGCAAGAAAAAACAAGGCAAGCTTAGAGCCAGCCAGCACTGCAGATTGTCCTTGAAAATCTCAGGTTGGTTTTTACACAGGTAGAGGTAAAGACTTTTGGAAATTGGGTGGAGGGAATGGTTGTGGTGTTATGAATACCTGAAAAGGTAATGATTGCCCTTTCTTAATTCTGTGTCTCAGGCACTGTGCTTAGAGCCCCTTGATATGTCTTCCAAAGTATAGATTTCCATGAAGGTGATACCATGTCAGACTGAGCCTATCACTTGCTCCTATCACAGTGTGTGGCATACAAGGGTGCTCAATAAAGGTTTGAGAAATAAATGTATAAATAAATAGGAAGATGGGTAGAAACACATTGCTGTAAAGAGACTACCAACACTCAAATTATTAACACTTTCTCTTTTGGAAAACCCTTTCCTTGAATGGGGAAATCCTCGCATGGCTTCTTATAGCCTCGGGAAGACTACGATTAAAGAAAGGAACTTATTTCTGGAAGGGATATCATGAAAATGTTATGAGAGATCCCCCAGAACTAGTAACAGAGTGATATCTGGAGCACTGGACAAAGGCCAGAGTCCAAACTCCTTTCTGGGTTCTGAAAGTTTCCAAAAACAAATGATCCTAACAAGTTCCTGGGTCTGGGGCCTGAGCAGATTTGCAGTATCTGGAGAAAACCTGGTGGGGTTTGAATCAGGACTTACCTTGGGGTGAGAACACAAAGCATTCCTCCTCTTCTGGCCAGCCATGGAAATGGAGGCCTACCATGAACCATCCTTTTATTGCAATGCCCCATCCACGTGGCTCTCCACCATTGGTGCTGAGGGATGTCTGGAGTTAATCCAAGGCTATTGGCTGTAGGTAAGATAAGTGATTTCCCACAGAGGATGATGAAAGAAAGGCCCTTTCCCAGTCACCTATTTCAATATAAACACTTCCAGCAGCTTCACCTTCATGTATCTTTCCTTATCAGCAATAGCAATACAATCATTCCCCTTTATCTGCAGGGGATACATTTCTAGACCGCCAGTAGATGCCTGAAACCACGGATAGCACCAAACCCAATGTATACTATGCATTTCCTATACACACATACATATCATGAAGTTTAATTTATAAATGAAACACAGTAAGAGATTAAAAACAATAACTAAATTGTGCTGCTATGAACATTGGGGTACATAGGTTCTTTTGAATTGGTGTTTCAAGATTCTTAGGGTATAGTTCCAGGAATGGAATTGACAGGTCAAAAGGCAATTCCATTTTTAGTTTTCTGAGGAAATTCCCTACTGTTTTCCACAGTGGCTTCACCAGTCTGCATTCCTACCAACAGTATAAGGAGCTCCTACCCTTTGTGACAGCGTGGATGGATCTGGAGAGCATTACGCTAGGTGAAATAAGCCAGGTGGTAAAAGACAAATACCATATGATCAAGCCTATAAGTGGAACCTAATTAACAAAACAAATAAGCAAGCAAAATAGAACCAGAGACATTGAAATTAAGAACAAACTGATCATAACCAGAGAGGAGGGGGGAGGGGTTAATGGGAGGAAAGGAGGGAGGGTTTTCAAGGAAACGTATAAAGGACCCATGGACAAAGCCAAAGGGGGGGTAAGATCAAAGGTGGGAGATGGGGATGGCTGGGGCGTGTGTTGTGCTGGGGGTAAAATGGGAGTATTTTTGTACTCAAACAATAATAAAAAACAATAGCTAATAAAAGTAGAATAATATACTTAATAAAAGTTATGTGAACATGCTGTCTTTCACAAACACACACAAAATATTGTATTGCACTGCACTCAACTGTGTGATGATGGGAAATGATACAATGCGTACTGATGAGATGAAGTGAGTGAGTGACGTGAGTGATGTGAGCATTGTGACAAAGCATTAGGCTACTGTTGACTTTCTGATGATATGATAGAAGGAGATTATTGAACCATGATGCTGTCATGTCTTATTCCCACAGATTTAATGCCTTTTCCATCTTAACTAAGCATTTATCATGCTCTGCATCCATAACATTTTCAGTCTGAGGTGTAAGGGCAAACTTAGCAAAATTTTTTTTCCTCTTCACAATTTTTATGGATAGAAGATTCATTGTTACCATAATTCTGAACAACTTCAGCATACATTTTTTTCCCTTATTAAGTCAAGAATTTTCACCTTTTTACGTGCAGGAAGCACTTTATGGCTTCTCTCTGGCATGTCTAAATCGCCAGTACCACTACTCTTGTACTTTAGGGCCATTATTTAGTAAAATAAGGGTTACTTGGACACAAGCACCATGACACTGTGACATTGATTTGATATATGAGGTGGCTACTAAGAGACTAATAGGTGGGTAGTATATACGGTGTGGAGATACTGCAAAAAGGGATAATTCATGTCCCAGGCAGGCTGAAGCAGGATGACATCAGATTTCATTACACTACTCAGAATGGTGCAAAACTTATGAGTTGTATATTTCTGGAATTTTCCATTTAATATTTTTGGACTGCAGTTAGCCCTAGGTAACTGAAACCTTGGAGAGCAAAACAGTGGATAGGAGGAATGACTGTATTCCCTGAATGCTGAATACACTGGGCACTGCTAAGTCCCTTCTCACATTTAATCCCTACCATCAACCAATAAAGCAGAAACCAAATGTTAATCAAAAGGAAGCTTAATATCCAAAGGGAAGTGGATAGAAATCAAACAGTCACTTGTCTGCACAATGGATTTATAATTGTTCCTTATATTCTTAATCACCTTAGAACACTGCTTCTGGCTGGGTGTCACTCAGCATAGAGTCAGAGCAAGAGTATAAATAAGAATGGGGGTTGGGTACTTCCTAGATTTGGCCTATAGATTCTGATACTTCAGATATTCAATGTTAAGGAGTCTGGGAAGGGCAAATTTGGTGACAGGGAATCATGAAATTCAAAGTATAGATAAGGCCCTAGACAAAATAAACATCAGAAGAGCCTCCACTCCAATTTCTTTCAATACGTGGGCTGCCCTAGGTTTTGGAAGGTATGAAACTGAGAAGAGGCTGTGCATCTCAGACTTTTAAACTCCAGGCTTGGACCTGGTTTTCATGGCATTGCAGATATCATGGAATTGATGAGGAAGTCAAAGGTTTTGCAGAACAAATAGCCACTACTTCTTTTGTGTTACTTTAGGACTTTTTAAAGAGTCAAGGCTACTGAAAAAGGGGAGCACAGACCTCCTGGCATGGGTAACCATCTAGCAAAACCTCAGCCTGGAATAAGAAAAAGTGATATAAGCCACCTTCTCTATTCCTAGCACGTTTAGAGAAAAATAACCTGAATATGGTAGTTATAACAACCACAAATGCAGGATTCTGAAATTCATCTCGGCCAACAAAATAGCCCACCAGTCCATTCATTTTGGCCTAGTGCTTACTTTCCTTTCCCCAATGAACAACATCGATCTTCTCCATTCTTTTTTTTTTTTTTT
>CM052540.1:78216658-78233033 GCA_028533065.1 Trachops cirrhosus | reverse complement strand
ACAAACACACAAAAAACAAACAAAAGAAAACTAAACAAAAAACACCATTGTTGGTTTCAGACTGGCCAAACCGGTCTTCTAGCTGGCTTCAGCACACTGAGGGGTGACTGGAGACAGTTTTTCTCTGTTTCCCTTCAGGACCCAGTCAGCCTCCGGCGCACTGTTTCAGTGTAGGCATGCGCTCTCCCCCAAGCCCGTCTGGTGCCTCCCAGAAGGGATCTGTGTGTTGGGGGGTCTGGGTACAGCTATGTGCGTCCTTGGGAACTCACTGCCGTGTGTTCTGATGTCCCACGGAGCGCCAGCACCTTTTCCGGGTCCATAGGTGCGCACTCTCTGTGTCCCAAGGGGTGCCCACTTCTCCTACCTCCAGGGCCTGGGCCTCACAGGTCCTGCGGAGCGCCTGGCCTTGTTCGGGTTCATGGGAGCGCACTCTCTGGGTCCCGAGGGGCGCCCACTTCTCCTACCTCCAGGGCCTGGGCCTCACAGGTCCCGCAGAGCGCCTGCGCCTTTTCCTTTTTCAATGCTGTGGTTTCTGAGACTTTCACCAAACCACGCTCTCTCTTCGGGTTTTTCAATGTCCGCTACAATTTGCGATCTCTTATTTTCATTTATGACGTGATAATGTTGGCTCTTTGCTCTGTTCCTACCTAAAATGACTAGGATTTTTTTTCCTGGTTGTGGGAGAGTAGAATCTGCTGCATCCTACCACGCCTCCATCTTGGACTCCACTCTGATTAACAAAATTATATAGGTATCAGGTGTACAGTTCTAAAACACAGCATCTGTATATTAAATTGTGTGCTTACCACCTCAAGTCAAGTCTTTTTTCATCATCATTCATCCCCCCTTTACTTTTTTTATCTCTCCCCATGCACCTTCCTTCTGGCAATCACCATGCTGTTGTCTGTGCCAGTGAGGTTTTTTTTGTTGTTTCTTTGCTTAATCCCTTCACTTTTCTCACCAAGCTTAGATGTCTTAATGCACGAATCTCTCAGGCTTGGTTGTGAGTTGAACAGGAAATCCTGCAAGGAGAGAGACTGAGGGGACATCTCATGTCTACATTCCTCTGATGTCTTCATCATCTGTCTTAATCAATGGCATCAATGATTTTATAGGCAGCAAGGAAACCTGGTCATCTGGTAACCTAAACTGAAAACCCAGCTGCTTCCTTTCTCCCTCAGTCTCACATTTTCAATAATCACCAAATATTGCCACTCATCCTTTCAAATATTTCTTGAATTTATCCTTTTTTTCACCCCCACTTCACTGAACCTAATTCAGACTACAATTATATCTTATAAGGGTGATTTAACAGATGTCTAATGGATTTCCCTGTTTTCATTCTTACCACCTTTGATTCTGTTGTCTCCCCTTCAACCAGATGCCACAGTATCATCCCTTAGATTCACACCCCCATCCTAGCACTCTGTTCTTCCTGGAACCTAACCCATGCCCACAGCTCCTACCTTGTCTACAGTTTCTCCTACACACATTCTATGCTCCAGTCAATCTGTGCACTCTTCCTTACCTCCAGACCTTTGCATATTTCCTCTGCCTGGATCACTCTACCCAGCTTCTGGTACTTATCAGTTAGGTTTGCCTCTTCCAGGAAGCCTTTCCTAAGTTCCAGAGGATTTCTGGGCTGCTCTTCCGTGCTTCTCTGTTTCTCTGAGCTGACTTCAATCACACTCACACTCACATACCCACTAATTTACCTGTTTCTCTCTGAAGGCCATAATAAGATCTTTTTGGACAGGGATTGTGTCTTTAAAACTTTAACCAGTACCTAGTACTTGTTGAATAAACAAATTTAAAAAATCACAATGGATGCTTCAGACCCTTTCTTGTGAATAAATCCTCAAATTTAAAATTTAGTACAAATTTTAGTCAACCTTGGTGAAAAGCCACAAGATCCTGCCTCAGGGACTTTGCACTTGCTCTTCCCACTGTTTGGATTGTTCTTCCTCAGATATTCCCCTTGTTTATTCTCTTACTCTCTCAGTCCCTATTTATCAGAGAGACCTTTCCCAATCATGTTATGTAAGATAATTCCCCATCATTTTATTATTCTTAGTTTTTTATTCCCCAAAGTGCTTATCACCACATGACATGTCACATAGTTAGTGTTTAAATGTATCCCCCCTTTAAACATAAGCTCTTCACCAGCAAGGGCTCTGTTTTGATTACTTTCTGTTTTCTTGCTGCCTATAAAAGCCTGGCCTTGAATTTATGCTCAAAATATCTATTAAATATTGAGCTGGATAACTGATAGAAAACAGAAGGAAAGAAAAAGAAAAGAAACAGAGGAACAAAAGAATAAATGTCATTTTTTTTCCTGGATCTTGTTTTTGGCCCTTGTTTTTAATATTCTTTATGTTCTGTTATACCTGTGTCAGAAAATAATGAATCTGCACATGGTCCAGGCAGGCACAACTGACCATGGATTGACTACAAAAATAGCTAGTCTCTGTATTGTTGTCCTCCTATGAAAAACTTTTATGTAAAGGCAGCAGGCTTGAGAATTTGGTGTGTGTTTGGGTGTGATAAGAAGTCCCTAACTCAAGATACGCTGTCTCTGCAGGCTTTAATTGCTGATACTCATGTGTGGCTTTCCCTGGGATTAGAAGGCTCTAATAATAAGTCAGGGCCTTAGTTTTTCCTGGAAATCCACAGCTGGAGTCCAGGGAAGCAGCTGGTGTCAAGGCAGATATTTCCCATCAGCATCAGTTTTCTTTCACTTGGCAAAGAAGTCCAGATACCTTTGCAATGTCTGGGTTTCCTTGGCCTGGTGACCCCTTGGTTCTTGACTGTGCTTCCAAGAATCCTCCAGGAAGCCCCGCTTGCAAAGCATTCACTTCTAATGGGGTTAATCGGTCTGTTCTCTGCTGCTGTTGTTGTTGCTGCTGCTGCTGCAGCTCTGTAAACAAGTCTACATCTTCTGGAATTGGGAGGGTGAAGTGCAATGGAGGGAGGGAGCCCTTGGAATATACCATGTACATTACCTCTAAGGATTGTGAGACTCCTGAAGGAGTCAGGAGGTCTGTTCTCTGCTGCTGTTGTTGTTGCAGCCCCTGATTAACCAGTCTGATTAACTAGTGTTCCATCATCACCAAGCACTGTGCCTAGCACATTCTGGGTACTCAAATAAATGTTTCTGGCAAAGTGAATGAATCCTGTGAGGGCATCATTACTATCCCTATTGCATAAGCAGTGCCCCCTGCTGTACCCTCCATTTCTGCAAAGCCTGGTGTACTTCTTAAAATTCTTCTGCTGCCAAATCTTAAGCTCCAGAAGTGCAGGGAGTATGTCAGATTTGTTCATGTTTTATTCCCAGCAGCTTGTACATGGTAGAGTCTCAGCAAATATTTCTTAAATAAGTAATGAACAGTTGGATGAATAAATGTATAGATGAAGTTCAGAGACATTGTGTATTTTATCTGAAGTCATATAGCAGAACCAGAGTTCACCAGACTGAACTCCATTAGGCAGGGATTGAGTCTGATTTTTCTCACCATGGGATCCTCAGCACCACAAACAATGCCAAATAAAGTAAGTGCTCAATAAATATTTGCTGAATGAATAAATGACTTCACAGACTGAGCTTTTTTAATTATTAACTTGCCACACTCTTTAATAAGACAGGGGCCTTATGTGCAAACACATCTCAAGTCCCACTTTAGGAGAAAACAGCATTTAAAGACATAGGCTGTTTATTTTTGGTAACAGATTAAAGGGGAGACAATAAGAGCAGGCTGAATGAAGTGTGAGCCCCTTTTCTGCATCACCTCCCCAGCCAACAGGACATGACTTGTAGCCACAGAGCACACGGTTTTCAGCTGCCAATCATGGAGACATCAGGATCGAGGCAGCCAACAGAAGCAGAGGCAGCTCAACCTTCAGGAGCCCTAAAAAGAAAGTGATTACAGGGCCACTAATAGCTCTGATGTGCTTTTGTGAAAAAAACTAATTTAGGATGCCTTTTCTAGAGTAGCCAGTCAGGAAAGGACACCCCCTCTGGGTTGATCAGTTAGAAAAGGAAACTTTCTCTTTATCATTTCCAAGAACCAATTGGAAAAGATGCCACTATGGGTGAAAAAATAGAAAACAGTATCCTTCCAGGGGGTCAATTTGAAGAAGACAGCCTTTCCTCTGGCTCTAGGCTTGGTATCCAATCAAAGAGCAATCTTGTGTAGTGTGCAACCTACTCCACTACCTTTGTGATCCTGAGATATTCACAAAAGACAGGCCTCTCTGGACCACGTTGACTTCCCAGCTCCAAGCACATTAGGTTGAACTGACTCAGGTCAAACACTAGGTTGGCAAAACAACCTCCTTGGATCTAGGTGCCAGGATGCAAGAAGGGCAACAGTGATGAGGATTCACCGAGATCATCAGACAACTCAATGGCCATAAAAATCAAAGTCCGTAAGAATGGCACCAGGCCCTGGTCTTTGTGGCTAGAGGAGCAGAGAAGCAAAGAAATGGAGAAATAAGCTTCCTTTTTCGTGTTGTGCTCACCCCAGAACTAAGCATGGTGCTTATTATGTAGTAGCATGCAACACATATCTCTTATTTGTTAAATGATTCCTAAAGAATATGTTAGAAATGAGCCATGGAATTTCCCCGAGTTGAAGATCTAGAATTTGTTCATGCCTATTGTGAACAGATCTGCAACAAGTGTGTGTACATCTGCACATGCATCCATGCAATTTCAGCTGTCTGTGCATCTGAATGTGCAAATATGAAGGCAGGCATGTATGAAACCTTATGTGTGTGTGTGCAAACATGCCTGGACCATGTATGTCCTTGTATGTCTGTATGTGCATGCCTGTGCTGTGTGCACATGTGTATTATTGTGGGATAGCACTGGTATATGTGCATATGTACAGCTTCAGGTCCAGGTGTTTCCACAGATACAGTTGCTTCTTCAGAGCTGAGGCCCAGCAGGCTGGCACTCCAGCCCACCTTGGGCCCACAGATAAAAGCCCTGGAATAAGGTTCTGGTGCAGGTCCTTCTTAAAGAAGACCTAAACTTACCCAAGTTTCTGGGGGCAGCCCTGGAACTGTGGTCTGGGCACCTGTAAGGAAGAGAGAAGCATCAGCGCGAAGAGAAGGTGTGTGGTGGACAAGAAGCCTGGGAGATACTCCATTCAATCTTCTCTTCTCTTGCAGCCAAAGTGGTCTTTTTGAAACCCCAATCTGATCATGCCCCTGAACCTTTCAGGGACTCCAAGCTACTTGCAGAAGAAAAGCCCAAAATCTTAACAAGAACTACAAGGCTCACCTGCCTCAGCTCACACCCCCTCCTCTTCCTTCTGGCCTGCATGAATTTCTCTCAAGTCCTCTAGCAGGCTGGAACCCCCACCACAGGCTATTTGCTCATTCTGTACCCTATGCCAGGGATTCCCTCCGTCCTTCCCCTTTCCATGACTTCCTTAATTAGTTATCCCTCTCAATTTCCAAAACTCAGCTCCATTCTTATCCAATCCTTTAGAGTGGGTTTTGTTCCCCTATTGTAAGAGCTCAAAATTCCTAATATATTTTCTCGATGACATTTAATAAAATTGCAGAACTATATCTATTGCTATCTGTTTATCTATCTATCTATCTATCTATCTATCTATCTATCTATCTAGATTCTGGTCCATAAGCTCCATGTAAGCTGGGCCCATATCTATTTTTGCAGGCACATAGTAGGCACAAAAGTGCAGGGAGTAGGCACAAAAACATGTGCAATGAATTAATGAATGAGAACTGGTAATAGAAAGCATATAGTTCACCTTGCCCCAAAGAATCTACTTGCTCCACCTCTTCAGATCCTGATAAAACCCCAAGCACCTGGTTCTGTCCTCCTTCCTTATCTCTGGAAAACATTCCCTGCTGGAAACTTGGGAATATGAGTGACCCTCTTACCTTTCCGCATGATGGGACCCAAGTTCAGTATATGGGTTTGGTCTATGATGCCCTTATTGTAGAATCTGCTCCTGGGGCAGGTCTGCAGGGACAGAGCAATAAAGAAATTTTCTATGAGGGAGATTGAATGTGCCTTGCCAAGGAAAGGCAGTTGCACTCCTCAGAGAGCATCCTCCTGCCTCAGGCTGGAGCTCAAGGGTGGGTGAGGCAGGAGTTATCAGGATACCTGGGCTCATGCTCATCTCTACCATTTGTTAAATGTATGCCCTTAGGAAAATCACTTAAGTTCTCTGAACCTTTGTCCTCACTAGAAAAAGTGAGTAGCAGAATACTAACTTCATACAAATAAGGTGCATAGGATGCTTTAAAGTGTTAACTTCTTTTATTAGAAGACAAACTTGCAGATAAGCCAGAGCAGATACCAGCCTATCGTCTTAAGTCTCCTACTAGCCACATCTTGTTGCTCAGAGAAACACAGCAGAAATGTTTACTCATTGTTTTAGATCTTGTGACAACATGTCTTTGGTTTGGGAAACTGGTGAGGAGGGGAAGGGCACAGTGAGCAGAGAGAGAGGGGAGGTGACTCACAGGTTTGCACTGTTCATTCATGATGTCACAGAGATACACTTTACAGTGTAGGTAGACCAGGTAATGGTTCCCCACAAAACAAAACATCTGGGCAGAGAATCAACCCTGAGGGGACTCCCCATTCTCCAGTACTTGGATGATTAAATCCTCAGTAGATAAACATTTGAGATAGTTATAGCATATAACATGGTTGGTTAAACAAACACTCTGGGGTCCAGCTTCTTGGGGTCAAGTCTTACTCTGCCACTTTTGACCTTGGACAACTTAATTAATCTCTATGCCCCAATTTCCCCATTTGTAAATAGGAAGTAATAATTGTAACTCATATCATAAGGTAGTTGTGAAGATTAAGCGAATTCATTTTTCAAAGTATGCAGCACACAGTAGGTACAACATATTCATGATTCTAGAATAAAAATATCATTGGAATAGAGTTGAAACTGTTCTAAAGTTAGCCCATTCTGATTTTCCAGGAAGCTGCATTCAGGAATAATTAGTTCTACCTATTGGCTGTCTACTATGTACCTGATATTAATTATAACAACGGCAACTTCTGAGTCCTGAGGGTCACTAGCCAAGCAGGAGTGTGTGTCCATCTGTATGCATGCATAATTGCACCAAACATGCTTACAAACAGAAACTGAAAACTTCACACGCAGAGAATCCTGTGTGTGCTGGACTGCTTTGGGATACATGGGCAGGTAAATTGGGTGGCTCCCCTCATCCCACCACACAATTCAGAACTGATTTAGAAGGTGTAAATGCACTTGGTAAAATAAAAGCCCTGTGGTTAAGGGCACTCATCTCCTGAATGCCACATAATTTGGAGTCCAGCATGACTCTGGCAGCCCTATGCACTCAACCTGAGCAGGGCTTCCAAGTGTCCCTTCTAGCCACTTTCATTGTCTTTCCATCTGGTCTCCTCCTTATTAGTCCTGTGACATTCAGACACCTTGCCTAGACTAGTGGTGTTCAACCCAGCTCCCACAATGACCAGGCAGAAAAACACAGGCATGCCCAGATTTTCTTCCTGATAACTTTTCAAAACTTTCCAAGCTTTCCACATGTACAGTCAGCTCCTCTTCTAAACCAATTTTTGGTAAAGATACCCTTGAATTTCATCCATGGGTCTTACTTGTCCTGGATAATAAAGTACTTCAAATGGTCTGTGGCATTGCCACTGGGTGTGGCATAGCAGTTGGTCATCAGCAGTACAAAGCAGGACAAATTGCCCCCATGCAACGTGGTGCCCACGTAGAGAAAGGTGTTGGTGGATAGTGTAGTGGCAGAACCTTGGTAGGGCTGTGTTTAGTCAGAACTTTGAAAGAAAGTCATTTGTACAGTGGACATTCCTGTCCCACCCATGCTGATGTTGAGGGTACTGCAGGAGGAAAAGATGTGGTAAGAGAACCAGAGGTGAGAATAGCAACAGATGAGCTACCCTCTCTGGTCTGGTTCCTGGGCAGTCACTGGCAGTTCTTTGCATTTTTATCCAGGAGTAGTACTCACCAAGTAGTACCCACCATGGTCACCCTGGGATCTTGCTGAGATGCAGGTTCTGGTTTGGTAGGTCTGGGGTGAGGGGGCTCAAGGTCCTGCATTTCTAACAAGCTCCCAGTTGAAGCTGATGCTGCTGGTCTACAGACTACATTTTTGGTAACATGTCCACCCCTTCTCTTGGTGGCCCTTGTCTTCAGGATGTGGAGCAAATAAATTCTCAAGGGAATCACCTAGGTTCCTTTTTTCGCCTCAATTTGGAAGTTAAAAAAGATGGACTATGAGTCCTATAGGCCTAAATCAGGGTTCTTGCTTTACTTACAGAAGAAAATTGGGGGAGGAATTAAATGGGTTATTTTTAACGCCTTTGAAAACAACCATATTCATACAGTTTTCATGGGATAATCCCACAAAGGACACTATAAGACTGATGCCCCAGGATATAAAGTGCATGAGAAATACTCAGTAATGTGAAAGTCCATTTCATAGGTAAGAACTGGGTTGTCAGTTTAAACTCAGAATTGGACTGAGGCAAAAATTCCAGCACATACCAGAGAGAGATTTGTGCATAGGTGTGTTGCTCCCTGGTGCCTACCAGATCTGGGACATGGCCACATTGCTCTAGGGCACTGCTTGGCCAGGTGATGTTTCACCCAAAAGAAATTTCTTCCCCCAAGCATGTTGCTCACCAGGACCCAGTGCACTTCTCTAAGTATGGTTGGTCCAAAGAACACATAACCACAGTCAAGCTTCAAAGTGAACGTCATGATAGAGTGGAATTTGGAGCCTGATGGCCTGAGTTTGAATTCTAGCTCTGCCACTTACTAGTCTCTGCAACTTCAGGCAAGTTAGTCAACCTTCTCTGAGCTTCCATATTCATACCTGCACAATGGTAATAATAGTCATACCTACACCTCTTATGGTGCTCCAAGAGTTCAATAAGATGCATTATGTAGAGCACTGAGCACAATACCTGACACACATTCAGCTCTCAGGACATGCTTATTATATCTTTTTAGCTTCAGCATTATTGTCCTGTGATTCATCCTATTCAGAGATTTTCAATTTTATTAATCAACAGAGCTTTAATATTTTCAACAATAAAACCTCATTTGGTGCCTAGTATGGGTGGAACTTATGTGGTTCACCCCACAAGCACTCCAAGGCACCTCCTTAAAGACTCTCAAGCTCCAAGAAACATAATTCATAAATCCCTCTTTAATCAAACTCCTATTATTTACAGAGAAAAAAAAAAAGAAGCCGCTGTTCAAATGTAGTATATGATTTCCCAAAATCCCATAGCAGGTCTGGTCTGAGAGCCTCCCTTTCTTCCCTCCAGTCCAGCCACCCTGCCCCTTGAATAAGCCACAGAACCTAATATTTAATTCACATCTGCAGAGCATTATTTCACTTTGCAGAAAGGCAGTATAGTTTTGCTAAACCCATTTCATGGATAACAAGACACAGAATAGGTATCAACTTCCCAGAGCTATCTGGATTTGAATCTGAGCTCCAGACTTCCTAGCTGGGCTCCTCCAGTGAAAAACACCATCTCCCAGTATCCTCATCCAGTTCCCTGTGGGAGGCAGTTGACAGAGAAGCTGAGGGCTTGGCGGTTAAGGGATTGTAGGGTGCAGCTAGACAGGGGCACTGGAGACCCTCTGTGGCTACACCTGACTATTGGCTGCAGGGAAGACTTCAGGCTGACTTTCATGTCCAGGGGATAGAAGCACCTGATGCTTCTATCATCAGTGGCAGAGCATGAAAGTTGATGCTGTTGTTGACATCCTGAATGATAATCTCATCTGCCAGATACTTCTGTGTTGTGGAAAAGGTGGGAAAGGGAGGTGAGAAAAGGCATGAAAATTGAAGTAGGACTCTAAACCAAAAGGGTTTTTTCTAATCACCTGTGAACTGCCCTCCCAGCTTTCATGATCAAAAGTTACCACAGCAACCTTTTGTTCTTTTATGAGCATGTGTACATGTGAGTCCCTGGGCTTCTCCTCCATCACTGAATTAGAATTTTCCATGACCCTAACTTCCTGCCTTGTGCTGAGGAGGCAGATGTTCATAGAAACTGAGCAACTGAGTAACTTGCCCATAGCACATAGGTTATATAAGCCTGAGCTCTTCCTCCTATGCCATGTTTCCTCTCTCAAACATTAAAAAGATTGAAAACCATGTGTCTAGTCATTATTAATGGTGGAATTTCAAGTTAGTTAATTTCTTCTTCCGTTTTTTTGCCTTCTTTTTTTTTCTTTAGGGGAATGGAGAAGGTGAGAGAGAACACTGTTCCAATCACACATTGAGATATGAGTCTTTGTGGAGGCTTCTGTCTTAATTTTCCCAACACCAAAGATGTTGGCCCTGCCTCCCAGGACCTCCAGGGACAAATAAATCTACTTCTGAACCCAGTGCTGATACCAACTGAATGAGAATAATCACTGTCCTGGTTAGGCCCTACTCTTCCCTTCTGAATTATAACCATGCATCATCCTCCTTATTTGAAGCTAACATTTGAGTACTTACTATGTGCCAGTCACCACCACAATCACTTCACACATTGACTCATTTTACCCTCTTAACAACCCAATGAAGTATTAATATTTCTCCATTTACAGTTGACAAAACTGAGGCACAGCCAGGTATATAACTCACTCAAGCTCATAAAACTAGTAAGTGGTAGAGCAGGGGTTTGAACCAGGCAGTGCTCTAACCCTGTCCCTCACTGGCCAGAACTTACCATCCTCACTGTCCCACAGGGGTTGTCCCTGACTGGGGTCACCACAGATATCCAGACTCAGTCACCCCTTTCAAGGAAGCCTGAGCACTGGTGGTTGTGTAAGTACATGAAGACCTTCTCAAAGTGCAAGCCCTGCACTCCAGCCTGTGCTGCAGGAGAGAGAGAGATCTGAAATGGAAAGGGAAGGCAGGATTAGAGATCTGTGACCACAATTCAGAGGTCCAGCACATCCCCAGAGCCCAGGTCCAGCAGGCTGGTCTAGACACCAGCTGGAGTGCTCAGAGAAGCCTCACTTTGATTTTGCTGTGATCTCATCTTCACAGTGATGGAGACATGAGAGTAGATTCTGATCTCACTGGATGGATCCAAGTGGCCAAACTTCAGTGCCATGTTATTTTAAGTGTGGGATGCATACAACAAATAGAATGATTTTTGGGTCTTTCACTGTCCCACCATTAAATAACATTGAATCCTAGTAAAACAAAACAACAAACTAAAGGAGCTCATGAGTAGATAGCAATTTCTGTCCATCCTTTCTACATCAAGGAGACTAGCTGCTAATGTTTTAAATACTGTATAATTGTTAATTTTCCCTTTATAACAACAGAGCACAGACCTCAGGCTAAGTGTCTGTGGCATGCATGACATTTGGGTGTATTTTTTAAAACATTCTTTATGGGAGTATTATAAAGCTGTTGAAATTTAACAACTTTTTTCTTTGTATTTATTTTTACTGTCACTTTCTATATAAAATACATGTTACTTGCCATACATAGGTGTAGTAGTGATCATTAACAACCCAAGTTTACTTAGAAGAAGAAAGATTTAATCAACTTGAAGAAAAACAAGTGAATAATAAAAATCACAGTTTAGATACTACTTGGATAAAGCAAAATTGTAAAGTTGGTATGTAGTAACTAAAACCATGACTGACGTTTGGGAACTACTATCTACTTCAATCATTGTGTATATAGGAAGGAGGCTTGGAGATGGTCAGGGTCTTGCTCACTATCCTGAGCAGATCAGTGGAGGGCTGGACTCAAGAAACCACAGGCTGGTCTCCAGTCCTGTGTTCCATGCTGCAGGAATATGGCTCAAGTAGCCTTTGGCCAACAGGTGACATTAGGAATCTAAGAAAGAATGCTGGGAGTGAGGTGAAGCTCTGGGAGTTTGTGGTCAACTAAGCAGAGATTCTGGAAGCCCAGAGAGCTTCTTGCTGGTTTTAATGCATATTACTGAACTGGCACTTATGTATCTCCTAGGTAATCCACACAACACCTCAGTTCACACACAGGAATGTGTCCCTCCCCTAGTGGCTGGCATTTCTCAATACCTATCCCCTTTCCACTGTCCTCACTGCTGCCATTAAACTACTGCTTGCACTGGCAGCTCCATCTGCCATTATCCGATACGCAGTCTTCTATACTGCACTCCTCACATGTCTCCTCCACGGAGCTGGGATCTGCAGGATCACAGGCACACAGACAGTCAGCAAGGATGAACCCCAGTAACCCTTCTGAACCCCAGTGCTCTTCAGAGGTGCGGGTTAGAGCTGAGGGGAGGAGCCTGCTCACCTGTGTGGTAAGCTAGATGGCATTTGAGGTGGGGGTGGGACGGGGCTCAGTCAGGTTGCAGACGTAGTAGCCACCTAGCGCAGGCCTTCACTTGGACTGGCGTGTCCCACAGGTAGCAGTGCCGCTCCAGTGAGCACAGGCCCTGCAGTTCAGGACGCCCTCACAGTTGGACGGGTGAGTGCCGTTGAGCCACGAGGGTGCAGCTGTGTCGCAACGTGGGACAGGTACACAGGTCTCAGCCAGGCGCCCACCACCCTGCCCCATGAAGCGGTACCAGCCACGCAGGTTCGTGTTGAAGATGTAGTCTGCACCATGCTTGGCGCTGCGCCAGTACTGGTCCAAAGTGCCGTGCACCTGGCACGGATTGGAGTACATGAGCGCCTCTACCGAGGCCATTCAGTCAAGCCCTGGCCCGAAGGTGCCTGAGGAGCACTCACAGCACCGCCTGTCCCCTCAGTAGCCCTCGGGACTCACGCAGGAGTAGTTGCTGTGGCTATTGACACAGGTGGCCTGAGCGTGGCAGCTGCTGAGCCTCGGCTCCGCGCACTCGTCCACATCTGCGCAACCAAGCCCAGGCCAGAGGTGGAAGCCCTGGGCAGAAACACACATTTAAGAGCCCAGCGTGTTTAAGCAGCTGCTGTTGACAGAGCAGTGTGGGGGTCAGGGGTGGCACAATCGTCTAGGTCCACGCACTGGAGACCATTGCCTGTGAAGTCCACCTGGCAAGTGCACGTCTTGGCAACCCCAACTTCTATGCAGGTAGCATTGCTGTGACATTCAGAGCAGCTTACTGCAGACAGAACAGCCCAGCCTCAGCATGGGGGCAGCTGGGCCAGCTGTCACCCAGAGATTCCCCCGCTTCCTGGAGGGTACTCATGTTCTTTAACACTTAGTCCTGAGATGACCCCCTTACAAAACAAATAAACAAAACCCCTGTGATGATGTCCACATGTCACTTTTAAGTTGTGTCTTAAAATATTCACATTCCCACATTCGGGAATAATGCAGGGTTCTTGACATTTCCTTAGGATTTAAGTGACTGATGCCCCCCTTCGCCCACATTTGCACATTTTATGCCCTTTAGCCTAGTCTCCTTCGTTTCATGGTAAACCTTCATTAAGACTCTGTTCACTGTTGCCTCCTCTCTGAAGAGTGTCCCAACTTTTTCTGGCAGTGGCAGTCACACTTTGTGTTTCTCCATTACAAAAATAACAATAAAAAATAATGAGCTGTCATTTATTAAGCACTTACTAAATGCTAGACACTGGTATTCACACTTTTCATTCATTATATGTTGAATCCTCCCCCCAGTGGCCTGTGAGATCACTTTTCTATTCAGCCTTATTTTAAAGATGAAGAAACCTAGGTTCAAAAGGCTCAAACTACTTGTTGGTATGCCGCAGAGCCAGGACACATCCAGGTGGCAGTACCACAGAATTTGTGTGCTCTTAACTATGACATCACAGTAGTATTTACTGTGCCCAAACTACTCCAGCTGCCTTCTCCAGGGAGAAGCTGAAAACAGAATGAGGGCATTGTTCAATCTGATGGAATGACCTCATAAGTGAAAGGCAAGGTATTAGGGAGTCACCTGGGTATTTTCAAACCTCCTGTGTGATTGAACATGTTTCTGACCTTCCAGTAAAGTGCCAGGGGCTTTAATGGTGTTCTAGACTCCCACCTCTCCATGTGTGGTCCAATGACCACAGCATCAGCATGACCTGGAAGCTTACAGAGATGCAGAGTCTCAGTCCCTACTATTCCTGGGTGAGTTCTGTGTACATTAAAGAATAAAAAAAGTGCATGTATCATTAAGATTCTCTTTAACAGAACCAAAGCAAATATATAGTTAAACATTTTAAATAGTTACAGTATACAGTTGGCTTATAATTTCCCCTTCATGTTAATGAAGCTCCTTCAAATATTTCTAATAATTTTTTAAATCTAAGTGTGGGTAATAGTTTTTACTAATGGTTTAGCACTTTCGTACAGGTTAAAAGCCTGAGTGTGTTGGTTTTGATGAAAATTATAAGTTACAATAAATCTATTTTTAAGTGTAAAAAATGCATTTAAAATAAAGGTTATTTGAAACTCAAGTGTGACAGGAGAAGGATGGAGACACTTCTGCAGAGGGTGGCATTGCCCCCACCCCCAACATACACACACACACATATCACTTACTTGCTTCTGAGGAGTCAATAGCTTCAGTTATGATGATCACCCAGGAGATTACCACCACTATCATCTGCATTGAAGTCAGAGCAAAAAGCTGTCTCATTTTTTCTGGTCTTCCTTCATAGCTACTTCTAGTTAAGAGAAGACTTGTCCAAAGGCAAGGACAAGTCAACCCCTTGGGGTTTCCTTCCCTGATGCCTAAGGTTCTGTGAATAGAGATGGATGAGACAAATGCATGTTCTGACTGCTCTCACCAGAGCCAGAGAATGCTTTAGATGCACACTATACAATTCCAGGAGATGTCATGTGTATGAGCTACAAAAATTGTACAGTGCTGTAACCCTTGCTTTGGTGGAGTTTTCCTCTCTGTGATCCCACTCTTACTCTCACCCACTTCCCAGCCTTAACTATCTCAGTTTGGTTCATTTAAAAGAACTGAGTGTCATTTATGGCTGATATGGCTTAGTGGATTGAGTGCCAGACTGCAAAGCAAAAGGTCTCTGGTCCGATTCCCATTCAGGGCACATGCTTGGGTTGTAGGCCAGGTCTCCAGAAGGGAGCATGTGAGAAACAACCACACATTGATTTTTCCCTCTCTTTCTCCCTCCCCTCCCCTCTATCTAAACATAAATAAATAAATAAAATCTTTTAAAAAAAGAATTGAGTGTCTCCTTTGGAACAGGAAACAGTAAAATGTTCTGAATTCATCACCTCACTGGAAGTAGCTTAGACTTTTAACACTCAATACTTGATCTCCTGCTGAGAAACTTTCAAGATGTCCAGATTCATTCATTCATTTAGCAAATACTTACTGAGTAGCTACTGTATGTAAAACACACCTAGAAAAACAGTGAACAGAACAGACAATGTCCCCAACCTCAAGCAACACACATATTGTAAAGAAGTGATTTAAGAGGTGATTAACCTTCACAAGCATTGTAACATTTTCAGAGTGGTCCCTCATTTAATCCTACATGGGTACTACTATTACCATAATTTTTACAGCAGCAAAATTGGATAGCATGGTGGTTATAAACATGGGGCTTGGAGCCTGCACCAGGATTCAAATATTTGTTTTGTCAATCACTAGCAGTGCAACATTAAGCAACTCGCTAAGACTTAGTTCCCTCATTTATGAAATAAGGATCACTACTTCCACAAACCAAGTGTCTATGATGAGCCAGACTTTTTGAAGAAGGTTTCCAAAAAACTTATGTTCTAGATTAGTGTTTTCCAAGCTTTTATGACCATGATCTGCTATAGAGGAGGTATTTTGTGCCATGTTCCAGTGCACCTGCTTGTGCATGTGCATTCATTAGTCCACACATGCATGTGCAAGCATGCATGCCAATAAAAGTTTTATAAAGCATTTCTTATCATTACTGTGCAAATTGCTTGCTGACATATTGTATTTATTTAAAAATGATACCTTAGACAAGGGTTTAATCTCCAAAATATATAAAGAACTTACACAACTCCACTCTAAGAAGACAAGCAACCCAATTAAAAAATGGGCAAAGGACTTGAATAGGCACCTCTCCAAGGAGGACATACAGAGGATCCAGAAACACATGAAAAGATGCTCAATATTGCTAGCTATCAGAGAGATGCAAATTAAAACCACAATGAGGTACCACTTCACACTGGTCAGAATGGCCATCATAAACAAAACAACAAACAACAAGTGCTGGAGAGGTTGTGGAGGAAAAGGGACCCTAGTGCACTGTTGGTGGGACTGCAGACTGGTAAGACCACTATGGAAAACAGTATGGAACTTCCTCAGAAAACTAAAAATGGACCTGCCTTTTGACCCCACAATTCCACTACTGGGACTATAACCTAAGAACCCTGAAACACCAATCCAAAAGAACCTATGCACCCCAAT
>CM052540.1:78204503-78216158 GCA_028533065.1 Trachops cirrhosus | reverse complement strand
TTGATAACCAGTGCTTTGAACTGTGCATCTGATAGGTTGGCTATCTCTTGGTCTCTTAAAAGGATGGGACCTGGGGCTTTCCAATCTTCATCTGTTTGAGCCATCTTTTGGACTTGACAGGCTACCGTAGTGAGGGGGGGCCTAAGGTTTTCACCAGGACGGGGCACTCCAGTCCCTGGGTTGTGATGCTGTATATGGGGGCGGGGTCTGGAAAGGAACAATGGCGCTTGCTCTGCTCTCTGTAGAACCTGAGAACCTTCCGCCACTTTCCACAAGCCAACTGGGCCCCTCTGGCACCAATCCTGGTGTGGGTGGGCCCGTGCACCCCGCAGGGCCCTGCTTTTCTGTCAATGACCCAAAGCTCCACCTCCCGGTGCTGGGACCTAGCTGCGCGCAGTGCCTTGCTTCACAATGGCCGCCTCGCTGGGTCTGCCGGTCGCCACCTCCCAGCCTGGCCCGCCAGCCACCAACACTTGTGCACCCAGAGTCTGCCTGCTGCCGGCTTGTGCACCCAGGGTCTGCCTGCTGGGGACACAAGCACAGGGTCTGCCTGCTGGGGACTTGCGCGCGTCCCTGGTTGCTCAGGTCTCTGGTAGCTCAGGTCTCCGCTCTGCGTCCCTCACCAGGCCTGACTCCGCCCCTCCTACCGGTCTGGATGAACGTGTCTATTTTTAAATTCTTGGGTGTCCGACTTCCATACACTTCAATTTTCTGTCAGTCCTGATTGTTATTTTGTTTCTATATTGTTGTTGTCCCTATCTTGCTTGTGTGAGGAGGCACAGTGCATCTACCTATGCCTCCATCTTGGCCAGAAGTCCCATTTCCATGACATTTTAAAAGGACTTCATGATAAACATCCAGCCCTTATTTCACCCCTTGGGAAGTGACTGCATCAGAGCTTGCTTAAACTTCTTCCTTTGCAACTTACTGTATAAACTGGGATAAGGTAATTAACCTCTCTGAGGCTAGGTTCCCTGATCTGTACTCGGGAATATCCATTGAACCTTCCTAAGAAGCTTGTTTGAAGAGAAAATGACAAGTGTGTAAATGACAAACTCATGCCTGGCTCATTGTAAGTGCTCAGTAAATGGAAACTTCATCTGCTAAAGGAATATATGAAGTACCTTTACTGTGTCTCAGTAAATACAGGAGAGGAGGTCCCAGCCTTGGATGTCACATTCAAGTCAGAACCAGTGGGGAAAGGACAATAGTTTTTAGATGACCACAGGAAATAATTATAACAAAAGGAATGATAACAGCAATAATAGCTGTTACTTATCAAGTGCTTATTATATGCTAGACATTTTCTAAGTTCTTTTCATGAATTATTTGAGTCCCCAGATTGGCCACACTAACTCAAATAGGTTAAATATAGGCCATTCAGTCAGTTAAAAACAGAACTATGCTGAATACTGCAGTTACCAGTGTAGGCACTAGAGTCAGGTTACCTAGGTTCCAACTCCAGTTCTAGCACTTACTAGCTACCTAAACTTGGAAAAGTTCTTCACCTCTCTGGGTTTCTGTTTAGTCATCTGTAAAGTGGGAATAATAACAGCAATTACTTTCAAACATTTGCTGTGAGAATTAAATAAAATCATGCACAGAATGGCTCAGCACAAAGCCTGATGTACTGCAGCATTCAATCACTGTCAGGCATCAGCATTATTATTATTAAAAACCTCTGAAATGATGTTCAGTATCTCTATCTATCACAGAGATGCAAATCAAAACCACAATGAGATACCACTTCACACCAGTCAGAATGGGCATCATAAACAAAGCAACAAACAACAGATGTTGGAGAGGTTGTAGAGAAAAGGGAACCCTACTGCACTGTTTGTGGAATTGCAGACTGGTGCAACCACTGTGGAAAACAGTATGGAATTTCCTCAGAAAACTAAAAATGAAACTGCCTTTTGACCCAGCAATTCCACTCCTGAGATTACATCCTAAGAACTCTGAAACATCACTCCAAAAGAACTTATGCAACCCAATGTTCATAACAACACAATTTACAATAGCCATGTGCTGGAAGCAGCCTAGGTCCCCATCAGTAAATTAACTGATCAAAAATCTATGGTACATTTACACAATGGAATTCTATGCAACAGAAAGAAAGAAGGAGCTCCTACCCTTTGCAAAAGCATGGATGGAACTGGAGAGCATTATGCTAAGCTAAATAAGCCAGGCAGTGAAAGACAAATACCACATGAGCTCACCTTTAACAGGAACCTAAACAATAAAACAAACAAACAAGTGAAATATAGCCAAAGACACCGAAATTGCAAACAGGCTGACAGTGACTAGAGGGGAGAGGGGAAGGAATTTCAGGGGAAAAGGGTGAAGGGTTTGCAGGAACAAGTATAAAGGACACATGGACAATAACAAGGTGGGGTGTGGAAATGGGAGGGAGATGGGGAGGGCTGAGGGGGTGGGCTGGAATGGGAGGGAAAGGCAGAAAACTGTACTTGAACAACAATTAAAAAAAACTTAAAAATTTAGCCACTAGCATGGTGTATGAGAAAAGTATTCCACACATTCTAATAATTCAACTTGAGGGCACAGTTGCATTGTAGCTGATAGCATCTTGACCCAAACTCTATATGTCTGAAGACCATTGTGGCATCATGCTTAGATTTTGGAGATTTTGATGCCCAAGAATTTAGAAGCAACACTTGAAAAGTAACATCAGGACTATTGCCTCCTGTGGCCTCTGTGGAGATACTTACAGAACATCACAAAAACATCTCTTTCCTTGTCAAAGACAATGAGGTTGAAGTTCTTCCCAACAAGCTGCTTAACTGGCCCCTGGTCCCAATATTTTGGGATCTCTTCACTGGATTGATGATTCTAAAATGAAAGTTTGAGAGGTCTAATAGTCTCCAGAAGAGGGTTGGCAGCCCCGTTTTTTTCCCACCCCCCCCACCCTCCTGCCGTCATGGAAACAATGAGACATTTGCTCTTGTTTTTAGGAAAGCCTTGCGGAAGAGTATGTGATGCTGAGGCCAATCATGAGCTTGATGTCAAACTCAATAGTCCAGGGGAAATGGGGATCAGAGGGCCAAGGAGGTGGCCAGGTTCCAAACTGGGATGGAGTCTATCATTTCAAATACATGGTTCTTTTAATTCTTAGGTGAAAGCTAGGTTCATGTCTTTAATATCTTGAGAGTTTGTTCCCCCCATAGAAAATTAGCTGCCCCCAAATTACATCCAGAATCAATACTAAGAATTTACATGACCTATCTTATCACACTTTAGTTGCCAGCCTCTCCAAGCTCATTGTCCTTTTTCTTTGTTTTCTTCAGCCACACTGGTCTTATATTTACCCAAAGGGTTAGTTTTCCTCCCACCTCAGGCCTTTGCTTATGATGTTCTTCTGCTTGGAAAGCCTCCACCACTTCCTATGCCTCTGCTCTCTTCTCTATCTAGTTAATTCACATTTATCCTTTATAATGACCTCAAAGGAGAAGTTCCCTGACTTTTCCTGAGACTAGCTCAGCTCATGCTATAACACATTCTAATAACACTTGGTACTGATCCTTTTGTCCCTTATTCAACATTATTGTTTATATTTTTTTACTGGTTATTTAATTAATGTGTCTCCACCACACTAGACAGAATGTCACAAGGGACATTTCTTCCCTCATCGTTGAGTATCCACTGCTGGGTATATAGTTGGAACTCAATAAATAGTTTGTGAGTGAGTGTATGAAAGAACAAATCCAGCTATCGCTTGTCTTTGAAGGAAGTGGTGTCAATCTCAGAACATACATATTTCTCTATAACCATTGCTTTATGAACATCCCTTGAATACACACATTTCTTTTCATCTGCATTGCTACTACCCTAGTCCGGATAAGCCTCCATCTTGCACCTAAATCATTGTAATAACCCTCTAGTGTTCTCTCAAATCTCCTCATCCTCTCCACACTTTTATTCTCCTACCAGCAGTGTTCTATTTTTGCCATGCAAGTCTGGCTTCCCACTGCTATTGGGATATCAAATCCTTAATATGCTTACAAGTTCTTGCTATCCAGTTTTTGCCCAGCTCAACAGCCTCATCTCTCACAATGCCCTCCTTCACCCCTACCCCAACCTCTGAAAGGGACTTGAAGATTCTTCCCAAAGGAACATAAATGATATGGGGATTGGACATGGGGATGAGAAATAGAGAAAATGATGGAGAATTAAGAATTGGCAAGATTAAGGTTGATCTCATAGGTCATATGAAGGATGTCCATCTCTACTCCAAAAGCATAAGATGACCTGTTGGCTTTTGACAGAAAGACAGACACCTCCTGAGATGTAACTGGAGGGAATAGAGAGAGGATGAGTAGAGCTCTATGAAGGTCTGTAGATGTGATGATAGAAAATGAGGAGGCCCCTCATTTAATGACATGATATTTTTTTAATGACATGAGTAGAGTGCTCAGTTGATACTGAAAATGGGAAGGGTATAGGAGAATTAAGCTCAGAGATTAAGAAAATGAACACACTAAGAAATTTATATTGAGATGTAAGAAAGTTTCTAAGAGCTCATGGGAGGTTTGGCTTTGGCCCCATGAAGCCAGCCTTCCTCACAATAACATTCTTTTTTCTCTGGCATTGGCCTGGGAAGAGTGGGAAAGTTAAGTAGCTTCAACTAAGTTGTGGTTTTGCCTGGAAAATGCTACAGGGTGTAGAGAGGTAGAAGGTGGAAGGAATAGAGAAGTTAAAAGAATCATCAACAATGCAATGAGCCATGGAGTTCAAATTCACAAAGGAGGGCTCTGAAAAGATTGTGGAAGATTCCAAGATGGCTACAGAGTAGGTGGAATCTACAACCCCCTGCTCCTAGCCCCAAACCAGATTTACAGCTAAATTACAGAGCAATCAACCTAAATAACCAACTGAAGGCTAGCTGAACTGAAATATGATAACCAAGAATTTACAGAAGAAGCCATAAAAAGACTGATAAGAAGAGCAGAGATGCAAAAAGGGATATCACCTTTATTCAGGTGTGGTGGTAGCTGAGAAGCCAGAGGGATATCACAGCCGCAAAACCCCTCTCCATAGGGGTATGGGGTCTCAATCCCATACAGATATCCCCAACTCAGAAATGGAAGAAAGGATCCCATGTAACATCTGATGGGGAAAAATCAGTGGGGATTCAGTCTTCCTGGGGGACCCAGGCCCTACCTTCCCAGTGATGAGCACTCTGATTGTTATATCACCAGTCTGGGGAGTGCACTGCCTAGTCCCCAGCTGCTGGTGAGGCCACTCTGCCATACTTGGGTCCTGCAGAGAGGTCTTCTGTCTGCACCCAGAAGTAACTTTTGGGGTTCTTTTGCTGGGGACACTTTTGGCAGAGGCTCAGACAATGACTAAATTATGTGGTTTGGGAAAGAGGGCTAGTCTCCCTGACCTTTAGAGCACAGCTGGAGCCCATTTCCCAACCTATTGAATCACTTGACTAGCACCATCTTGTTGAGTTCAGTGGTGCAAAAGTAACAGAGAACCACACAGAGCTGGAACTTTTGGACTGTGTCTCCCAGGGAAGCTTTTGTCCAAAATCAGACAGGCAAGTGTGAGGTGGGCAGCTACATTGCAGAGGTACAAATCCAATCTTCCCTGTGAGTTCAGCATGTGCTAGCTTGGGAAGTGGAAGAAGTGCCCACAACTCCCCTACAGGCCTTCAGGACCCACCCCCAGTGAGACTATTTGGATCAGCCCTAAGAAGTCCCAGATACCTCAATCCAATGGGCTCAGTTGGGGAAAGGATGATGGCAATGGCTCAAAGCTGGGACATTCAAAGTGTGAGACCCTCAGAGATTATTGCCTGGGACTGGGGTGAAATACTTAACCCACTTCATGTGGGCTGGGCCAGTATCATCCCCAATGGAAGACTCTTTTGATCTATCCCCCTGAGCCTGGGGCTGCTAAGCTTGCTCCTTTCAGAGGGTACATGTGGTGGAACACAATTGCACCTTCAGCAAGCCACTCTAGGGGGAAATAGAGTTGGAACCTCTGGCATAGACTGAGTGGTTTTGTTTTAAAGCAAGTACCACTTTCCCCAATTGAGTGCCTGTTTTCCAAGTACGGGAACCCACTAGTCATATCTTCCCAATACCAGTTGCCTTGTGGAAAGGGCTACTTATCCTGCACTACCAAGCTCATGACCTGTGGAAAGGGCTGTGAACAGTGGCTACACTGGGTTCATCTTACAGTCTTTCTTCAGAAGGTTCTGGAGGAATACCAGGCAACTACAGGGGGAGGCAGACCTGAGGGATCCTTTGTCCTTTTACAGTTCTGCCCTTAGCTCTAAGCTGGAGGAAGCCAACCTTTACACACAGATTGGCCCTCCCATGCACACTGAGGTCCAGTAGATGCAGATACAAGCAGTGAACAGTATAGTAGTTCCAGACAGGTAGCCCAAAGCTGGTTACACACAATGTCTGACACCAACCTGTACCTGAACCCCACCCAGGTGGACTCAGAAGCAGCACAACCAGCGGTTGGCTTCAGAAAGAAACAGAGCTCAACCCAACTAGCCACACAAGTGATACCCCCAAAGAGGGATTTGAGCAGCCATCAGACACTAATGGAAACAGCACTGACACAGGGGGTAGCCCCTACACAGCTACTTATACATGGAAGTCAAGGTGTATCCTTATAGTTACCCAGCCTGAAGGGTTAAATTCACCACAAAATGACCAATAGCATTTAAGATTCAACTGCAACAGGAAGGTACCCGTAACCTACAAGAAATATTCCTAGATCACAGAGCTCAGGTTATCTGAAAGATTGTGCCACTGAGGCAAGCAAGATATCTTTATCATAAAGCCATCAAAACAAGTTTGGGAGTCATAGAAGATTTACCTAATACACAGAGACAAAATGGGGAGATAAAGAAATAGTCCACAAATGAAAAAACAAGAGAAATCCCCAGAAAAACAATTAAATGAAATGGAAGCAATGAAAATAGCAGATGAAGAGTTTTTAAAAAGTACTTATAAAGATGATCAAGAATCTTAGAGTAAGAGTGGATGATCTCAGTGAGAACATAAACAGAGAGCTGATAAGCATTAAAAATACATAGAAACCATAAAAAAGAATCATCAAAAATGAATACAGCATCTGACATGAGAATACAATAAAAGGAATGAACAGAAGGTTAGATAAAGCACATGACCAAATCAGCTATTTAGAGGATAAGATAACAATAAGAACCCAAACAGAATTTCAAAAAAAAAAAGAATTTAAAAATGAGGAAAATTTAAGGGACCACTGGGAAAACATCAGGTGTTACATCGTCTACATCAGAGTGGTACCAAAAACAAAAGAGAGTGAGCAAGGGTAGAGAACCAGTTTGAAGAAATAACAGCAGAAAAAAAATGCCTAGAAAGAGACAAATGGTGGCATGGTGGGAGGGAGCAGATTCTACTTTCCCCTACACACAGGAGAAAATCCTAGCCAATCTACAGAGGAACAGAGCAAACAACCAACATTATCACAACATATATGAAAATAGGAGATCACAAATTGTAGCGGACACTGAAAACCCTGATGGTAAGGAGATTACTTCAGGATAATAAGGTCCCAGGGATCAGCGCAGGGACCAGGGAGGTTGCAGCTCCAGGTCTGGTGCTCCACGGTCTGCCTCAGGGCTCCCAGGAGGGAGCTGGGTTAACTGCTCCCTCCCTGGCCAAAACAGGACTGAGCAGAACCGGGGGAGGCTGGTTTACTGGAGGGCACAGACAGGGGAGTGAGGACAGAGAGGCACCCACACAGGGGCTGTGAGAACCCACACATAGCCCTGGAGAAAGTGTGCACCCCAGCCTTTGTGTGACAAAGGGTGCCCGCCTGTGTGCCCGTACCCCCAACCTGGAGAGAGTGTGATTTTGTGGAAGACCCAGAAGCCACAGCTGTGAAAAAGGAAATGGCATGGGCACTCCCCGGACCTATGGTGCCCAGGCCATGAATTTGGGGGAAGTGGGCACCCCTCAGGATCCACAGAGTGCACACCCATGAACCTGGAAAAGGTGCGGGTGTTCCGAGGGACATTGGAACTCATGGAGGTGAACTCCCCAGATTGTGCTTAGGACCACCCAGAACCCTTCAGATAGGCACCAGATGGGCTCTGAGAAGAACGCCCGGCTAGCCATAGGGACAGCAGGACAGAGGCTGACTGAGTTCTGAATGGGAACAGAGAAAAACTGTCCCCAGTCACACCTCAGCCTACTTAAGCCAGCTAAAAAAACCAGTTTGGCCAGTCTGAAACCAAAAATAGGTGTTTTTTTGTTTTGTTTTGTTTTGTTTGTTTGTTTGTTATCTTTTAATTATTTTTAAGTAAGTTTTTATATTTTAATTCTTATTATTTTTATATCTCTCAATTCTTTATGCTTCTCTTTCTGTCATTCTAGTGTTGATTTCTCCTATTCTTCCCAAATTTATCTCTTTTTCTTCCTTCCATCTTCTGCTTTGTTCCTTTTTTGAACCTGCAAGTAATTGTATAATTGTATTATCATTATTTCATTATTCTTACACTTTTTATTTTAATAGCATTTTGGTATTCCTCTACTTTCTGTGTAGTCTTCTTTGCTTAGCAAGATATATTGTATCATTTGATAGGTTTCCCTGTTATCTCATTCATAGTGTATAGCTAATTTACTGTCCTTCATTTGTGTTCCATTAGTACACTACTCAAGGCTCAATACTCCCTATTATTGTTATCTAGATCTCATAGATTATGTCATATGACTGTTGCTCTAATATTACTGTAAATAATAGCTATTCCACACAATTGTAAATACTACAAAACAACCCTCCCAGATCTTAGCCCTCTTCACAGTTTCCTGAACTCTATTACTGTAGTGGTTAACTCTATTCTCTCACACACTTCACTTATTTACTACTCTTTACTCTCATCCTACCTCAGAATCTGACCTCGCACAACCTCACCGCTTTCCAGAGCCAACTCACAATCTTTTCCTTCCCAAAAAGAGTTTTATCTTCTTTCCAACCTTTCTAAAAACTGGCTAGTGGGTGGAAGATCACAATTACCACTATACATAGCCAAAGCATCTCCCATCTCTTCTCTACTGGCTGCTACTGTAAATACCATACAATATTCTCTTGCTGTCTTAACCCATTTCGCCTTACCCCTCCAACTGATCACAAAAAAGAGTAGGCAGAAACTGTGATCACCCGGATAACCAAAAGAAACTGCACCACTGAATCTCACAGGTATTCTACCACAGATGTTCACACCATAAACCCAGGGAGCCAGAACAGATCAATTTAAGAAGCTGAGGCTAACAAGAAGACTCTTATGAAAAATGAGATGACAAAGAAACAATCCCCAAATGAAGGGAAAGGAGAAAGCCTCAGAAAGAATGCTAAGTGAAATAGAGGCAACTCAACTATGAGATACTGAGTTCAAAGCAATAATTATCAGGAAGTTCAACGAGCTCACAATCATCTACCAGAAACTACAGGGAAGCTACAATGAACTCACTGCAAACTATATCAACATTAAAAACGAAATAGAAACTATCAACAAGGGCCAAGAGGAAATGAAGAATACAATTTCTGAACTGAAGAACACAGTAGAAGGAATGAAAAGCAGGATCAGTGAAGCCGAAGATCAGATTAGTGAGCTGGAGGAGAAAGTAGGGGAAAAAAAACACAGAAAGAGCAAGAACAGGAAAAGAGGCTCAGAAAGAATGAACAGGGATTAAGAGAAATGCAAGACAATATGAAACGTAATAATGTCAGTATAATAGGAATACCAGAAGGAGAAGAAGAGCAAGGGATAGAAAACCTATTTGGAAAAGTAATGATGGAAAACGCCCCTAATTTAATGAGAGAAAACATCACACAAATCCAGGAAACACAGAGAGTCCCAGTCAAGAGGAACCCAGAGGCCCACATCAAGACACATCATAATTAAAATGGCAAAATTCCAAGACAAAGACAGAATCTTAAAGGCAGCAAGGAGAAACAGAAGGTAACAAACAAGGGAGCCCCAATAGAGCTACTACAGAAATGCTCCAAGCAAGAAGAGAATGGCAAGAAATATTCCAAGTAATGAGAGCCAGAGGCCTGCAACCAAGGGTACTTTGCCCAGCAAGACACTCAATCAAGATAGATGGCCAAATAAGAAGCTTCCCAGACAAAAGAATACACCTCCACCAAACCGGCTCTGCAGCAGATGCTAAAGGGACTGCTTTAAGGAAAGGAAGGAAAAGAGGGAGAGAGAGAGAGACAGATAGAGAGAGAGAGAGAGAGAGAGAGAGAGAGAGAGAGAGAGAGAGAGAGAGAAAGGGAGAGAAGGGAACACAGATACAAAAGTGGCAATGAATAAGTATGTATCAATAATAACCTGAAATGTAAAAGGATTAAATGCCCCAGTCAAAAGACGTAGAATATATGAATGGATAAGAAAGGATGAACCCCACATATGCTGCCTACAAGAGACTCACCTCAGGAGCAAAGACCTACACAGGCGGAAAGTGAAAGGCTGGAAACAAATTTTCCAAGCAAACAGACAGGAAAAAAAAAAGCCGGGGTAGCAATACTCATATCAGACAAAAGAGACTTCCAAAAAAAGAGCCATAAAGAGAGAACCAGAAGATCACTTCATAATATTCAAGGAATAATCCACCAAGAAGACATAAACATTATAAAAATATATGCACCCAATATAGGAGCACCCAAATACATAAAGAAAATCTTAGAGGACTTCAAGAAAGATATTGACAGCAACACAATTATACTGGGGGATTTTAACACCCCACAGTCAAAAATGGACAGAACTTCCAAATAAAATATAAACAAAGATACTGTGGGATTGAACAATACCCTAGATGAAATGAACTAAACTGATATATATATATAGAGCCCTCCATCCCAAAGAAGTTAAATACACATTCTTTTCAAATGTGCATGGAACATTTTCAAAGATAGACCACATGATAGGACACAAAAGAAGCCTCAAAAAATTCAAGAAAATTGAAATCATACCAAGCATATTCTTGGATCACAAGGGTCTGAAGCTAGAAATCAACCCCAAGGTAAAAAAACCCAAACCCTCAAGATCATGGAGATTAAATAACATGCTATTAAACAATGAATGGGTCAGGAATGAAATTAGGGAACAAACCAAAAATTTCTGGAAACAAACGAAACTGAACTCACAACCAACCAAAACTTATGGAACACAGCATAGGTTGTCCTGAGAGGGAAGTTCATAGCAATACAGGCTTACCTAAAAAAGATAGAAACATTTCAAACAAACAACCTAACTCGATATCTACAAGAACTCGAGGAACAACAACAAAGACAGCCCAGAGTAAGTAGAAGAAAGGAAATAACCAAGATCAGAGCAAAATTAAATGACATAGAGACAAAAAGCACAATTCTAAGAATCAATGAATCCAGGAGCTGGTTCTTTGAAAAGGTAAACAAAATCAACAAGCCTTTAAGCAGACTCATCAAGAAAAAAAGAATGAAGACCCAGATAAACACAATCAGAAATGAAAAAGGAGACATTACAACTGATAACACAGAAATACAAAGGATTGTAAGAAATTATTATGAAGAACTGTATGCCAAGAAATTTGAAAACCTAGGTGAAATGGACAAATTCCTAGAAAAATATAATCTTCCAAAACT
>CM052540.1:78192376-78204403 GCA_028533065.1 Trachops cirrhosus | reverse complement strand
ATATCGCTGATGAACATAGACGCCAAAATCCTCAACAAAGTATTGGCAAACCACATTCAACAATTCATTAGAAAGATCACTCACCATGACCAAGTAGGATTCATCCCAGGGATGCAAGGATGGTACAATATTCACAAATCAGTAAATGTAATACATCACATAAAAAAAGGTAAAGACAAAAGTCACATGATCATATCAATAGATTCTGAAAAAGCATTTGATAGTGTATAGTACCCATTTATGATTAAAACATTCAGCAAAGAGCGAATAGAGGGAGAATTCCTCAACATAATAAAGGCCATATATGAGAGACCAACAGTCAACATCATACTCAACGGGCAAAAACTAAAATCTTTTACACTAAGATCAGGAACAAGACAAGGATGTCCACATTCACCACTTCTATTCAATATAGCACTGGAAGTTTCAGCCACAGTGATCAGACAGGAAAAGGAAATAAAAGGCATCCAAATCCAAAAGGAGAAAACAAAACAGTCACTGTTTGCAGATGACATAATAGTGTACATCAAAAATCCTATATACTCTGCCAAAAAATGGCTTGACCTAATTAATGAATTTGGAAAACCAGTGGGATACAAAGTCAATGTCCAGAAATCAAAGGCATTTTTTGTACACCACCAATGAAACCACAGAGGAAGGAATCAAGAAAAACATCACATTCGATATAGCAAACAGAAAAGTAAAATACCTAGGAATAAACCTAACCAAATAGGTAAAAGACCTGTATTCAGGAAACTACATAACACTGAAGAAAGAAATCAAGGAAGACACAAACAAATGGAAACATATACGGTGTTCATAGATTGGAAGAATTAACATCATGAAAATGTCCATACTACCAAAAGCAATTTACACATTCAAAGCAATACCCATTAAAGTAACAATGGCACATTTCACTGACATAGAACAAACACTTCAAAAATTTATATGGAACCATAAATGATCCCAAATAGATGCTGCAATTTTGAGAAATAAGTGTTAAATAGGAGTGATCACAATACCTGACACTAAACTATATTGCAAGGCCACTGTAATCAAAACAATCTGGTACTGGCATAAAAACAGGCACATGGACCAATGGAACAGAATAGAGAGCACAGAAATAAACCCAAGGTTCTATGGTCAATTAACATTTGAGAAAGAGGGAAGCAGCATAAAATGGAGTAAAAATAGTCTCTTCAACAAATGGTGTTGGGAGAACTGGACCGCAACATGCAAGAAAATGAAACTCGAGCACCAACTTACACCATACACAAAAATAAATTCAAGGTGCATAAGAGACTTAAATATAAACCATGACACCATTAAAGTCCTAGTGGAGAACATAGGCAGGAAAATCTCAGGTATTTCATGCAGAAATATTTTTACTGACATGTCCCCTAGAGCAAGGGATATAAAGGAAAGAATAAACAAATGTAATCTCTTCAAAATAAAAAGCTTCTGCATGGCTAAGGAAAACAGTATTGAAATAAAAAGAGAACCAGCTGTATGCGGAAATGTATTTGTCAATGATACCTCAGACAAGGGATTAATCTACAAAATATATAAAGAACTTACACAACTCCACTCAAAGAAGACAAGAAACTCAATTAAAAAAATGGGCAAAGGACTTGAATAGACACCTCTCCAACGAGGACATACAGACGATCCAGAGACACATGAAAAGATGCTCAATATCACTAGCTATCAGAGAGATGCAAATTAAAACCAAAATGAGATACCACTTCACACCAGTCAGAATGGCCATCATAATAAACAAAGCAACAAGCTACAAATGTTGGAGAGGTTGTGGAGAGAAAGGGACCCTAGTACACTGCTGGGGGGACTGCAGACTGGTACAAGCACTATGAAAGATCATATGGAACTTCCTCAGAAAACTAAAAACACATGGATGTGCCTTTTGACCCAGCAATTCCACTCCTGGGACTATATCCTATGAACCCTGAAACACCAATTCAAAATAACCTATGCACCCCAATGTTCATAGTAGCACAATTTACAATAGCCAAGTGTTGGAGACAACCTAGGTGCCCATCAGTAAATGAATGGATCAAAAAACTATGGTACATTTACACAATGGAATTCTATGCAGCAGAAAGAAAGAAGGAGTTCATACCCTTTGCAACTGCATGGATGGAGCTGGAAAGCATTAAGCTAAGCCAAATAAGCCAGGCAGTGGAAGACAAATACCATATGATCTCACCTTTAACAGGAACCTAAACAACAAAACAAAGAAACAAGCAAAATATAGCCAAAGACACTGAAATAGAGGACAGGCTGACAGTGACTAGAGGGGAGAGGGGAGGGAATTTCAGGGGAACTTCAGGGGGAATGGGAAGGGTTTACAGGAACAAATATAAAGGACATATGAACAATAACAAGGGGGAGTATGGAAATGGGAGGGAGGAGGAGAGGAATGGGTGGGTTGGCTGGAATTGGAGTAAAGGATAGAAACTGTACTTGAAGAATGATTAAAAAATAAATTAAAAAAAATAAATTTAAAAAAAGTGCCTATCCTGGTGAAGCAGAAACTCACAGAAGTTCAGGAACCACTGAGAGTCCCAAATAATATGAATGCAAGGAGACCCATGTCAATACACATTATATTAAAACAGGCAAATGTTAAAGACAAAGAGAAAATCTTAAAGACAGCAATAGAGAGACAGTTTGTTAGCTACATGGGAGTTTCGATATGGCTGTCAGCTGATTACTCAACAGAAATACTTCAGGCCAGAAGAGTTGGCATGAAGTATTTAAAGTGATAAAAAGCAAAGACTTGTGTTGGGAACCATCCTGACTGGTTTCAGGAGCTGTAACCTTGCCAACAGGTGGAAAGTTCCCATGGCTAGGGAACCTTGGGACCATAAGCCACTAAGGAGACAAAACCTAACCTCCTGGCAAGGGAGCAGCCCATACCCCCTTTACTTCACCCTTCTTGGTCCCTGAGGGATGGCTGGATAGTCAAATATGGGTAAGATTCCTCAAGGAAGGAACAACATAAGGCAGGAACAGTAGCAAAGGGGCCCAATAAGGAAGGACTCGGGATTGTGAAAGAGTAAAAAAGACCTGCACACCTTGGTTTGCTGTAGCCTGAGTCCTCATTCTATCTGTAAAAAATCTCCTAATCTCTGGACTGCCTGCATGCCCCACCTGAATCAGGCCTGAAAAAATGCTGAAGGTGGGTGCAGCACTGTGCTGGAACTGGCTGTTCCTGGAAGCAGGGCTATCAGGCATAAGAAAGAATGCATTAAATCCTGTGAAAGCTGCTTTCCTAAGAATATCCTCAAAAATTTAAAAGGTCCAAGTACAAAGTAAGATTGCTTCCCAAGCTTTCTTTTTGGGTGTGTGAGAAAGACAGTTTTTGTTTTTATTTTTTTCCTAATTTTATTTTAATCACTGTTCAAGTACAGTATTCTGTCTTTTACTCCAATACCAACCCACGCACCCCACCCTCCCCAACTCCCTCCCATTTCCACCTCCCCTAGTTTTTGTCCATTTGTCCTTTATATTTATTCCTGTAAACCCTTCCCATTCTCCCCTGAAATTTCCTCCCCTTTCCCCTCTAGTCACTGTCAGCCTGTTCTCTATTTCAGTGTCTTTGGTGATATTTTGCTTGTTTCTTTGTTTTGTTGTTTAGGTTCCTGTTAAAGGTGAGATCATATGGTATTTGTCTTTCACTGCCTGGCTTATTTCACTTGGCATAATGCTTTCCAGCTCCATCCATGCAGTTGCAAAGGGTAGGAGCTCCTTCTTTCATTCTGCTGCATATAATTCCATTGTGTAAATGTACTATAGTACTTTGATCCATTCATTTACTGATGGGCACCTAGGTTGTCTCCAACACTTGGCTATTGTAAATTGTGCTGCTATCAATATTGAGGTGCATAGGTTTTTGGATTGGTGTTTCAGGGTTCTTAGGTTATAGTCCCAGGAGTGGAATTGCTGGGTCAAAAGGCACATCCATTTTTAGTTTTCTGAAGAAGTTCCATACTGTTTTCCATAGTGGTAGTACCAGTTTGCAATCCCACCAATAGCGCACTAGGGTTCCTTTTACTCTACAACCTATCCAACACTTGTTGTCTGTTTTATTTATGATGTCCATTCTGACTGGTGTGAAGTGGTATCTCATTGTGGTTTTAATTTGCCTCTGTCTTATAGCTAGTGATACTGAGCATCTTTTCATGTGTCTCTGGACCCTCTGTGTGTCCTCCTTGGAGAGGTGCCCATTCAAGTCCGTTGCCCATTTTTTAATTGGATTTCTTGTCTTCTTCGAGTGGAGTCGTGTAAGTTCTTTATATACTTTGGAGACCAAACCCTTGTCTGAGGTATCATTGGCAAATGTTTCCCCATACAGTTGGTTTTCTTTTCATTTCAATATTGTTTTTGTTAGCCATGCAGAAGCCTTTTATTTTGGAGAGATCCCATTTGTTTATTCTTTCCTTTATTTCCCTTGCTTTAGGGGACATGTCAGTAAAAATATTTCTGCATGAAATACCTGAGATTTTCCTGCCTATGTTCTCCTCTAGGACTTTAATGGTGTCATGGTTTATATTTAAATCTTTTATCCACCTTGAATTTATTTTTGTGTATGGTGTAAGTCGGTGCTCGAGTTTCATTTTCTTGCATGTTGCGGTCCAGTTCTCCCAACACCATTTGTTGAAGAGACTATTTTTACTCCATTTTATGCTGCTTCCCTCTTTCTCAAATGTTAATTGACCATAGAACCTTGGGTTTATTTCTGTGCTCTCTATTCTGTTCCATTGGTCCATGTGCCTGTTTTTATGCCAGTACCAGGCTGTTTTGATTACAGTGGCCTTGCAATATAGTTTATTGTCAGGTATTGTGATCACTTCTATTTTACTCTTATTTCTCAAAATTGCAGCATCTATTCAGGATCATTTATATGGTTCCATATAAATTTTTGAAGTGTTTGTTCTATGTCAGTGAAATGTGCCATTGTTACTTTAATGGGTATTGCTTTGAATGTGTAAATTGCTTTTGGTAGTATGGATATTTTCATGATGTTAATTCTTCCAATCCATGAAGATGGTACATGCTTCCATGTGTTTGTGTCTTCTTTAATTTCTTTCTTCAGTGTAGTGTAGCTTTCTAAGTACAGGTCTTTTACCACCTTGGTAAGTTTTATTCCTGGGTTCTTCATTTTTCTTGTTGGTATATGAAAAGGGATTTTTTCCTCATTTCTCTTTCTGACATTTCATTGTTGGTGTACAAAAATTCCTTCGATTTCTGATTATTGACTTTGTATCCCACTGTTTTGCCAAATTCACTCATTAGATTGAGTAGTTTTTTTGGTGGTGTCTATAGGATTTTCTATGCATACTATCATGTCATCTGCAAAGAATGACAGTGTTACTTCCTGCGTTCTAATTTGAATGCTTTATTTCCTTTTCTTGTCTGATTGCTGTGGCTAGGACTTCCAATACTATGTTGAATAGGAGTGGTGAAAGTGGTTATCTTTGTCTTGTTCCTTATCTTGTTGGAAAGCTTTAAATGTTTGCCCATTGACTCTGTTGTTGGCTGTAGGTCTCTCATATGGCATTTATTATGTTAAGGAATGTTCCCTCAATTCCCACTTGCTGAGTGTTTATATCATAAATGGATCTGTACCTTATCAAATGCTTTTCTGTATCTATTGATATGATCATGTGATTTTTGTTCTCCCTTTTGTTTATGTGAAGTATTACGTTTATTGATTTGTGAATATTGTACCATGCTTGCATCCCTGGAATGAATCTCAGTTGATCATGGTGTATGATCTTTTTAACATATTGCTGGATGAAATTTGCAACCATCTGATTGAGGATGTTAGCACCTATGTTCATCAGTAATATTGGCCTGAAGTTTTGTTTCATTTTTATGTATTTATCTGGTTTTGCAATTAAAATGATGATGGCTTCATAAAAGGAGTTAGGGAGTCTTCCATCTTTTTGAATTGTTTGGAATAGTCTGTGAAGAATAGGGGTTAGCTTTTCCTTAAATGCTTTGTAGAATTCTCCTATGAAACCATCTGATCCAGGGCTTTTGTGTGTTGGGAGGTTTTTGATTACTGCTTAATTTCATCAGCTGTTATTGGTTTGTTCAAGCCTTGAGTTACTTCTTCATTGAGTTTTGGGAGATTGTATTTGTCTAAAAATTTATCCATTTCACCTAGGTTTTCAAATTTCTTGGCATATAGTTCTTCATAATAATTTCCTACAATCCTTTGTATTTCTGTGGTATCAGCTGTAATCTCTCCTGTTTCATTTCTGATTGTATTCATTTGGGTTGTCTCTTTTTTTTTCTTGATGAGTGTGCTTAAAAGCTTGTCCATTTTGTTTACCTTTTCAGAGAACTAACTGCTGGATTCACTGATCCTTAGAATTGTGTTTTTAGTCTCTATGTCATTTAATTCTGTTCTGATCTTGGTTATTTCCTTCCTTCTACTTGCTTTGGGTTGTCTTTGTTGTTGTTCCTCATCTTCTTGTAGGTATAGGGTTAGGTTGTTTCTTTGAAATGTTTCTGTCTTTTTTAGGTAGGACTGTATCACTATGAATTCTGTCTCAGGATTGCTAAGTTTTGGGCTGTTGTCAGTTCATTTTCATTTGTTTCTAGAAACTTTTAAAATTTTTTTCCTTATTCTTATTTTAACTCATTCATTGTTTAATAGCATGTTATTCAATCTCTGTGAGTTTGAGTGTTGGGAGTTTTTTCCTTGAGGTTGATTTCTAATTTCAATCCCTTGTATTCAGAGAAAATGCTCGATATAATTTCAGTTTTCTTGAATTTGTTGAGGCTTATTTTGTGTCCTATCATGTAGTCTATCTTTGAAAATGTTGAATGTGCTTTTGAAAAGAATGTGTGTTTTTTTTTTTTAATTCGGGATGAAAGGCTGTCTCTCTATATGTATCGGTTAAGTCCAGTTGATCCAGGGCATTGTTCAGCACCAAAATATCTTCGTTGACCTTTGGTTTGGAAGATCTACCCATTTTCAAGAGTAGGGTGTTGATATCCCCTACAATAATTGTGTTGTTGTCCATATCATTGTTGAAATCATCTCAAATTTTCTTCATGTATTTGGGTGCTGCTATGTTAGGTGCATATGTGTGTACAATGTTTATACCTTCCTGATGCATTCTTCACTTGAGTATTCTGAAGTGACATTCTGGGTCTCTTTTTATAGCCCTTTCTTTGAAGTCTATTTTTGTCCAATATTAGTATTGCTACACAGGCCTTCCCCCCCCCCATCCATTTGCTTGGAATATTTGTTTCTAGTCCTTCACTTTCAGTCTGCGTAGGTCTTTTGTACTGAGGTGGGTCTCTTGTAGGCAGCATATGTATGGGTCATGATTTCTTATCCATCAGGCTATTCTATGTCTTTTGATTGGAGCATTTAAGCCATTTATATTTAAGGGTATTATTCATAGGTATTTATTCATTGCCCTTTTTTCTTTGGGATGAAAAGTGCTATATATATCAGTTAAGTCTATTTGATTTAGGACATTGTTCAATGCCACAATATCTTTGTTGATATTTTGTTTGGAAGATCTGTCCATTTTTGACAGTGTTGTGTTAAAATCCCATACTTTAATTGTGTTGCTGTCAGTATCTTTCTTCAAGTCCTCTAAAATTTTCTTTATGTATTTGGTTCCTGGTATGTTGTGTTCCTCTCTCTCTCTTTGTTTTTTTCTTTTGTTAAAGCTGAATCTTTAGCATCTCTGGCAGAGCTGGTTTGGAGGAAGTATATTCTTTGAGGCATCTTTTATCTGGGGAGCTCCTTATTTGGCCTTTGCTTTTCATTGGGAGCCTTGCTGGAGACAGGTCTTTGTTTTTCATGACTTGGAATATTCTTTGATAGTCCCTTCTGGCTTGGAGCATTTCCATTGAGAATTCAGCTGCTAGACTTATCAGGGCTCCCTTGTATGTTATTTTCTGTTTCTCCCTTGCTACCTTTAAGATTCTGTCTTTGTCTTGTAATTTTGCCATTTTAATTATGATTTGTCTTGAAGTGAGCCTCTTTGGGGTCCTCCTGATTTGAACTCTCTGTGTTTCCTGGATTTGCATGACTCTTTGTGTCATCAAAAGAAGGTTTCCATGATTACTTTTTCAAACAGGTTTTCTGTCCCTTACTCTTCTTCTCCTTTTGGTACCCCTATTATACAGCTATTATTATGTTTCATGTTTTCTTGCATTTTCCATAACACTTTTTTATTCTTTCTGAGTCTCTTTTCCTTTTCTTGCTCTTTCTGGGTGTTTTTTTCTACCTTGTCCTCCAGCCCACTAATTCAATCCTCTGCTTCATCCATCCTGCTTGTAATTCCTTCTACTCTGTTCTTCAATTCAGAAATTATATTTCTCACTTCCTCTTGGTCCTTATTGATAGCTTCTGTTTCCTTTTTCATGTTGATATAGTTTTCAGTGAGCTCATTGTAGTTTCCCTGTAGTTTTTGGTCTTTCTCAGTGCTCTCATTAAGCTTCCTTTTACCCATTGCTTTGAATTCAATATCTGATAGTTGACTTGCCTTTATTTCATTTAGCATTCTTTCTGAGACCTTTTCCCCTTCCTTTCATTTGGGGATTGTTTCTTTGTCTTCCCATTGTTTGTGGGACTCTTTTTGTTAACCTCTGCTTCTTAAATTTATGTGTTCTAACTCCCTCAGTTTATGGTGTGAAGTTCTATAGTGGGAGACCTTTGAGTGTCAGTGGTGCAATCTCTTTGATCTCCTGAGCTCACTGGTCTTGGGCTGTCAGTTATGTTAGCTCTCTGTATGTCTTTGGGTTTTGATTTTTGTTGGGTTTTTCTTTGGTGGGTCCTTCCCTCCACCTGGTTATCTTAGGGTCACTTCACCCACCATGTCTTGTATGCTATTGTGCAGGTGTGGACAGGTTGTGTTGAAGCTGGTTCTTCTGTCTGTCCCAAGTTTTGAGGTTTCTTTCTCACTCTTCTTCAGTTCTTTATTTTGGGTAATTTTTCCACCATTTTGTTGTAATACCAGATTTGTCCTGGATGGAGGTTAGTGTGGCTTCCACTCACTCCTTCACCTTCTTCCATTATTATGTGTTGGTGGTTCCTTTGTTGGTGGGTTCTTTCTTCCAGTATGTGTAGTGGTGTTTACAGATCCCACCTACTCTTTTATGTGATCAGTTGGAGGTGGAAGGCAAAATGGATTAAGATAACAGGAGTGTATTCTATAGTATTTAAAGTACCAACCCATAGAGAAGAGATAGGAGAACCTTTGAATATGTATAGTGTTAACCATGACATTTCACCCACCTAGCCACTTTTAAGAAAGGGTATAAAAAAGATGAGACTCTTGTTACAGGGGAGAAGGATTATTCAGTTGGATCCAGAAAACTGAGCTTTTGGGAGGTCAGATTATGAGAGATAGTGAGAGTAAATATAGGAGGCTGTTCTGTGTTGTGTGGGCCCAGCTTCCACTCGGAGATGCACAGGACCCACACCCACGGATAGGTTCTCCCAGGGGGAATCAGGCCTGCAGTGTGCCTAAGCCACTTTGAGGCTTGCTTTTTGCTAAAATTCCCTCACCCTGAATTGAGGCAGCAAGTGCTTACTGTAACTTCCTAAAGTCTGTGCTAAACCTTCTAAGGATGACTGCAACCAGTTCAACCACTTTTCCCTTTGCATTTGTAAATATCCTTCTTCTGTGATGTGATTAGCGGCATTCTCTCCTTTGTTTTCTGTAAAAGGCAACCACCTAAAGTGAACCTGTGCATAGTAAATGAGGACCATCATGTAATGTGTCCAGAAAAGCAATAAAAGCTTGTCAAGGCAAGGGTCGAGGCTTTTCTCCTCTTCAGAGAGATGCTGTGCCATCCCTTTTCTTCCACAGGACTCAGTAGTCTGTGTGAATTTGTCTTGTCTTATTCGTAATGCTGCAGACCCCATGAGCCAGGGTTCACATCAGCTGGCACCCAGGAACAGGGACCCAGGGCTACAAGCCGTCGTTGCAGACAACACACCAACTTGGTTGGAGTGCGCACGCGCATCAGCCCAGGTTAGGGCCAATGACTCCAAGCTTTTTGGTTAAGTCGTAGGGTGTGTTGGATTTCAGAGGAAAAGGATTTTCTTCCTAGGTCACCCTCTCTTGTGACTGCTTTGCAACTGTACCTTCTTTAGTAAGCAGGAGCCTTGCTCTCTAAGTATTTGCCTCAACCTATTGGGCATGGGTTGAGCAGTTAAGAGTCACAAGGCACACTGTAAAATCATCCACAAGCCAATCCCTAGACCCCCAACTAGGTCTAGGCTTGGGAAAAAGAGCAACAATTTTCCCTTTAATCAGCTTTAAAACCATCAACTAGTTACAGGACAATTTACAAGCATCTCAGCAAATTCTTTCTTTTAAGCTGTCTCTTGTGATCCCTTCAGTTTTGTCTTTTCCCTCTGTCTGTCTGCATAAAGATTTAAAGGTGCAGGTGGAGGAAGAGCAAAATTGAGACTGGTTTTGTAATTGCCATACTTGCAATGCGAAGAACTTCAGAAAAAAAGGTTCTTTTATTTGTTAAAAAATTTCTTTAAAGTTTTCTATGAATCCTCAATCATGGGGAATGGGTTGTCTGGGGAAAAAGAGCAATGTTTTAAGCTAATTCAGTAATTTTTTAGGGCTGCTGAATGTCTCCCTGATAAGGGTTCTTTAGACTTAGTTATTTAGGGAAAATTTGGGCAAAAGTTGTAATAATACTAGGTGGTGTGAGATAAGACTCTAGGTTAGTGTCTCACTCCTTCCTTTAGAAAATTTAATTTGAAAATACTGGTTTGCTTGAATTTTGTTTTTGTTTTTTATTTTGTTTTGAAAGGAACAGCTCAGTCTCAAAATATTTTGCTAAACCTATGGTAAATACAATAAGATCTCTAATGTTGTTACATCATAAGGATTCTACTCAGAAAGAATTTAAATTGATTGTTTAAAGAAGGAAAAGGATCTTACTTCACTCACACAGTAAAAACTACAGGAAGAAAAACAATGAGAAAATGTGCCTTTTAACCCCACTGAGTCCTCCCTCTGGAGGTCAACAGACTGCTTCGGTCCTCGGAACAAGCCATGCAGAGCTTAGTATCCTCCCCCTACCTCTTCTCCAGCCTCCCTAAAGTTCTCAAGGGCATTGGATAATGAGACAGGTCACATTTGAGCACATTCAAGGAATGCAGTAATTAATAAGAATTAACAAAAAAAACCTAAATGTATTTGCCAGTGGAGAAAAAACTGTTTCTGAAAGTTACGAATGTGTTCATAAGTTTGTCATTCTAAAGCATGCTATAAGTGGGATGGGGATGTGATGTGTTAACGAAATATTAAGAATCTTCCTTGTTTATGCTGGAGCCATGACCCTTTATTGTAAAAAATGAAGTATTGTCTCAGGGAGAACTAGCCCTTATCCATGGAAGACTAAGTACCATTTTTTTTAACTCAGTACCTGTAAACACTGATCATTTCCTTGGGGGAGAACTGGCTATTCTCCTGGAGGGAATGGTTAGTCAATTGAGTCACAAGGCCCTTGGTGTGTAACCATTTTTGTCTAAAACATATTTAAGCAGATCATCCGCCCCCAACTTTCCCACTTTCCTTGAAAAGTCTGAACCTAGGAGCTACCAGGGTCTGAGAACAACAGGGCAATTAAGGTGCTGCTCAAACTCATTGCAGCTTGCAGAAACATACAAGCCCATTGGCTTGAGGCCTTTAGCCCTTTAGGATGACCTCAGCAAATTAAAACTGATAATGACCCTGGATACCTTGACCATTCTACTCAGGGTTTTCTTCAGCACTGGACTATCCAACATAAAACAGGAATACCTTACAATCCAACAGGTCAGGCAATTCTAGGATGGGCTCATTATACTTTTAAAAATCTTCTTAAAAAACAGAAAAATGTTTCAGGATTCTTAGGATATAGTCCCAGCAGTGGAATTGCTGGATCAAAGGGCAGGTCCATTTTTAGTTTTCTGAGGAAGTTCCATACTGTTTTCCACAGTGGTCATACCAGTCTGCAATC
>CM052540.1:78152159-78191876 GCA_028533065.1 Trachops cirrhosus | reverse complement strand
TATAGAGGACACATGGACAAAACTAGGGGTGTTGGAAAGGGGAGGGAGGAGGGGAGGAATGAGTGGGTGGGCTGGAATGGGAATAGAGGATAGAAACTGTACTGAATAAACTAAAATAAAAAAATTTAAAAAAAAACAACAGAAAAATGGAGAATCATGAGTCCTTCCCCCCAAATTTGACTATGTTAGCCATTCTTACATATAATTTTCCAAATTGTGATGAATCACTTTGTACTCCAATTGAGAAACATTTTCAGAAGAGTGAGCCAAAGTCATCTTATCCTCAGGTTTTATATAGAGATTCACTGGCAGATGGCTCTTGGCAGGGCCCTGTAGATCTCTTAACTTGGGGAAGAGGGTATATGTGTGTTTCTATCCCTACAGGTCCTGTCTGGCTACCAGCCAAAAGGGTAAAGCCTTATAATGAGTGGGATAGACACCAAGCTCTGCTACCTGGATCCAAAAATTGATTGACTTACAGACCAAATGGCCCAGCTGACCCTGAACAACCAGAAGAAAAATGAACACCCACAGTGTTACTCACAGGCCTGGGTCCACCAACAGAGGAGGATAGGTCCTGCTCCAATGACAGGGCTGAGGTTCAAGTGCCTCCTGCAGAGGGCAACAACACCTCAGTGCCTCATAATGTTCCCTTTAGGTGTGTCCCCATCACATGGGGGGACATTGAGGCTCTTAATGCTCAAGCAAAGGACTTATCGAACAAAAAGTGTTTCAGACTCTCCACAATGATTGACAATGGCTGAACCCTAAAAACTGGTTCAATGGATTGAATTTACGAGTTTGGGTCATGGCAGCCCTTGGATGCCTCCTTGTCTTAATCCTTATTTGTGCTTTATGATGTATATAAAGGTTGTTTTCTTGAGATCACATTCGGAAACAGCAAATAGTAGGTTTCACAGGCTTAACAAGTACAATTGCAGTCAGAAACAAAAAAGGGGGAGATTATATGTTGGGAACTACCCCACCTGGTTTCAGAATCTGTAACTCCTCATGACTAAGGCTGAGTGAGAGACCTTGGGACACTAAGCCACTGAGGAGATGAAGCTTATCTCCCTAGCAGGAGCAGCCCCTGTGCTCACTTTACTTCACCCTGCCAGGCCCCCAGTGCGTGATTGGTTTATCAATGATGGGTAAGATTCCTCAAGGGAGGGACAACCTAAGATAGGCATGATCATAAGGGGGCCCTCAGGGAAAGACTTGGGGGGCTATAGAAAAAGCTGGTGATGGACCCTCACCCCTCGACTTTGACATAGCCTGAGTCCCCATTCTGTGCAAGAAGTCTCCTAATCTCTTGGCTGCATTACTTCCTCTGCTCAACCTAAGCCTGAAACAATGCAGGAAGTTAGTGCAGTCCTATTCTGGAAAGGGCAGGTTCCCTGGAGCAACCAGGCCTAAGAAAGAATGCATAAAATCCTATGAAACCTACTTTGCTAATACCCTCAATTTAAATGATAAGGGTCCAAGCCTGAAATGAGTTTGTTTCCCAAAGTTTTAAGGCCCTTTAACTATCTGACCCTGACTCAAAATAAGCCCTCAGACTTTTTTGAATGTTATGTATTTGATCATTAATGCATGACAAAAATTGATGGGCTTAATCTGAGAATGTGGGTCTTTTGAACTGCTGGAGTGCCTTGGTGGCTGCCGAGGTGGGTGTGGGTTGCAGTTCCCCTGCAGTGGTTGTGAGCATGCACAGCTGTGGCAGCAGTCTGAAGTGCGCAGCCTCTGATGCTGTGCAGCCATGTGGCAGCACACTGAGGAGCATACTGTGGGGCTGTGGGTGCAAGCAGGTGCCTTTCACCTCTGGGTCAGGGGGTAGTGCAGGGGCACAGCCCTGCCTGTGGCATCAGGGGTGGGCCTGCGGCGAGGCTGCAGTGGCTGTGGGGTCACAGCTGGGGAGGTAGGGGTAGCCACTGTGGGAGAACTCCCTAAACTGCAACAGAGAGCCTATTTTTATTTTTTTCTCTGAACAAATTCCTCCTGTTCAAGTTGCAGCTCCAAACAAGTGCCCCGCCTCTCTCACAGCCCAACTTTCCAACTGGTCTGGAGGCTATCCGGTTCAGGGTCTGTCACAACCCAACTCCCCTCCCTTCTCTAGATGTCACCTGGCTCCCTAGTTTCTCTGGTAATGACCCAACTGGCATCTACAGTCTCAGTGGATGCACACCACCCCTGTGTGTCTGCCACTTCGTCTTTATTACCCCCAGTGACTTCAAGCATCCAGGTCCTTCCTGGTGCCACTCTATTCTCCCTGTCTGGCATGGGAGGGAGCTGTTGACCTGGCTCTATTCCATGAATCCTGCACCAGGCCTGGCAGGCACCAGACCTAAGGCTGCAGCCACCCTGGTCTGGGCACTGGTTCCAGGGACATTATTGTTCCAAAGCAATCTCCTTACCACCTGATTTTTCAATGTCCTCTACAATTTTTTGGCCTCCAACCTTCGTAGATGCTGGGATACCATTGGCTGTTCAGTGTGTTCCTTGGAAGATTGGCTAGATATTCCACCTGTACGCAGGGGGAAGTGGACCTGCTTCCCAAACTTTTACAGCCAATTTGCATCAACCTGTCTACCAGACCCTGACTCAAAAAGACCCCCATAATCCTAGAAATGCTATCTGTAAGCCATACCTCTTTTCTTTGATATGCATCCCTATGCAAGCTAAACTCAACAAAAGCCCATTGAGAGAGGCTCAATATCTTTCTCCTCTGAAAGACTGGTCAGCCTTTCCTTCCCAAGCAGATTGTGTCTTGGTAGACTTATTTTCATCCACAGTGGCCAGGAAAGCTGTGCTTGACACAGCTCCCCCACAGACCTGCAACCAGTAATACTCTATCCAGCAAGGCTATCATTTAAAAATGAAGTTGAAATAAATCACATACCAGAAAAAAAAAAGGCTGAAAGAGCTCAATGCCACCAAACTAGTATTGCAAGAAATGTGAAAGGCCCTGCTTTAAGAAGAATATGAAATATAAAGAGGGTAATAGGTATTTAAAAGTGACAAAAATTTAACTACCTATAAATAATAACATTAAATGTAAATGGATTAAATGCTCCATTAAAAAAACACAAGGCAGCTGAATTGATAAAAAAAAAAGTGGTCCATATATGTAATGTTTACAAGAGACCCACCTAAGAAAAGGAGGTACACCTGGCTGGTTTGGCTCAGTGGATTGAGTGCCAGCTTGCAAATCAAAGGGTCACTAATTTGATTCCAAGTCAGGGCACATGCCTGGGTTGTGGGCCAGCTCCCCAGTATGGGATGTGCAAGAGGCAACCACACATTGATGTTTCTCTCCCTCCCTCTCTCTCCCTTCCACTTTCTCCAGAAATAAAATATTGTTAAAAAAAGGTATGCACAGACTAAGAGTGAAGGGATGGAAAAAATACTCCATGTGAATGAAAGCATTAAAAAAGCTGGAATAGCAATACTTATATCTGACAAAATAAACTTCAGACAAAGGCCATAACAAGAGACAAAGAAGGTCACGACATAATGCTAATAGGATCAATCCAACAAAAGGATATAACCCTCATAAACATATATGCACCCTACATAGGAGCACCTAAATATATAAAGAAAATCTTAATAAAGTTTAAGGGAGATGAACAGCAATATAGTAATTGTAGGGAATTCTAACACCCCACTGTTATCAATGAATAGATCTTCCAGACAAAAATAATGAACAAGGCAAAAACAACCTTAACATGGCACACTGGATTGAATGAAGTTAATTGATATTTATAGGACATTTTATCCCAAAGCAGCAGAATATACATTCATCTCAAATGCACATAGAACACTCACAAAGATACACATGTTAAGATGCAAATAAGTCTTAACAAATTCAAAAAACTTGAAACCATATCAAGCATCTTCTCAGATCATAGAGGTATGAAACCAGAAATAAACTACAATTAAAAAGCTAAAAAACATTCAAACACTTGAAGGCTAAATACCACGTTATTAAAGAATGAATGGGTTACCAATGAGATCAAGGAAGAAATAAAAGATTATCTGGAAGCAAATCAAAATGAGCACACAACAACACAAAAAATGAAGGAACGTTATGAAAGCAGCTCTGAGAGAAAGGTTCATAGCATTACAGGTCTACTTCAAGAAGCAAGAAAAAACTCAAGCAATCTAAATGTCTCACATAAACACCAAAAACAGCTAAGAAAGGAACACAAACAAAGCCAGAGTAAGTAGAAGGAAGGAATAACAACTGACATCACATAAATATGGGGCTGCCAAAAAAGTTTTTTTTTTTTCCCAAAGGATGGCTCTAGTAGTGCTTAGCTGTCTTTAACTTTATTCAAAACAATTTTGTAGTATTGCATTTTGACAGCATTCATATCAGGTGCATTTTAAAAAACTTATCACTACTGGTGAATTTTTGTGTATCCATTTTAATATTGAAGATGGAAGAAAATATACAATATTTTTGGCATATTATGCTTTTTTATTTCAAGAAATGTAAAAATGTGAGGGGGATCCCAGAAGGCAGAGGAGTAGGTGAAAGATACATTAGCCTCTTCCCAGGACCAATTTAGATTTATAACTAAACTGTAGAGAAATCATCTGGAATAAACAATGGGACAATAGCTGGAGAGAATCCTTATAACTATGGACAGACAGAAGAAACCACTTCACCACATGTGACTGGTACAGAGTGCAGAGGAGATGCAAGAGGGTTGGCTGGGATCCCATGGGTGACAGCTGAAGTGCGGGAGAGAAATATTAGTGGCTGGGGGTTCCCCTTGAGAAGTGTGGGGTCTAAACCCCAAGTTGACCTCCTGAAGCCTACAGCACCAGAACCACTAAGAAGCCCAGATAACATATGGCTATTAAAAGCAGTGGGGTTTCTGTCTGCCAGGGAGAGATGGCTGGAGACACAGACAGCCTCTTAAAGGGCCAACGAATAAAATTTCATTTGCAGCCACTTACCCTGGGTTTGGGCATAAGGGTGGCAGAATGGACTAGAGATACTTGAGGAAAGTCTAGGGTGGCAGAATGGACTAGGGACACTTGAGAGAGACTTTGGGAGAGAACTGATGGAGGAGCCTCTAGGATCTCTGCACTGGGTCATTCCCCTTACTGCAGAAGCCATTTTGCTCAGGCAGAGCAGTCTCTTCCAAGTGGCATCAACCTGATAAGTAATAGCCCCACCCCCAGGAATTACTTTGCCCCACCCTGTGGTGCTTAAGCCTGACTGCTGATTACAGAGCGACCTGGTTAATAACTGGTGGGGACAGCCACAGACTGTGGATGTTGGTAGTCTAGAAAAGGCTGCCTAGGGCCAGACTGGGACACTATCTTACATAGTTGGGCAGATCCAGAAAGAGAAAACAGTGAGATGAATTTCATCATGGTCTTCTTTATGATTTGAACTATTTTCTCTCCTCCATAGCTTAACATTAATTTTTTGTCCTTCGAGTTTCAAATATGATATTTTATTCATCCTTTCACTTACTCCACTTACCTTCTTATTTCCTTTTCTTAGTTTTGTTTTAAATTTTATTTTCTACCTCACTATGATTCCATTTTGCAATCTTACATTATTTCCATTCTGCACTCTTATTATTTATCTGCCTTTCAGATTCTCAAATCCATTTTTTGATATTAGTCATTTCACATTCTTTATCCTATTCTTAAAATACCCTTGTTCTCTCTACACCTTAATAAATCTTTGCTTGTTGGTTGTGGATATGGTGGTCATTGAGGCCTTTCTTCAATTATTTCTAGATATTTACTATATTTGTATTTCAAATCTCAAATTTTATTGTTCCCCTCTTTTGTTCCATTTGCCTTCTTTATTTCCCTTATTTTTCAATATTCCATTTTAATTTTTTCCTGTCTTAGCCTGGTTTTTATTCCTCACTCTTAGTTTTTCTTCTCTCTCTGTCATCTCAAAATCATTTCTCTTTCTTCTAGGCATCTCTTAAGCTTTTCTTTTTTCTTTTTTCCCCTTACTCCCATCCCACCTATATTAATCTTTGCTCATTTGTTGTTGGCAGTGCTGTAATAAATCTTTTCCTCAAATTTGGTACCTATTTTTCCCTCTCCACACTTTTTTCTCTTTCACACTCTATTTTTTAAATTTCTGTTTAAAATCAATACTATATGCTTCCCTTTTACTCCATTCTGCCTTCATCCCTCCCTTTTTAAAATTTATGATGTAAATTTTACTTTTTTCTTTGTCTTGTCTCTATTCCCTATGCTTATTATTGTTCCTTCCTCTAACCTCTCAAAATCATTTTTATTTCAGTTAGTCCTCTAATACTCATTTTTTCCTTTCTTATAATAGTCTTAATCTCTTTACACCTTTATTAATATTGGCTTATTGATGGTTAATAGTGGGTTGTGGTTGGGGATTTCTCTTGTGGGTGTGGGTTTCTTTCCTGAGCTATTTGGTTTTGTTCTGGCAATACCTATACAACAACATATAAGACATGGTGGGTGGAGTGACTCTCAGTTGGCCAGTCAGAGGAATGACCCAACAACAACCAAAACCTAATTACAACCAGAGAGCCTACATAAATTGCATAAAGGGCATCCCCACAGCATCAAGTTCAAGAGACTAAGGAGACTGCACCACTGAATCTCACAGGTGTCCTCCCACAGAAGGTCATACCGTGAAGACAAGGAGTCAAAGCAGATCAATCAAAGAAGCAGAATCAAACAAGAAGAGTCATCTAAAATGGGAAGACAAAGAATCTGCTCCCAATCTAAAGGAAAGGTGGAATCTCAGAAAGATTGCTAATGAAATAGGGAGTAGAGTGTTAATGAAAAGGGAGAAAAAATGGGACAATTACAATAGCATAATCAATAAAATATATTTTAAAAAGAGACAAGCAAACTATCATACACTGAGTTCAAAATAAGTGTTATTGGGATGCTCAATTAGCTCAGTGAGAACTACAAAGAATTCCAGGGAACCAGCAAGGAGCTTATTGCAAACTACAACAGCATACAAAAGGACATTGAAACTATCAATAAGGTCCAGGAGGAAATTAAGAATACAATATCTGAAAGGAAGAACACAGTCAAAGGAAATAAAAGTAGGCTAGATGAAGCAGAGAATTGAATCAATGAGCTAGAGGACAAGGTAGAAAAAAATTCCCAGACAGGGCAACTGAACAACAACAACAAAAAAGACTAAAAAAGAACAGAGGGCTTAAAGGAGCTGCAGGACAACCTGAAACATAATAATATCCAGATGACGGGGATACCAGAAGGAGAAGAGTAGCCAGGGATAGAAAAGAGGGAATTTCAGGGGAAAAGGGGAAAGGTTTGCAGGAACAAGTATAAAAGACACACGGATAATAACAAGGGGGGATGGAAACAGGAGGGAGGTGGGGAGTGCGGGGGGTGGGCTGGGCTGGGGGTAAAAAGCAGAAAACTGTACTCAAACAACAATTAAAAGAAAAGAAAAGAAAAAGAAAAAATAATGACAGAAAACTTCCCTAACTTGATGAGAGAAAAAGTCACACATGTACAGAAAGTAGAGAGGGTTGCAATCAAGAAGAACCCAAAGAGGTATACTCCAAGATGCATCATACAGTTAAAATGGCAAAATTTAAGGACAAAGAAAGAATCTTAAAGGCAGCAAGGGAGAAAGAGCTAATTATATTCAAGGGACTTCCAATAAGGCTATCTGCAGATTATTCAACAGAAACACTGCAGGCCATGAGGGAAAGGCAAGAAATATTCTATGTAATGAAAAGCAAAGTCTGCCAACAAAGACAACTCTAACCAGCAAGGATCTCATTAAAAATGGAAGGCAAAGTAAGGAGTTTCTCAGACCAAAAAAAAAAAAAAAAGCTAAAAGAATACAACTCCACCAAACCAGCATTGCAAGAGATGCTAAAGGGAATGCTTTAAAAATATGGAGAGAGAGGACAGAGAAGAGAGAGAGAGAGAGAGAGAGAGAGAGGGGAACACAGGTACAGAGGGATAAAATATTAATGAATGAGTACCTATCAATCATAACCTTAACTGTAAATGGATTAAATACTCCAATCAAAAGTCACAAGGTAGCTGAATGGATAAGAACACAAGACCTGCATATATGCTGTCCAGAAGAGCTCACCTCAGAACAAAAGATCTACACAGTTTTGTAAGTGAAGGAGTGGAAAAAAATATTCTAAGAAAATGCACATAAAAAAGTTGGACATCTGTAGTGGAACAATAATTTTTTTTTAAAAACTGGAATAGCAATACATCTATCAGAAAAAATAGATTTCAAAACAAAGGCCTTAAAAGAAACAAAGATGGGAAAAAGCATATCTTTCTAGAAATTTATTAATTTCATCAGTGTTGTCCAATTTGTCACATAGTTGCTCATAGTGTTTTTTTACAGTCCTTTGTATTGGGTTGGCTAAAAAGTGTGTAAGACTTTTTCTGTAAAATAAAAGGCACATTTATCATTTTCATCAGTAATTTTATTGATTTGGATATTTTGAATGTTGACTATCTCCTGTGTGCTAGAACATTCATTGTTTTCAGTTAAGTCTCTATTTGATATCAACTTCAACTGGTGTACCCGACCATGGAGCATAATCCAGCAAGTAATTTCCAGTATGAAACTTTTCTAACCACTTTTGACATATTCTATCAGTCACAGCACATTCTCCATACATGTCACAAATCTCTTTTTTTTGTTTCAGTTGCATTTTTACCTTTCTTGAAATAATAAAGTATAATATGCCAAAAAAATGTTGTATATTTTCTTCCATTTTCAAAATTAAAACAGCTACACAAAAATTCACCAATTTTGATGTTTTTTAAGTGAATGCTGATATGACAGGTGTCACAATACAATCTAACAAAATTGTTCCAAATGAAGTTAAAGACAAGTAAGCACAACTAGACCCATCTTAGAGAAAAAGCAAATGAACTTTTTAGTGAACCAAATACGGTCTTCCAAACCTGAATCAGGATGAATCAGGAAACCTGAGTAGACTGATTACAGCTAGTGAAATTGAAGGAGTAAACAAAAAAATTCCAGCAAACAAAAGTCCTGGACTGAGTGCCTATAAAGGCAAATTTTACCAAATACTCAAAAAAGAACATTCTTCTCAAACTATTCCAAAAAATTCAACAGAAGGAAATACTTCCAAACCTTTTTTGCAAGGCAGGATTATCTTAATACCAAAACTGGATAAAGGCACTACAAAGAAAGAAATTTGCAAGCCAATGTCCCTGATGAAAATAGATGCTAAAATCTTAAACAAAATATTAGCAAACCAGATCCAGTGATACATTAAAAATATTATTCACCATTATCAAGAGGGATTTATTCCAGGAATGCAAGTTTGGCATAATATTTGCAAATCAATAAATGTGATACATCACATGAACAAAATGAAGGATAGAAATCACATGATCATATCAGTAGATTCAGAAAAGTGTTTGATAAAATCCAAGACCCACTTTTGATAAAAAACTCTCAGCACAGTGGAATTAGAGGGAACATACCTCAGTGCAATAAGTCCATATATAACAAACTCACAGCTAACATCATACTCAATGGGAAAAAACTGAATATGTTTCCTTTAAGATCAGGAAAAAGACAGGGAGTAGTGGAAGTTCTAGCTAAAACAATCAGAAAGGAAGAAGAAGTAAAAGGCATTCAAATTCAAAAGGAAGAAATAAAACTGTCATTATTTGCAGATGACATGATACTCTGTAGAGAACCCAAAAGATTCCACTAAAAAACTACTAGTATTGATAAATTAATTCAGTAAAATGGCAGGATACAAAGTTAATATTTAGTAATAGTTGAAATTTTTATAAACCAGTAATGAACTATCAGGAAGAGAAACTTAAAAAATTATTATTGCAACAACAAAAAGAAAAAAAACAGGTACACAGAAATAAATTTATGAATATGGGGACATATTCAATACTATAGGACACTGAAGAAAGAAATTGGGAAAGATAGGAATAAGTTGAAACACATACTGTATTCATGGATTGGAAGAATTATCATCATTAAACTGTCCACACTCCCCAAAGCATTCTATAGATTCAATGCAATTCCTATTAAAATACCAGTGGCATATATCACAGATCTAGAACAAATATTCTAAAAACTTTTATGGAACTAAAAAAAGGCCCCAAACAACATCAGAAATCTTAAGAAGAACAAAGTTAAAGGTATCATGCAACCTGATATCAAACTATACTACAAAAGTATTGTAATAAAACAGCCTAGTACAGGCATATCAATCAATGTAACAAAAAAGAGGTCCCGGAAATCAAACTATGCCTATGTGTTCAATTGTTATTTGACAAAGGAGGGAAGAGCCTACAATCATGTAAAGGTAGTATCTTCAATAAATGGTGTGGGAAAATTGGACAGGTACATGCCAAAAAAAAAAAAAAATGAAACTAGACACTGAATTACACCATACACAAGAATAAACTCAAAAAGGATAAAAGATTTCATTGTGTAAATGTACTACAGTTTTTTGATCCACTTATTTACTGATGGGCATTTAGGTTGCTTCCAGAACTTGGCTATTGTAAATTGTGAACCAGGAAGAAAGAAGGAGCTCCTGCCCTTCATGACAGCATGAATGGAACTTGAGACCATTATGCTAAGTAAAATAAGTCAGGTTGTGAAAGACAAATACCATATGATCTCACCTATAAGTGGAACATAACAAAACAAACAAGCAAGCAAAATACAACTGGAGACATTCAAATAAGGAACAAACTGACAGTAACCAGAGAGGAGGGGGGTGAGGAATAATGGAGGATAATAGGTGAAGGGCCATCAAGGAACATGTGTAAAGGACAAATGGACAAAGCCAAAGGGGGTAGGTTTGAAGGTTGGAGGTGGGGATGTGTGGGGCTGTTGGACATAGTGGGGTGAAAATGGAGATAACTGTAGATGAACAACAAGAAAAAAGGATAAAATATTTCAGTGTAAGTTACAAAACCATAAAAATCCTAGAAGAAAACTTAGGTAGTAAAATCTCAGACAAGTCTTGTTGCAATATTTTTTGCCAATATATATCCGGGGGGCAAGGGAAACAAAAGAAAGAATAAACAAATGGGACTATATCAAACTAAAAACATTTTGAACAGCAAAATAAAGCATCAACAATATGAAAAAGGAACCCACTATATGGGAGAACATATTTGTTAATGATACATCTGATAAGGGGTTAATTTCTAAAATATGTAAAAAATGTATACAACTCAACACCAGGCAGACAAACAATCCAATTTTAAAAAGTGCCTGAATAGACACTTCTCCAAAGAGGACATACAGATGGCCAATAGGCATATGAAAAACATGCTCAATGTCATCAATCATCAAGGAAATGCTAATTAAAGCCACAATGAGATATCACTTCAAAACTGCCAGAATGGCTGCCATCAATAAATCAAAAATCAACAAGTGCTAGCAAGGATGTGAAGAAGACAGTATCTTAGTGCACTGTTGGTGGGAATGCAGACAGGTATAACCACTGTGGAAAACAGTGTGAAGTTTCCTCAAAAAATTAAAAATGGAACTACTTTTTGACCCCATAACCCCACTCCTGGGATTATGTACTAAGAATCTCAAAACACTAATTTGAAAGAATATATGCACCCTTATGTTCTTTACACAATAGCCGAGATTTGGAAGCAGCCCAAGTGCCCAGCAGAAGAGTAAATAAAAAAAACTGTGGTACATTTACATAATGGAATACTTCATAGCTGTTAAAACAAAGGAAAGCATACCTTTTGCAACAGCATGAATGGACTCAGAGGTTATTATGCTAAGGGAAACAAGCTGGTTAGAGAAAGACTAATAGCATGCATATCTCTTTTATATGTGAAATCTAATAAACAAAATAAACCAATGAACAAAATAGAAACAGAGACATGGATGCATGGAACAGACTGCCAGCTGTCAGAGGAGGGAGTTAGGGGGGACTAGATGAAAGAAGGTGCAAAGATTACCTGAAGAACATATATGCATAGATATGGATAACAGTGTGGTGATGGTCAGAGGAAAGGGGATAGGGGGCTGTGTGGAGGTAACCAATGAGGGGGGAAGGAGTGGGGACATCTTTAATAATGTAAAGAATAAAAATAAAGTTAAAAAAAGAGAGAAATTGTGAAATGGGATCAGGAGATTGGAGACCATGAAAAAAGAGATTATAGTAAAGTGGGTACTAGAGAAAGGAACTAAGTGAATGGGAAGCTTGAACCAGGCTTTCAGAAGGGTTGCCATCTCTAGGGTGTGGCCAAAAACAGATGGCCATGGCATTGAGACACCAATTATGAGAGAAGAGAGACCAGGGTTTTGAATATTGATATCCCTGGAAATGCTGGCAGAGCAGGGTGGAGGACAATCTGCAATGAGTTGCTTAAGTCCTCACAGAGTGAAAGACAGATGATCAGAGAATAATTGTAATGGGGGGCAGGAGCAAGTGAAGTCCAAAGCATGGGATCCAAAGGATCTGGGGGAGTGGGGCATTCTTGAAGGTAAGGGAGGAGAAATGGCTTGGAAGCAGCATGGAGGACACTGATCTCACCAATTGGTGGGGAATAATGTGCATAAGAGAAATTACAGCTTTCACTTGAGAAGTCTGCAGGGAAAGTACTATCTGTAGGAATATGAACAGAAGGCCATGAACAGAAGCCCCCAAAGGAAAGGTCACCATACATTCTGGCTTGAGTGGAGAGTCCCAAATTATTCTTATTGTTCCAGAATACTTTTAAAGAATGTCCCCAATAATATGAAAAGTACCCCCACTTAGAAAATAAAAATTATGGTCACTTAATTCAGCAGGATGATTGAGGATATAGTAAGTGCTAAGCAAACAACATGTGAAGTTGCAGTAGGTGATTCAGCCATCCTTTTGCAGCCTCTCTTCCCTCTTAACAAAATAGACTCCCAACCTCCAAACAAAAGGTCCCTGAAGACTTTGAGGTTGAATCCTGATTGCTTAAAATATTCCACTCCATCCCTGCACCCAAAGGAAGCATCTAACCTTAGGCCAATTAAATCTTTCACTCACATTAGAATCTGAAAAGAAGGTATTAGCCCTGGGAGTGTTTGTGTTTCAATTGGAAATTTCTGCAAAGAAAATGCCTTTACTTTAAGAATAAAGAATTAATAGTGGAATTACATGGTTATGAAAGATCAAAAGTTGAATAGATTAGAGGTGAAGATGTGGGAATATTTTCCCACATTGAAACTTGTGGTTGACTCTTACTCTTCAACTCATTCAGATGACCAAAGCCAGCAGAATTACAAAAAAGAAGTGACATCAAGGTTGTGAATAAACCTTTTTCAAGAACAAACTTACCTTGGCACTTTTAGTCAGGAAGCTGTGGCCAAATTTCTTAAGGTTTTGGAAGGTTATGTTCTCAAAAGGCATTTTGTACCTTGCATCAGAGCTTAAGTTTAGGATTTGGACAGATGGGATATTGACCTCTGTGATCCGGAAGTATTCAAAGACACGTCCATTTCTGGGTTCATCTGAATCCACAAAGATGAACAGGATCTGTCAAATCAAATGAAACCTGTGGGTTTTTTTTTTTTTTTGATTTGTGGTCATTAAGAAGTTAAAAAATTGAAGTTAGGTAAGGAATCCCTTACAGAGGGAGAGAAAATGTTGGCAAGCTGGGTGAGGACACTAATGGAGTACAAAAAACAGGGTCTAGGGAGTGCCAGTGAAAGACTTAATGACAGCTCCCTTTCATCAGGCAGGTGCAGTCTTGCACCCTAGTGCTCAGACAGCCATCAGCCAGCCTGGCATCACCATCCACATACTGCAGGAAGTCAAGAGGTCCTGAGTTTTAATCCCAGTACCTTGGGAAAAACAGTAACTTCCCCTCTCTGTGCCTCAGTTTTCTTATCTGAAAAATGATGATAGCTCCTACCTTATAGGGTTGCTATAAAAATTGAACAGGACTATGTATATAAAGGCTGATTTCAGTGACAGAGAGGCAGAAAATGCTCTATACACATTCACTCATTATGATTCTAAATTATTCCTCTATCAAGGAAATTCACGACTTCACTCATTCATTTCACAAATATTCATTGAGAGCCTACCAGGCATTTTGCTAAGCCTGAGACTATGCTGCTGCCCAAGGCAGACAAAATCCTCACCCTCACAGAGCTTATGTTCTAGAGCAGAAGTCAGGCAACAAATGAGTAAACAAATTAATAAATTTGGAATAAAAGCAATTGAATTGTGATCAATTTAATTACACCAAAATCTTAAAGTTTAAAATAAAATAAACTAGGAAATACACCTATAAGTTGTATTGATGTGATTAGAACATTATTCCTGGGGAATATTGTGGAATGAGTATGAACAATTAAATATGTTTGTGACCTAGAGGCTTTATTCCATGTTTATTTTCGGTAACAAGTTTTTCTCATTGTTTTGTTTACATTTCAGTCATTTTCTTCAAAAGAAAAAACTTACCATTACTGTACTTCTTGTAAAAATAAAGAGAAAAATGAGGTAAATAGCCCTCATAGTCCAGGTGGTGGTGGCTACAGAAATATAGGTATAGTGCTTAGGAAGACTGAATTGGTTTCTAATGATGATAATAACCACAATGATAATAAGCACTGTTTATTATACATTTGCTCATTGCTTTACATAAAACACCTTTAATTCTTACCACAAATCTTCATTTTACACGTGAGGTGACTGAGGCTGAGAGGTTAAGAAACTTACCTAAGAAAAAACCCACATCTAAGAAGAGAATTTGAACACAAGTCTGTGTAATGCTAAAGCCTAGAAACTTAATTAGTCACCAGTCTGTGCTGTTTTGCACTTCTCGGCCTTTCATACCCTCTGACCTCAGGCAGGACTGGTCTGGCCTCCTCCTCATCTCCAGGTCAAATGCTACCCACACAGCAGTTCACACTCTTACTGGAGCATGGTCCATCAAAAAAGCAGCCAAACCATCATATTCCCATAGTAGACTTATCAAAGATGGGAGAAGAAAGAACATAGGATTGGCAAGAGAGGAAGAAACACTAGATAGGAATGGAGGAGGTTGACTTAAATGTAAATAGTTAATAATACATAGCATTGATATGCAAATCAGTAAACTAGTATGCAAATGAATATGAAATTATTCCTGGCTTAATTTATAATCAGCAAGACAGGCAGATGGGGTGAAGGTTTTCAAGTCTAGGATCCCCGAAGAGAAATGATGCCTCACAAACCTTGTTTTGGAATTCCTCAGATGCCAACTTATAATGCTGCATTATCATACCAAATGACTTGGAACTTTTTGAGGCAAAAAGCAGCATGTGATTCAGGATGTGCAGTTCATAAATCAGGTCCTTATTCTGAAACAAAAGGAAAAACAGATCATCCACCCACACAGCTGTCCCAGCTACCCTTCTCCTGGGGGCAGATTTTGCTTACTGACCTCAGTGTTGTATTCAATAACAAAACCTGTGAGGTGTTGTTTTATGACTTGGTTGAGGACATGTTTGTTCGTACTGTCATTAATAAGCTCTTGGCGGTTCACAATTTTTCCCTTGAACAAAAGAAGAAAAACATTGGAGGGCAGTATGTTCCATAATGTAGGCGCTAAATATAAATAACACAATTTTCCCCTTGCATAAAAAGAAAATACTGTGGTAACAATGTAATCCATAATTTAGGCACTTCATAAGTATGTACAGCTGGGAAGATTGGCCTGTGAGTCCATGGGTATGTGGCAGCCATGAAAATCTCTGATCTACAAAGTTGGGGAGTGTAAAATGTTGGGAACCATCCTGCCTGGTTTCAGGACCAGTAACCTTGCTAACAGGCAAAAAGGCCCCAAGGCTAGGGGACCTTGGGACCATAAGCCACTAAGGAGACAAAACATCCTCCCAGCAGAGGCACAGCCTCTTCTCCCTTTACTTCACCCCGCTTGGCCCCTGGAGGATGGCTGGATAGTCAATTATGGGTAAGATTCCTCAAGGAAGGAACAATCTAAGACAGACACAGTGGTGAAGGGGCCCATCAGGGAAGGATTTAGGAGATTATGGAGGAGGGACAAAAGACCCTCACCCCTTGGCTTTGCCATAGCCAGAGTCCTCATTCTATCTGTAAAAAGTCTCCTAATCACTTGGCTGCCTTGCTTCCCCCACCTGATTCAGGCCTGAAACAATGTTGAAGGGGGGTACAGCCCTGTGCCAGAACCGGCAGCTTCCAGCAAGGGACAGGTGGGCGATCAGGCCTGAGAAAGAATGCATAAAATCCTGTGAAATCTGCCATTAAGAATGCCCTCAATTTCAATGTTAAGGGTCCAAACACAAAATGAGTTTGTTTCCCACAGTTTTACAGCCAATTGGCATCACTCAGTCTAGCAGACCCTAACTCAGAAAAGGTCTTTGTGATCCTACGAATGTTATCTGTTAACCTTATTTCCTTTCTTTGATCATTACTGTCTGACATTGATTGATGAGCTTTACATACCTGCTATATATATCTATGCAAACTAAACTCAATAAAAGCCCATTGAGAAAGAGGCTTGAGGCCCTTCTCCTCTGAGAGATTGACCAGCCTTTCCTCCCCAAGCAAATCATGTCTTGGTAGATTTATTCTCAACCTCAGTGGCCAGAAGAGCTCTGCTGGTCAGAATTCACCCACAGTAATTGACTGACATCCCATCTGAAATCCATCAATGTATTGGTGCTGTTCTGAGTGGTTTCTCACACACTGTTTCTAACCTATGACTGCATGTGTCAGGGATACTAAGGCAAGCCTCTTTCTGTGAGATGAAGGACTTCTCTGCTAAGTGACTTTGATGAACTTTCTAATAATTCCACTATAGTCAAGGACTCTTTCTCCATTTCTTCCTTTCTTTCTTCTCTTCCTCCTTTCCTCCATTCCTTCCTTCCTTCCTTCCTTCCTTCCTTCCTTCCTTCCTTCCTTCCTGTCAGGTCTACATCATGGTCCTAAGAGTCTCCCCATCTCCCTCCCTGTTTTCACAGGCATTTTCTACATGTCTAATATGGCTTGATGACTTCTTCTCAGAAGGATCTGGATCAACACAGGGAATGCTATAATTCTCTGTAGTCCAAGTTCAAAGTCTTTAGGGGAAAAGAAAGTAGTTATCTCTTAATTTCTCTCTTTTATCTCCTCTTCATCTCCACCAATCCCACCCTCTTAGTCCATACCTATTTCTTGGACTCCTGAAAAAGTCTCCTAATTGTCTTCCAATTTCCCTCCTTGATTTCCTGCAATCCATCCCTCACACTTCAGCCAGAATGATGTGGTTAGAATGCAAATCTGATCATGTTATTCTCTTGCTTAAACACTTTGCACACCTTGTTATCCTCCAGATAAAATCTAAACACATTTTTGGTCATACAAACAGTCTAATAATACTAACTAGACTTATAGAGAGCTCATGTTGTACCAGCCACCACTCGAAAGATGCTATATGTCCTAACTAATTTAATCCTCAAAACATCTTATCAAGCCATGCAATATTATTTCTCCCATTTTACAGTTGAGGAAGTTAAGGCACAGAGAAGTGAAGTGACTTGCCCAAGGCTTCTAAGCTAGTAAGAGGTATGGCCTAGATTCCAATCCAGGCAGTCTGACTCCAGTGCCCATACCCTTAAACATTAAAATAGACCAATTCTTTCTCAAATGCATTTTCCAAGTTTGCCACTTGGCTTTTTTTTCATGAGGTTTTTTCTGCAGAACTTTTAAATTTTTATGTATTTCAAATTTATTAGTATTTCTTTTCCTTGTTTCTAGAGTTTCTGTCATGTTTTAAAAAGGGCCTTTCCCACTTCAAGACTACAAAGAAAACTCTCCTGTAGCATCCTCTAGTCTTCCCATGGTCTCATTATCATATTTTTAAATCAGAGGTCAAAATGATATTTAGTTTGGTGAAAGAGGTGATATATGTATTTAGCTTTAGGATCTGGTTTTCAACAGCTACCCAATTCTCTCAACACTAGTCATTGAATAAAATATACTTTTCTTATTGATTTAAAATAGCATATATTACATGTCCATACATAATTGGATCTATTTCTTGACTCTGCACTATCCCATTCAGAAACACAAATTAATTTATTTTATTCTCCAAATTAAAGCCTTTCAGTGACTTCCATGGGTCTCTGTAAAAATTCTGTGTGTTTACAGTCTTCTCTAAAAGTCAAGTAGGTCTGGGTATTACTCTACCTACCTCCTGTGTGGTCTTGGGCAAATAACAACCTCTCTGAGCCATATCTATAAGTAACATGGTTATTGTAAGGATTTAGCTTTTTGTGGGGAAGGAGTAAGGCATGTTCCAGCCAGGCCACAGTTTAGAGTAACACTGTTCAATAGAACTTTGTGCGATGATAGAAATGCTCTATGAATCAATGCTGCTCAATAGAATAGTCACTACCCACGTGAAGCTAGTTTGATTGAGGAACTAAAATTTTAATTTAAACAGTCACAGGTAACCAGAAGCTGCCATATTGGATAGCTCAGATCTAGATCCCAGAGAAGGGGAGGAGGAAGGTGTGTAATAGAGGATAGACTGTGGGAGGCCCTGTGGGTCTCACTAAGAACTTAGGTTTTTATCCTGTAATAATAGGATTAATAACAGGAAAACATAGAAGGGTTTTCAATGGGGAGGGGAAAGTTACCAATAGGTCTGAATTTTGAAAAGATTGATCATTAGAAGACAAAAGAGAATGTGGTAGATCAGTTGGGTGGATATTACATTAGACTGTGGGAGATGATGGTCACTTGATCTAGGAATGAACCAATAAAGAAAAATGAATAAATGCAAGGGATCTTTTGAATTTAAAATCAATATGATTGGAGTTATGGGGTGGTTGTAAGGAGTGGAGGAGAGAGGTGTTAGAATGACGCCTGTGTGTTCCGGATTTGCTTAAATGGGAAATGGGAGAGATGATGGTACCAGTCATTCAGAGAGAAAAAAACACTGGAAAACGATTTGGAGAGGAGATTAAGACTTGGCCATGTTGAGACATCTGGTGATAGATACAAAGCTCTAGAGATAAGAGAAGTCTGGCTGGAGGTGGAGATTTATAAGCATTGGGAGTCTGGATAGTAATTGCTGATAGAGGGTGGATGGGGAAGCATGGACCAGAAGAAAACACAAGGCAGAGAATTGAGATTTAATGACACTTACTAGTTAAGAAATAAGGAGGAGCTTATAGGAGAATGGCTATAAAGGCCAGAAAACAGGAGGAAACTGATTTTGCAAAAGCCATCTAGTCCAATGCCACTTAGCTCACAAGTGGCAGAACCAGAATTTGTACCCAAAGCCAAGACATACACTCACAGTCCCCAGTTTTGAACTAGAAACACTTCACTAGCAATAGGGTCAAAGACCTACCTTTTTGAACACGAGAACACTGTCAAGGGTGACATGGAAACGCCCAATAGCATTACTAATTGATATCACTCCAAACGTTAGCTCTGGGAAGTCTTTGATCACATCATAGAACAACTCTGCTACTTCTTCCTCTAAATCCTATTTGGGGAAGAACGTTTGGTAAGGTTTTGATAGAAGGCAAAGTGCTTGGCTCATTTAAGGGTGAGGTAGAAATGGTAATCAATTTTTCTCCTTATCTTTACAACTTCTGAGGTATTGCTGAATCACCAAAATTTTATGGTGACTCAGCAAAACCTCAAAATGTTTCATTTAGAAGAATGAAACTCTAAATTTCATAGGATGTTTCATACCAAGACTACTTCTATGGCTATGACTAAGGCCAAAATAGGCAAATCTATAGAGATTAGTGGAGAGAATTGAAAAACTTCATCTTTTCCAAGTATTAGAGTGGGATGAGACTAACATTTATTCCTTAATTGCTTTCAAAAGAGGCAATTTATTTGACCACATGTATTAATAGTATCAAATATAAATTTTGGCCCTGACCAGTGTGGCTAAGTTGGTTGAACATCATTCTGCAAAGTGAATGGCTGCCGGTTCAATTTCTGGTCAGGGCATATGCATGGGTACAGTCCCTAGCTGGGGTGTGTAAAAGAGGAGACAGATTGATGTTTCTCTCTTACATTGATATTTCTCTACCTCTCTTTCTCTCTCCCTTCCCCTTTTTCTAATATATATATTTGGTATCAAGATATGACTGTAGTTTCATCCTTAATTCTTTAGCTTAAAAGAAAATCAGGGCCAAAAACACTGTCAGAAAGTGGAATGGAAGAGAAAGAGGTATATCCTCTCCCCAGATATAATTTTAATGCCAAAATTCTGACTTCATTGGGAGGAGGTAAGGAGTCATTAGAGTTACAGAAAATGAGTTAAGATATACAAGACATTCATTCTCCAAAAGGAAAAACAATTTGCAAGTTATCATTTGGTGCTGTTCTAAACAGACCCTAAAGTCATCAGTCATACAATCAAAACTAACTAAATCTCTTCACTCCATTCCTGTCTTCCATTCTAATTAGCTTGTCCTACCACATCCAGTTTCCAATTTCCCTTTTTTCTTTCTTCATTTTAGCAGTTTCCCCAGAAAACCAGCTCACTGTAAAATGAAGAATGTGTATGAAATCATCCCAAGTGTAGGACTTCTCCTTACCCCACTCCCCTCCCAAACATGAGACTTCTCATCATTTGAAAAGCCACCTCCCACCTCTTGAACTCAGTACCTGGAAGAAGCCAATAATGACCAAGGGCCTGGCTTTCACAAATTCTGCCACCTGTTGAGTGTCAGTGAACAAAAATGCTTTCTGGCTAATTTGTCTTCTCAACCAAACAACCAAGGCAGCAGATTCAATCACTCCTGGAGAGAGAGAGAGACAATTAAATGGATCTCACAGAAGTTTTCTTTTGAACTGCAGCAAGGCCTGTCTTTCCCAAGTTTAATGTATGGAAGCTTCTTACCTTGGGTTCCCATTTCTTGAAGGCCATAGTCAGCTCTCCAACTTCTCTTATCCAAGCCCCAAGGCATGAGCATTAACAGCAGGTAAACTGTTTAGCACTAGTACTAAGGACCAGGCGCTGAGCACTGAGTATTTCACATATATTACATCCTCACAACAACCCTGCCCTAAGGGATAGATATTAACATTATTACTTTCCCCTTTTTGTAAATGAGGAAATTGAGATTCAACTTGCCAATGGCCACTCCACTAGCAAACCTAGGGGTCAAACCCAGGAGGAAACAAGCCCAACCTTTATTATTCACTCTCCAAATTGATAGTAAGATATATATTTTTTAAATATAAATAAGTGGAATCTAAATCAAAAGACCAGCTAGCTCTGTGATCTTGGGAAAATTCGATCATATCCTTGTATCTCCAATACCTCAGCTGAGACAAATGTATGCTAAGGTTATAGATCCTGACTTCCATTTCTCAGCTATCCTGTGAGAGGTGCCAAGCACACACAAAAAAATCTTAGCTTCTAAAATTCTAAGATATATACCCTATCTGGAGAGATGTAATGACATCTCTTATCCCTGTTTGAGGGTAATACTGAGGAAGGAGGGGGATGAGTAATCCCAGTAAAAATATGGCTGGCTTCTTACCCCAAGCTTGCCTATAGCAGACTCTTGCAATTCCATCCCATTCAAACTCCAAAATGATTCTTTCAGGGGTGTCAAACTCATTTTCACTATGGACCACATCAGCCTTGTGATTGCCTCCCAAAGGCTGAAATAATTTTAGGACTGTATAAATGTGACTGCTTCTTACCTGTTAAGGAGTTGAAATTACATTCAGCCCTTGGAAGGCAACCACAAGGCTGATGTGGTCCCCAGTGAAAATGAGTTTGACACCCCTGATCTAAGTGTTCCAGGCACTGTCCTGACCTTAGTCAGGACACTAATAGGTTAATGATAACCCTACCTGCCACTTACTTAGAGAGTAACACTGCATGCAGCAGGGCTCAGGTGGCTGCAGCTTGTGGCCAAATCTGGCCTGCCAGTTGGTTTTATAAATAAAGCTTAAATGGCACACAGCCAGATCCATTTGCTCATGCAGGGTTGTTTTCCCACTGTATCAACAGTTAAGCAGTTGTGGAAGAGGTTGTCTGGGCCATAAGGCTTAAATTTATTTATTTAATAAACAACATTTATTATTTTCCCTGTATAGAAAATAGTTGTGGGTTCCATGGAGACTTGAAGAAGCTATTCCACTTCACTGTACCTCAGTTTCCTCATCTGTGATACTGGGTCATAGTGACACATGAGAAGGGACAAGAACATGCCTGGAACCCAGTAAATGCTTCAGATATGTGGCACAGCTTGTGCCATGCAAAGTTATTCCACCTTCCTAGTAACCTCAGGAGTTAGATATACTCATTGTCCTTGTTTGACAAACAAGGAAATCAAAATTCAGCAAGAATTGATTGTTCCTTAGGCACAGAATGAGAATGCAAAGCCAGGGTTGCCTGCGTTGACCCTGACCTCTTGTGTTCAAGACAAGTAGACAAGACAATGAGGAACAGATACAATTCTATTAAGTGAGAGGTTGAGGAGGAATCACAAATGCTGTGGAACCCCACAAGAGGGGCAGATGCCCTGACCCTACCACACAGTCAGGGAGGAGTGCCAAGGTGAGGTGATGATGAAGTTTCCTGCAAGGCAGAGGAGGTCCCTGGCACAGGCTTCCACCATAATGGGGCTCACACAGTGTAGAAGTTGCCACATTATTGCCGCTAAGTGGAGTCAGGTCTTGACAATGAAACTTGGGAATTCTCAGTTCTTGCCCCACAAAGAGCTGCTTGCCTGTGATCAATCAGTCACCATTGTTGAGGGTTGTCATGCAATCAGTATCCACAGGAAGCAGCTCTCTCTGTCCTTCTCACTCTGCTCCTGCCCTCTTCCTCATCTGTTCTTTTTCCTCATTCACACACCACCTCCCACAAGCCTGCAGATCCAGTGCCACAGCACTGCCAGATCTCTTGTGTAAACCTCTCCTGAGACTGGTGCTTTCCTTGCACCTTCCTCTGGCCTGTGTGTCTTGTGGCCCCTTGTGTCCATTCTGAGAACTGCAAGGCATCCAGCAGTCCTTGAGGTTGTTGGCACTCCCTGGGTCTCCTGGTTTTTGCAACAATACTCAAACAGGCTTATTGCAGAACACCAGGCCCTATAAAAGATAACCTGTTTTCTGAGATACAGCCATTCCACACACAAATAATGGGAGTATTCTACCAGCATAGTACAGGCTGTGCTAGGCTCATCGGTGCTTATTAGTGTTTTTCCATCCATTCACCTATTATGCATACATTTATGCATTCATATAGTTAACATCTTTTAAAATTAGAGCCTATGCCCTGGCTGGTGTGGTTCAGTGAATTGATCATGGGCTTGGGAAGCAAAGGGTTGCTGGTTTGATTCCCAGTCAGGGCACATGCCTGGGTTGCAAGTCAGGTACCCTCTGGGGGGCACATGAGAGGTAACCACACATTGATATTTCTCTCTCCTTCTCTCTCCCTTACCCTATCTCTAAAAGTAAATAAATAAATTTTAAAAAATAAATAAAATAAAATTAGAGCCTATCATGTGCCACACTGCACATAATTCTTCAGGCATTTTCTCTTTAAAATTATTTTATTATTGTTCAAGTACAGTTGTCTGCATTTACCCCCCACCACTCCCCCATACCCCAGCCATCCCCACTTCCCTCCTCTGCTTCCATCCCCCCTTGGTTTTCTCCCTGTGTCCTTTATAGTTGTTCCTGAAAACCCTTTTCCCCTTCCCCCACATTTTCCCCTCTCATCTCCCCTCTGGTTACTGTCAGATTGTTCTTAATTTCAATGTCTCTGGTTATATTTTGCTTGCTTCTTCAAGCATTTTCAACATCAAGATAGGGCTTGACACATGTTGAGTTCTCATAAAAGAGCATTAAATAAGTGAATTACTAAGTTAATGAATACAATGTATCATGATAGAAACAAGAGTTTGGTAGTCACTGTGAACCAGATCTGTCTTGTTCCATCATCTCTCAGAATACCTTTTAGAAACCAGTGTGCTTCATTGGCCTGGGACCAAAGTTATTCTAGAGAGAAGATTGGGGTGGGAAGGAACTTTACGTAAAGTTAGGAACTTACTCTCTAGTCTCTGGTGGTTTATAAACCATGCAACTCACTAACCTACTTCTTGGTGCTTCTAGGAACCACCAGATGAGATATAAGCTATAGAGAGATGTAGCTTACATGCTTACCAAGATCTCTCGTCTTTTTCTTATGGCCTTCTCAGCTTGTTCATGAGTGGAATCATATAACAGAATCTTGGTCAATGGAATGAAAATAAAAGTAATGCCACTTCCAGACCTAGACCATAAATACAACCAGTGGTGATTCTCTGTCTCTTTGCCCCAGTTGCTGACAGGATACAGAGGAAAGAGCAGGTGGCTCAGAGTTTGTAAGGGAAGAGAGAGCCACAAGCTGGAAGGAGCCTGGGTCTTTGAAAGACTGTGTGGTGCACTTTCTCTACTCTCCTGCTGCCAACTGAGCTTTACATGGTAATAATTTAATTCATAATTCTGTTAGGCCATTAAAATGCTGATGTTTGTGTGCTTCCATAGCTAATGTTACCTTGATTGACATGCAGGCACCATTACCTTCACAGCTGATGGGATCCAACCTGTTGCCCTCAAAAAACAGCTTCAACTCTGGGGCCTTCTGAATGTCAAACTCCTTCCGAAGTTCCATCTCAACTGTAATGTCCACTTTGCCAAAGCTGACCCCATTCTTGCCTTTGCCCATCATCTCCACGGCTTTGCCCAGCTCCTCAGCTAGGTTCCAGGATTGCTTTGAGGATGAGTTGTCTGAAAGAGCCAGTGTGAAGCAGAACTTGCTAGAGCCTTTCCCCCTCCCAACTCCCAAGGAGGAAGCTTGGTTTGGCTAGTTAGCTCCTGAGCCTTTCTTATACTCTCATGATACTGGGTGAATTCTCAGAAATGTGACACATGGTTCATGAAGTTGGCCACTTTGAAAGACACACGTTAGGGGCTTTTGTGGAGATAAATTTTCAGCGTCACTGGAAGCTATGCAGCTTTAGGCCACTTAATCTTTCTAAGCTCCAATGTCCTCAGAGTGAAGGGGGAAAATGGCGGCACCTCATGGAGTTGTCACAATCAAAGGATTACTTAACAATCAGTTATATAGTGCTTATTATCTTTAAGAGATTTACATGGATTAAGCCATTTAATACTCCTAGTACCTCTACAGAGTATTATATCTCAATTGTATAGATGAGGAAACTGACATGCAACAAAATGACCTATTCACCCAAGGCCATGTGGCAGGCAGATATGGAGCCAGGATGTCAACCCACATCATTGGCTCTCTAACCTCTACTTGGCATGTCAAACCCTTAGAACACATAGTTATTATATATTGATATATTAATATTTTATATCTATATACAACTATGTAATATATAATATATTATATATTGTAATATATAAAATATAAAATTTAATATTTATGTATTATAATACAGATATATAATGACTACTGTTGTGAAATTTCTGCGGTGAGAAATTCCAGGGGACTGACAGGGAGACAGAATGAGAGAGTATGATCACCATCTGGTGGAAAGTCCTGGAACTAACAGGTCAAATTTGGCTCCAGCAGCCCTGCAGCTCCATAAAATATGGCAGGGGACTCTCAGGTAAGGAAGGCCATGAGTGGGAATTGTGGGTATAAGGAGAGGTTATGATTCTCTCCTACCTTGGAGGGGGATCAAATAGATCTTACACTCTAGATTAAGATTTATACAGTGACAAATGGTTACTAGACTAGTGATCATACCGTAACATATATAAATATAGAATCTCTACGTTGTACACCTGAAACTAATAAAATACTTTATGTCAACTATACTTTAATTAAAAATTTAAATTAAATTTCTTTACCTCTCACATTATTGGGCAGTGGGTGGAGGTAGGAGGGGGAGCCCTTCTTTGGAAACAACCTCAGGGAGCTGGCACATGATCCTGGAAGCAGATGAGGTATTCCTGGCCTAATGGACGAAGACTAAAAAGCAGTCACGTTTGCCTCTCTACCTCCTGATAACATCGTGGGTCCTTCATCTGGCCCCCTCACTACCTGATGTCTGAGGCAGGTGGGCTGAGGCAGGTGGGCTGAGCCAAGGCACCTTTTCCAGCCAGAACTCTATCTTTTTCAGACACCCTTGTCCATCTACAGCACTGAGAGAAATAGCAAAACACTTCCACTGCTGTGGACAAGGTCCAAGTTCAACAAAACCCAGTAGAGTCAGGCCTGGGACAGGTGGCATGTGCCCCATTGCCAATCAGCACACCTGCTCTTGCAATCTTGCAATGGAAACTGAAAGTGAATGATTATTTTTATTAGACACCCAATCAATGAATGGAAAGTAGGACCTTTCACTTCCTCATAGATTGATCAATGCTTGTTGCTGCCTGCTTTGTCACCACCATTGCCTTCAATACTCCTATCAGTCACCACCTGCTGACACTGGCCTGTTGCCAGCTGTTTTGTCCTGCAGGCCTCTCCCCTGGCTTTCTTGTAGATTCAGTGGTGCCTGACTCAGGATTGTCAATTGACATAGCCTCCAAATCTGAGTTTCTAAGGGAATGAGCTCAAGGTAAGAGAAACACATGGGATGATTATCCAAAGATGGAGCTTTAGAGGTTTCACACATAGCTCAGTGCTCCCAAGTGTCCAAAATGAAAGTGAGAGAAAGATGTTGTGACAACTTGAATGCTGGGATCTGACAGCTAAGAGGAAACACCTACCAATAATAGTAATGGGGATCCATCCATCTATCTATCCAACCAGCCAACCAGCAAAGCTATATTATGACCTGCAATGTGCCAGGGCCTGTTCTAGGTTCTTGGGATTTAACAGTTAACAGATGAAAATCTCTGCTCTCATTGGAGAACACAAAATAAACAAAATAAAGTAGGATGTATTCTATGTTAGAGGCTAAGTGCTATAGGAAAAAAAAAGCAGAGCTAGAGATTCAGAGTGTCAGGGGAATTGAGTTTAAGTAGGGGAGCTAAAAGAGGCCTCACTGAGAAGGGACATTTTAATATAACCTGAAGGAAGTGAAAGAGAAAGCATGTGGATATCTGAAGGGACATATTCTAGGCAGAGGAACAATAAGTGCAAAGGCCCTGAGGTAGGGACATGAAGGCAACTAAATAGACTATGACCTTTCCCTTGAGGGTTGTAGAAGGTACTGGAGGGTTGGGAGCAGAGTGAAATGTGACCTGACTTACTTTTTAACTGGGTTTTTCTGCATGTTAAATGGAATGTAGCCAAAAGTCGAAAGGGAGTGGATACAGGGAGACAAGTTGGAAGCCACTGCAATAATACAGGTGAGAGATGGAAATGGCTTAAATTAAGGTAGTGGCAATGGAGGGGATGAGCAGTGGTCAGAGTCTAAAGATATTTGGGAGGAGCTGACTGTATTTATTATAGATTGAATGTGGAATGTAAGTAAAAGAGAAGAGTCAAGGTTTTTGACCTGAGCAACCAAAAGGATGATGATGATGATGATGATGATGATGATGATGATATGCTGATGAGGAGGAAGATGATAGCAATGATAGAAAGATAACACCAACATTTATTGAGCACTTACTATGTCAAGTATTTTGCTAAGTGTTACATGTGTTTTGTTGGTTAATCCTCAGAACAACACCTATGAGTGTATCTACTATTACAGGTGAGCAAAGTTACAGGCAAGGAAGCAAAAGCCTAGACGTCTTAGTGTTAGTAAGTAGCTATGCTGAGCTTCAGCTCCAATATCCATGCTCTAACTGACCTTATAGTTAAGCTGATCTGAAAAATCTTCCTTCTTCTTCAAGGGGAGTTTTGGGGTGTATTTCCCATTTCACCTGCTTTGGGTGGTTCCCATCAGAGCAAATAGATTCTTTAGAGCCTATTTCCTGGTTTCTGAGGCTCTGGAAGCTTGAGTTCTGAGTTTGTAAAGGTGAAGTGAATGCATACACCCCTCAGGTCTCAGAGCCTATATCCTGTCCTGGCCAACTGGAAATTCTTGTTTGGGTAGGGCATGGAGACAGTTACATATACATTACTGCATGAGCACAGACCTCCTTAGGTCCTGAGCTCCACCTAGATCATTTTCTAGCACATACTTGGTACTCAGTGAATGTGAATTCTTTAGATTAACTCATAAACCAGTTATGGTGATTAACAGTACTTGAGGCCCAGATAAGGTGATTTTTAAAATATCTCCATGTCTTGGTTTCTTTATCTATATAATGGGGATATTAATAGATCCTATACCAGAGGATGATCCAACATGGTAGGAGAAGGTATGCAAAACCCTGGCACAGAAGTGCCCAATAAACACGAACCATTATGATGGCATAGGTGGGCAATCTTTGGCCTTGTTCTTACAGAGTTCTCTCTGGGAATGGAGGGTCCTATGGACATATCAGGATCTTCAGCATATCTTCTGGTTTTTGGGGGAATGAAAACAAGGGTGACTGGCATCAAGTCACCCGACTCAAGGCTTCAGCCTACCATGAGGCTGTTGTGTGGATTTGGGGTAAACAAATGGGAATAGGTTGTGGTTCTCTGCCTGCCCACATGAAGTGCAGACATGTTCACGGGCAATGAACCTAGAATCATTAGGTTCTAGAAAATGGGTAATGAACCCATTTTCTGGGTCCTTAGTATTCAGATAACCCTGGGTTTCCTTTTCTGAGTAGCCAGTATGAGTCAGAATGGAGGCTGATCAATCAGGGAGATGTGAGTACAGGGACTGGAGATTAGCTTTCAGCACAAGGAGCTGGAGTTTGCCTTTATTTATTTAGATTGTGGGTCTCAATGAGGAACACTTCACCATGTCTGGAGACATTTCTGGTTGTCACTACTGGAGTGCTACTGGTCTCTAGTGTGCAAAGACTGTGGATGCTGCTAAACATTCTACAATGCACAAGACTATAACCCCATCTCCCAATATGCTCAACAAAGAATGATCTAGCAAAAATGTCAATACTGCTGAGGATGTGAAACCCTATTTTAGACCAAATTCCAGATTGAGTATGAAAAATTGTTCTGAGAATAAGCCTCTTTCCCATTCCATGGGGCCATTTATAGAGCACAAAGGTGCTCATAAGTGGCAAGGACTTCAGCATGGTCACCAACCCTTCCTAGTTCCTCAGGGGCCAGCCAATGAACTCCCCTGACCATTGTAATGGCCTATAAAGCTCCAAAGGTTCTGCTGTTCATCCTTTTAATCTCATTTTCTGCTACTCTTCTCTTCAACAACTCAGTTCCAGCCACTCTGGCACATTTTTGCCTCAAGACTTTTGCACTTATTGTTTCTGTTGCCTGAAATGCTCTACTTCAATATATCTACAGGGTTTGCTGCCTTATTGCCTTCACCGACATGTTCTCAGGAACATTATAGGCCAAAGGAACACTCATTCTCTAATTCATTTGTTTTTTTTCAGCATCTCTACAGACTTACTATGCTCCAAGTAAAATTATAGATGTTAAGAATCAAAAGATGAATAAGATTTGGCCCCTATCCCCCCTGGAGCACACAATCTTAAAAATGCTTTCAATACAGTGTCACAAATCCTATGAAAGTGTGGGTGCAAGGGCTATGTGAACACATAGAATATATAAGAATAGCCCTTTCAGGTAAGAGTGAGGTGAAAACAGCCTCATGACATGGTGATTCTATGAGCTTAACTCTCCCAAACCAGATGAAGAAGTGCACAAGGACACTACAAGCGGAGGCAAATGTGAATGCAAAGTCCCCCAAACCTGAGTCATTGTGACTGATCTGGAAATAATTCAGGGTCTAGAATATAGTTTTCAAAAGGAGTGGGGAAGTTGGCCTAGGCTAGATCAATCAGAGGACATTATAACCATGTTAAGGAGTATGGGGTCTTATAGAATCTCTAGGGTTTTTTTAATCAGGGAAAACACCATCCAATTTGCATTTTAGAAAAATATGTCTGGCTTCATTGTAGAGATAGGATATAAAGGAGAAGGGAGACCATCTTGGAAGATGCTGCCATGGTTCAGGTGAGGAATGATGAGACTAGAACTAGGGCAGTGGCAGGGGAGATAGAAAAAACTGAAGATTGCAGAGGGCTTTGTGGGGGGTGGTATCAATAGGACTTGGTGATGTGTAAGAGGTAAAAATAGACAAGAGCCAAGAATGATTTTGAGATTTCTGACTTTGACATTGGGTGGATTGTGGTGCTGTCAGTGAAGGCAGGATGTGAGAAGAAGGTGGTTGGGAGGACATCAAAGATGATGGGGTCTATTTTCAGACACACACAGCATTTAAGATCTGTGAAGGACATCCAGGAGTAAAGATCCCCCTGATCACAGGCTTTTGAGCCTGGACTCCTTGGAGAGAGGAGAAAGTGGACAGCCACTAAAGATTTGAGAGTTACCAAATAAATATTTCTCTGGGACAATATTGGAAATATCCTTTTTGTAAGGAGCCCATTTACTCATGGAAAAAAGCTTTTATACTGCTTTTACCAAGTGATTCGTCTTTCCAAAGGTCACTTTAGAAGGACTGTAAGTGTGTGAGAACTCACTTTTGGTTTAAACTGTATATTAGAAGGAATTAAATATTCAAATGTAATCAGTTTGAATGTCTCTTTTATTTATTTTATTTTTAACTTTTAAAAAATTGTTGTTCAAGTACAGTTGTCTCCATTTTCCCTGAGTCTCTTTTAGATAAGAATCTCAGCTGGTGTTCACTGCTTGGAAATACCCACTGGTGGGAATGCTTTAAGTTTAAAGTGTTCAAATTGGTTGTTATCAAAAGTAATTAAAGAATTTAAAATTGATTCACTCTCTGTATAGCCCCAGATTCAGTGTCAATCTCTAAGTGATAAAAGGTCAGTTAAAATCCCCAAGAGTCATGAACTTGCCCTTCTGCCCTGCTTAAAACAGAGTACTCTTGCATTCTCACATGGACCAGATGTACTCCCTAGCCTTGTCCACCTGTGGTACCATTTTTGAAGGGTAAATGTGTGTTGATATGTGTGTTGTGTCATGCAAAAATGTGTGGCTCTAAATTCTTCAACAACTCTACTGAGGGTCCAGGATTCAGCAATTAGAACCACAGCAAAGAAAAAAAAATAGAAGAAGGCTTGGATGCCTGACCTGTATAAACAATTATCTCACAATTAATTCCACAAGAAATAGAGTAGGTTATGGCATGGCTGCACATGTCCCAGCAGGAACTGGGACAAGGGCAACTGAGTTGCTGATACTGTAACATACCCATATTCCATAATGGAAGTGACATCGCTCAGAGAGAATGTATCAGATAAGAAGAGACAGATATTGAGGAAAAACTGGGGGGCCTGAATTTCAGACAGGAGATTCAAACTCAAAGTTGAGATAGGGGTATGATCTGTGGAGTTGGCTGGATAGGGATGTGGCAAACTGACAGGCAAGTTTTCTGATCAAAAGGGGAAATCATTAGTCAGTTCCAACAAATTGTCCAAGTACAAAAATAGTGCTTCCAGATCTTCTGCTTATTTATTTATTTATTTATTTATTTTTTATTTTAGTCATTATTCAATACAGTTTCTACCCTTTATTCCCATTCCAGCCCATCCACCCATCCCTCCCCTCCACCCTCCCATTTCCAGCCCCCTTAGTTTTTGTCCATGTGTCCTTTATATTTGTTCCTGAGATCTTGTGCTTTTTTCAAGAGCAAATATAAATTCAATTTTAATTGTGAATCTTCCAATATTTAAAACACAGTGTGGGCTAAACATAACTCACCTGCTGGTCATCTTCAGTCCATGATATATGCCTGTTACAGGTTTGATTTCAGGGTTATGGGAAAGAAGAGTAGACATAAAGGAGAACTGAGAAAGTGAGCCAGAGAGATCAGAGAGAACCAGAAGATAAGGGGCTCATGGGCACCAAGGAGCAGAGGGTCTCAGAATGGAGCTACAAAAAGGTCAAGGAAGGTGAGGAGCAGCAAGTGCCCCATGGATTTGGGAGCCACATGTCCTTAGAATATTAACTTGAACCAAACAGGGTCTAATATAGAGGACACATGGACAAAACTAGGGGGGTTGGAAAGGGGAGGGAGGAGGGGAGGAATGGGTAGGCAGGCTAGAATGGGATAGAAACTGTACTAAATAAACTAAAATAAATAAAAAATAAAAAATAAAATAAAATAGATCCTGAAATTTCTGCCCATAAGATAACCTTTTCCTGGTGGTTCACAGTCTGGAAGACCTTATACCACCAAGGATATTTCTCAGTCATTTCAAGTCTTTTGACCAAAGACCATTCAAGTTTTCTATATCAAATATAGGCACAATAAGATTAAGGAAGACAATGTCATGTGCTTCCCAAACCCTGATTTTCCCTCTTCATTTATATGGCTAGACTACATTTCCCCAGCATCCCATTCAAACAATGGGAGGTACAGCCAATGGCAGAGATGTGGCCAATGGCATGTGGGTAGAAATTATGTAAAACAGTGTTTCTCATGCTTTTCAGTGTATCTGAATCACCTGGGATCTCATTAAATTTCAGATTCAGATTTAGTAGGTCTGAGATGAGGCCTGAGATTCTGCATTTCTAGTGAACTCATCAGCGATGCTGACACTGCTGGTCCATGGACCACACTTTGAGTAGTACTGTTGTGCACCATTTTCAGGGCTGGCCTGGCTCAGAAACAAGTGTTTTTCCTCTCTCCCTTTTTGCTGCCTGGAGACAGAGGATTCAGTGGAGTACTCTAGGTCCTAAATCATGCTTGAGTCACTTGATGGGAGGATCCAGGGTGCCTGAATGACTATGTGGAGCACATCTCATCTGCAAACCTGCATGAAACTAAGACATAAGCATGAAATGACACTTTATGAACCAGGATTTGAGGGGTTATAAAGTTTAGCTTTCCCTGATAGTACAGTGATCTTTAAAACAGCTAATCAGAATCAAAAGAAAGGAGGAAAGGAGGAAAGTGGGCAATCAATTTTGGAATTTGTTTCTTTAAAGGATTTTACTAGCATTATAAACCCACAATACACAAAATGCTAATAAGACAATTGCATATTCAAGTTAGTCTATTACCTTGGATATTGTGGCAAATATTGTGAATCAGCCATTCACAGCCCTCTCTTCCTCTTGTTTTCTCAACCATAGAGGTTAGAAACCTAAACCATTCACCATTCCAGCCACCTCAGTAAGTAACAACCATGGGCCCTAACTAATAAGGTATAACCAAAGTCAGTGGTGGGGATCCTGGAAAAGGTTTTTTTAAGGACCACACTTGGCTGGTACATATCGGTCCATTTTCTGTTTGCCTGTTCCCTTTTTTCCTAGCTAGATGTGCAATGCAATGCAGGGCATGTCACGGCCATCTTATGACCCTGAGGTAATACATGTCAAGGGTAAAAGAGCAAGAAGGTACAAGGAGCCTGGGTCCTAGACACTGTGGAGATGCTATGCTAGTCATTGACCAACTATATATGGCCCAAGGATGTGAGATAAACTCTTGAATTTAAACCATTATTAGCAGATTCTTTATTACTTGCAGCTGAACCCAGTCCTTACTGACAGGAAGTTGATGAGTTGCATCTGTTCAGGTGCCACAGGATCAGAAGAGAATGGAAACTCATGTTTGCTGAGCACCTTCCATGTGCCAGGTCCTTCCAGACACTCCCAGTTGATCCCTATAATGACTCTACCAATTTCATTATTTCCACCTTACAGATGAAGAAAGTGAGGCACAGATATGTATCCAAGGCCACATATTAATATCTAGGTCTTGGCAGAATAGAGCTTCTGGAACAAGCTCAGGCTTGCTTGATTCTTAAACCCATGCCCTTTACACCAAACCTTGCTGTCACTTAAGGACCAAAATATGTACATGACTCAGTTTAAGAGAAACTCTTTGGGTTTACCAGTTCTTTGGAATAGGGTCTTCGATAAATTTGGGCATCAGCAACCATAGATTCCAAAGACTTCTGCTGACTCCACAGCTCTAGCTGAAGATCCCCCATCACTGGTTATCACTGGGGATCCAAATAGCAAGGATTACTCTCACTTGAAGCCAGACTTAAAGCTTCAGAATGCATTTGCATTGGCCTGGGAAGCCCTTGTGTATGTGAAGACACAAGGGCTTGGGAATCAAGCTATAGAAAACTGCTTAGTGGGTTTGCATAAAGAAGAACCATTTCAAGGACATGTCCAAGCTGTCACTTCTCCTTGGGGCCCCCAAAGTATAGAGTTTAGACTATTCTAATGGCATGAATAACATTTTAAAGAGTTTCTCATACCTGTGATATTTCTAGCTTAAACTATAAAATCTCTGAGAGAAGAAACAAAGACCCTTTTTCTCAGGTGCCCCAACTGGGTCCACACAGGGCCTGGAATAGAGCAGGACTGTGTAAAGGTGGGGTAAATCAGAATTCAACAGTAATAGCTCTGCCCAATGAGTGATCACTAAGAGCTAATGACTGCATATCTGAATCCATTTCCATAACCCCAACCACCTGCAAGGGAGAAATTACTGACCCTTTTGTATAGACAAGGAAGCCAGTAATGAGAATAAAGAGAATGGCAGGGACGTTACTCTTAAGTTCTTATTATGTACCAGGTATTGTGATAAACACTGTAGGAATTACATTACATTATTAATACTTCTATTTCACAGCTAGATAAATAAAGATTCACAGAATAATCATGGTCACTTGTCCAAGGTCTCCTCATTAATAAGTGGCAGAGCCCAGCACTTGAGCATATGACTGTGACCCTCTAGAGCCAACTTCTTCTCATGCACTGGTCAGACTGGAGATAGTAGGGAATCTTTAAAGGGCTATGGTTAGAGGAGGGCAAACAGAGAGGGGGGAAAAAGCTGTGCATGCACAGCAGCCAAGAAGAGGAAGGAAGGGGAATGTGGGTGGGGTGCTGCATGGGAAGAGGTAGAAACCAAGAAGTGAAAGGCACCTGTCCTGCATAGTCCTGCTTAGTACTGGAAACTTGGGCACTGCCTGGCCTCTAATAATTTGGGAGGGTACTGGCAAGCCTGGCAAATTCTGGAAGTGAAATTTAGGGATTGAAACAGAACCAGACACTTTCCAGAAGTGACTGTGAAGGAAGTATTCTGGAATCAAGTATTTATATCTACTTTCTGTATCATTCCAATTTTTGTACATGGGAGGCGTTAGAACCCAGGTGTTTTTTTTTTTAATTTAATTTATTTATCTTTAGAGGCAAAAGGAAGGATAGAGGGAGAGAAACATCAATGTGTGGTTGCTTCTCATGCATCCCCTGCTGGGAATTGGCCTGCAACCCAGGCATGTGCCTTGACTGGGAATTGAACCTCGATCCTTTTGTTCATAGGTCCACGCTCAATGCACTGAGCTAGGCCAGCCAGGGCTAGAACCCAGGGTTTTTGTTCCTCACTTGTGAGCTGTGTGACGTCAGGCAAATCACTCAACCTCTCTGAATTTCTGTTTCCTCAGCTATAAAACAAAATATATAGTTCCACCACACTGGGTTGCTGTGAGGATTAAATGACTTAATGTTTAGTTAGGCACTAAGGACAGTGCCCGACACAAAGGAAGTGCTCATTATTTGAGAGCTGTCTTGAAAATACCTTCCACCCTGTCCCCAGTCACAGCTTTGTGCCAGTGACTCAAGGAAAGGACTACCTGTTCTTTCCCCCAGAATATCTGCTCATGCAAAGGACAAAAGCCCAAAGAGTAACACTGGCCATACAGTTCAGATGATAAAGATAATGGTCTAAATTCTCTTTTTGAGAGCTTTCCCATTGCTGCCATCATTTATTGCTCTCTGTTCCAGCAGCATAACATATTACCTAATTTAATCTAAACAACAATCCTGTATGGTCATTATCTTCATGCAAATTTTATAGAAGAAAAAATGACTGAGGTTCAGAATGCTAAGGACAACTGAAGGTAAAGCCTGGCTCCTTGTCTTCAGTGGGACAGAAGAGCCACATATAAATCAAAACTGTAGTAGCAACATTGTACAATATCTTTCAAATTGTTTGACCTCCCTGGATTTGGATTATCACCTGGAAATTTGGAAAGATGTTACACACACATTATTCTTAAAAACAATATGTGTTCTCATATGTTTAGCAATATATAAAAATCCTCTGTCCTCTGGGAGCAAGGATGTAGATATCACCCAACACATTATTCTTTCCCCCAAGGACTGAGGAACACTCACAAAAAAGCACCATGAGGAAGCGGGTCTGGTTGAGCATCTGGGTCAGGCTGGGGGGTGTCAGCACCATCAGATTGCCTTCCTCCATGATGTGCAAGGGATGGGACGTGTTGACATTTATGTTCTCCTTGATGTCATCCTCTGGTGAGCACTGGACAGCAGATACACAAAAGGCCACCACCAGCAGCAATATCCAAAGCAGTTCCATGGCTGACCTGCAGGGCAGGAGGAAAAACAACACAGGTGGCAGGCCCCACGTCATGACTCCCTCACCTTATTCTTTCCTGCCCACCAATCCCTGTATGGAGAATATGATCTGACCATGTCCCACTGTCTCCCTAGCAGTGCCCACAGCTTGGCAGTGGTCTTGGAGGAGAGGCAAAACATCAGATTAACTTCAGGGCTCATTTAAACTGTACAGGGATAGCTCAGAGACCCAGGGCTCCACTCAGAGCAGTAAGAAACCTAATCACATACCAGCCGCTGAGGCCACTGTTTGCCCAGACACTAGGCATGACTTTTGAAGAGATGAGTCCCAGGTTGAGCCTCTGGATCTCAGAGACAATCAGCCCAATCCCCCTTTACAGCCTCTGTTTCATGCTCCTCCAGCTCCTGCTTGAATGCCCCTTATCCTAGAAAGTTTACTAATCACAGTGTACCTCATATGATTTTAGAACAAATGTTCTCCTCCAGTGAACAATTATGTCCTTTAAGTTATGACTAGCAGTTCCAGCCAAGATGGAGGTGTAGGTAGAAACTCTCCTCTTTCTCACACAACCAAAAGAAGAATAAAAACCAATCTCAAAATAATAAACAACCAGAAATGCCAGAAAATCAAACTGTATGGAAATCCAACAACCATGGAGTTAAAGAAACATTCATCCAGACCAGTAGGAGACAGACAGCTGAGTGAAGAGGATGCAGGGCAAGGCAGCGGACCACACGGGTGAGGAGGTGCTAGCTGAGAGGATTCCCAGCCTACACAGGCAAAACAGGGCTAGCTGAATGGGAAACTAAAGACTCAAAACTAGCTGTAAAATACTGCAGGGGTTGCCATGGCGGGAGAAACTCCCAGTCTCACATGAAAGAATTCATTGGAAAGTGGGGCTAGAGCAGAGTAAGCAAGCTGCATTGTTCCCTCTCTGACCCCTCCCCCCACAGACAGTGTCACAACGTAGCAAAGAGGGCTGCCTCCCCCTGGTGAATAGCCAAGGCCATGCCCCTTATAACATAACAGGTACACTGAAGCAAAGAAATGTGGCCCAAATGAAAGAACAGATCAAAACTCCAGAAAAAACAGCTAAGCCACAAGGAGATAGCCAACCTATCTGATGCAGAGTTCAAAACACTGGTAATCAGAATGCTCACATAATTGATTGAACTCAGTTGCAAAATGAAGGAACAAATGATGGCTACCCAAAGTGAAATAAAGCAAAATATACAGGGAACTGACACTGAAGGGAAGGAAACTGGGACTCAAATCAACGGTTTGGAGCAAAAGGAAGAAATATACATCCAACTGGAAGAGAATGAAGAAACAAGAATTCAATAAAATGAGGAGAGGATTAGGAACATGTGGGACAACTTTAAATGCTCTAATATCAGAATCATAGGGGTGCAAGAGGGAGAACAAGAGCAAGAAGTTGAAAACTTATTTGAGCAAATAATGAAGAAAAAATTCCCCAATTTGGCAAAAGAAATAGACTTCTGGGAAGCCCAGAGATTCCCAAAGAAATTGGACCCAAAGAGACACACAGGAAGGCACATCACCATTAAGTTACCCAAGATTAAAGATAAGGAGAGAATCTTAAAAGCAGCAAGAGGAAAGGAGAGAGTTACCTGTAAGGGAGTGCCCATAAGACTATCAGCTGATTTCTCAAAAGAAACCTTACAGGCAAGAAGGGGCTGGAAAGAAGTATTCCAAGGCATGAAAGGCAAGGACTTACATCCAAGATTACTCTATCCATCAAAGCTCTCATTTGGAATGGGAGGACAGATAAAGTGCTTCTCAGATAAGGTCAAGTTAAAGGAGTTCATCATCACTAAGCCCTTATTAGATGAACTGTTAAAGGGAATTATCTAAAGAATAGAAGAAGATCAAAAGCTATGAACAGTAAAATGACAACAAACTCATAACTATTGACAACTGAACCTAAAAAAAAATAAAAACAGAAACTAAGGAAACAACTAGAACAGGGACATAATCAGAGAAATGGACATCGCATGGAGGTTTTTCAGTGGGGAGGAGGAGGAGAAGAATGGGGGGAAAGGTACAGGGAATAAGAAGCACAATTTGTAGGCATAAAATAGATGGGGAGAGGTTAGGAATGGTATAAGAAAAAGAAAATTCAAAGAACTTATATGTACAACCCATGGACATGAACTAAGGGGGAGAACACTGGAGGGTTGGAGGGTGCAGGGCAAAGGGGGGATAAAAGTCAAAAATTGGGAACATGGTAATAGCACAATCAATAAAATGTACTTAAAAAGTTATGACTAGAGTACACACTTGTAAAAATGCCAACCAACACAATAAAGTATGTTAAGTAAAAAATAAAAATATATCCTATATTCTCACCCCCAAAAGATACTATGAACAGTGTGGAATGAATCTGTGCAGGGGTTTAAAATGCTTATGTGGATGAATGTTCTTAAACATAAATGGAATCAGCTATGATTATTGTTTGGCTCTCATGATTTCTTACTTAATAATATGAAATACATCCTAAATGTCTTCCCATAAAAGTACATATTAGATCTATAACATAGCTTCCTTTCCTCTTTTTTAAAATTTATTTTGGGCAATTTTTTTGTATCATAGTCTCAAATTTTATTTTAGAATATTAATGGTTTAATTTAAGAAAAATAATTATTACAATTAAACTTTATAAATATTATTTATTATTGGTAGTAGTTTATGAAAATTACTGTTAAGAAACATTATATACTTTAAATATTAGGTATTTTGACTCCCTTTTAGCTCTAAATATTTCATTTGAATACCAAAAGTTATTCCTTAGATTTGAAAGTAAGGTGTATATAATAAATGAGAAAACTAAGTTCTGCACATTTTCCAATAGCTTATTATGCACAGAGCTAATACTGTCATTATATGTGGCATCTCTAGATGGCAAGTACATCAGTGGGAGATTGGGAAAACTTGTAAAATAAATTATAATTGCAGGTAAAATTAAACTTGGAAGTAGAATCATTAATATGTTGAATATGAATCTGGTTACAATTCTTTGAACCATTTAAGAACATTTCTATCTTATTCTAACTCATGAGCTTTTGCATACTGTAATTGCTAAGCCTCCTCTGTCTGAATTAAGACCATATGTGAAGTTTGGGTTTATCCCCAAGGAGTATTTTTGTAAATTCTTTTTTTAAATATATTTTATTGATAATGCTATTACAGTTGTCCTGTTATCCCCCCTTCACTCCCCTCCACCCTGAACACCCTCTCCCACTCTCATTTCCCCCTCTTTAGTTTATGTCCATGTGTCATAAGTTATTTAGCTTCTACATTTCCCCTTCTATTCTTGCCCTCCC
>CM052540.1:78135377-78151659 GCA_028533065.1 Trachops cirrhosus | reverse complement strand
GGTCTTGTCGAGCTCCTGTAGTGAGGGGCAGGGCCTAAGGTTTTCACCAGGGTGGGGCACCCCAGTCGCAGGGTAGTGACCCTGTATGTGGGGGCAGGGTCCGATAAGGAACAATGGCGCTTGCTCTGCTCTCTGTAGGACCTCAGACCCTTCTGCTGCTTTCCACAAGCCAACTGGGCCCCTCTGGCACCAATTCTGGTGTGGGTGGGCCTGTGCACCCTGCAAGACCCTCCTCTTCAGTCAGTGCCCCAAAGCTCTACTTCCAGGTGCTGGGACCCTGAGCTGCGCGCAGTGCCTTGCTTCACAATAGCCACCTCGCTGGGTCTGCTGGTCACCACCCCCCAGCCTGGCCTGCCAGCCACCATCACTTGTGCGCTCAGGGTCTGCCTTTTCGGGACTTGCGAACTGCCCCGGTTGCTCAGGTCTCTGCTCTGCGTCCCTCTCCCAGCCCGACTCCGCCCCTCCTACTGGTCTGGATGAACGTGTCTATTTTTAACTCCCTGGTTATCCGACTTCCAGGCACTTCAACTTTCTGTCAGTTCTGGTTGTTATTTTGTTTCTAGTGTTGTTGTCCCTATCTTGGATGTGTGAGGGGGCACAGTGCATCTACCTATGCCTCCATCTTGGCCGGAACTATTTTTATAAATTCTTAATGGTCAGGATGAAGGTCTGGTCAGAAGTTGCCTCTCTCCCTAATAACATACCTTCCCTAACAATTTAAAGTTTAGGATCAGATCTTCTCATGTCCTCCTCAACCAATGAGCCATTTGCCTGTGTAGTGTACAAAATTCATTACCAGAACTTAGCACCCGCTTCTGTGGAATGAGTGAACAGCCCCTTTATATGATGAAGAATTTGTGGTTTATCTTATATCATTTATAATTTTATCCTCTCCCTGCCCTGGATTAGTTCGAAGCAGTCCCAGGCATCACATCATTTCATCCATAAATATTTCATCATGCAACTCTAAAATATAAGGATTTTAAATAAAACATAACCACAATACCATCATCCTACTTAAAAATTAACAATAAGTCTGGACACTTCTGGGAAGATGGTGGCACATTGGTTGGATCTGGCACATGTGTTGCCAAGAGGGCTCTGTAGTGTCTGACAGGATAAGTGATCTCTTCTTCGATGAAAACTCAAAGACAGTTACTCTTTTTTCATGAGTGTCATCACCCCAGAGGTGATGAAGTCATGGGATGAAGTTTGCTGAGGAGCAGCTGCTAAAGCATAGGTGGACTCAAGGCAAAGGCTTGGACCAGAAGGAGAATGGCATCACCCAGGCGCTCAGGATAAGGCTAAAGCAGGACACTCACAGATTGGGACATGACCCTGCCAAGGAGTTCACAAACTACTGGTGGAATGAGCTCTTCAACAAAACTGCAGCCAGCATGGTAGTTGAAACTAGACAGTATGGAGTACAAATAAAGCACCTTTCTAAGGAGATCGCCCATCATAATCACCCCAAGCCCAACTTGCTGTATCAAAAGTCTCTGAAGATGGCCACATTGACTTCAGGTGGGGAGAAGCCAGACAAGGACTTGGAAAACTGCAGTGATGGCAACAACCAGGGGCCTCCAAAAATGTGAGACTTCATTTTAGCCCTGGGGTCAGAAAAGTGCCAGGTCCTGAACAGAAACTCAGTGTTGAGAGAATGTTTTAGGGGGAGAGGTCAAGCTTTTCTACCAGATGTTTGTGATTCCTGACTTCTCCCCCAACCCTCCAACAGTCTGACTGATGAGATATTGCTTGAGCCTGTGAGGGGTGAACAGCACACAAGGCTGACCATCTTGGGATTATGATGAAGGCTAAGCTTACTCAGTTGGAAGCTCAGGAGCAGGCCTTCCTGGATCAGCTCAAAGGCCAGCATCCTGGGATCCCTCAACTGCAGTGTGAGTGCAAGCCTCCCCCACCAAGAAAAAAAAAAGAAAGAAAGAAAAAGAAGCATAAAGAAGAGGAAGAGCTACCACAATTGAAAGGAATGCAGAAAAGGCATACCCAGAACACACTGACCATAGTATCAGAAAAAGCAAGAAGAAGAAAAGACAACATCAAGAAGTAAAGTTCACAGATGAGAGAGAGGGAATAATCATAGGGGATGAGGAAGAAGCCACAGGAACAAAAGATCTTGGGAAACTGAAGAACAGAGAACAGACTGATCAGTGCTCCAGGAAAAGGAAGAAAAAGAAGAGGCAGCACCAGGAAGAGAAGCTGAGGGTCTCAAATAAAGGAGGAGGTAAGGAGGCTCTAGATAGTGTCAGAACATAGGTAGAGAGTGGAGCACACACTGATCTATGCAACAGAAGCAGGAGGCAGCAGCATGAAGAGGAAGAACATAGAGGATAAAGAAATTGAGGCTGCTGTAGATAGTGGGACCTTGGAAGCAAAAAGCAGAGCATGCAGTGATAAGAAAAGCAAAAGCAAGAAAAGACAGCAGCATCAAGAAGAGGAGGAAGGTCAGGTGGGATGGGTGGGTGGGCTAGGATGGGAGTAAAGGACAGAAAACTGTACTTGAACAATGATTAAAATAAAATTAAAAAAAAGAAGAGGATGTCTTGGCTATAAGGAATGGACATGAGGGGATGGCACTAGGGAGAGCTCAAGCAGCAGAGGGAAGAGGAGGAGGCAGCAGCAAGCAGAGGAGAAAAGATCCAGAATCAGCACTGACCAGAGAGAAAAAAAAAAAAGACAAGAAAAAAAAGAAAAGAAAAGGAACATGAAGAGAGACTGAAGGGCAGGGCAGGGCTCAACAGATTTTTTCAGGCATTGTTGAAGCCTCAGAGACCTGAGCTGATGCAGGTCTCCTGAACCCTCCCAGTGAAGAGTCCTTACTGGGAGAAAACAGAGCTCTATAATACCAGCCTGCTGAGGGGACAGCGATATCACCATACTTTAATTGAGGGAGTGGGCATCTTCTTTGCAGCTTCTGACCCAAAGATCATGAACTCAAGTGCCAGTAGGAGCCAGGTAGCCAAGGGACAGGGAGTGCTGAGGGCTGTGGTAACAGGAATGGAGGTACCCTTTGGAATGGGTATCCTTGCTAAAAGAAGCTGGAAATGTAGGCTTATGTAATATGTCTTGTTTTGTTTTGAATATTATGAAGCTAAGTAGATCTATAAGCTGGTTTCTAACACTATGACAAATGATTCAATAAATGTCAGCTTGGGCTCCTGCCTTAAAAGTTAAAAATAACTCCTTCATATTAGCAATTATCTAGATAGTATGTGAATTACCCTGATTGTCTCATAAATTTTAAGTTTGTTTGAATTGGTGTTCAAACAAGACCCATATATTAACATTGCTTACTGTGTCTCTTAAGCCTTCCAAGTAAGTCAATTTTGATATAGTAGGCAATTAGACAGACATGAGCAGAGTAGGAACCATATAGGCCAAATACAGAAGGTCACCATGGCAGAAAGCCCTGGGGGACTTAGCAAAAAGCAAAACGGAACAGAAGTATTACACTGTGCAGCCTTGCTCCCCAGGGAAACCTTTCCTCCCCTAGGTGGTCATGTGGTTTAGACGTCTTGACTTTTCATATTGCTGGTCATTCCTCTGCTGGCATATTGCTAGTTGTGTGGTTTAGACACCCTTAGAGAAGGAACAAGGGGACCAAAGAAGAACCTAATATGACTCTCATACAAGTCTTTGAACAACAACTCCCTTAAACATTAAGCCCTCAGCACAATGAGGTTCAGACCCGCATCAAATAGTCTTAGGAACATAGCTTCTAGTCTGTTAATTATGAAGACAGAGTTTTAGTCAAACTAGACATGACAGTTAAGCTTCAGTTATGTTTCAGCTCCAGGTCCAGTAAAACAGCAAAACCAGAAAGGGAGGACATGGCTGATATTAGGACCACCTGTGCTGACTAATGACCACCTACCCCAGTACCAACCAATCAGTAGAGACCATGACCCTGAGAGGACACACCTGGAAAGATGAGGCCTACCCTAAAATCCACACTTTTAGAGATGCAGATAAAAACCCTCAAGAACTCAGTTCTCTCTCTCTCTCAGGCCCGCAACTACCCACCCCCTTCCTTCCTCAGGCATGTCTCTGCTCTCTCTTTTTCACTTTCTCAGCGTTTCTCAGTATCTTTCACTCTCTCTTCATCTTCCTCCCTCTTTATATTTTTTATTGTTGCTCAAGTACAGTTGTCTTCATTTACCTTCCAACCACTTCCCCCAGCTCCACCCATCCCTACCTCGCACCCTTGATCCTAGCCCCATTTGGCCTTGTCAATGTGTCCTTTAAACATGTTCCTTCATGACCCCTCCCTTTTTCCCCCATAATCTCACTCTGGTCACCATCACTTTGTCCTTTATTTCCATGTCTCTGGTTCTATTTTGCTAATTTGTTTGTTTTGTTCATTAGGTTTCACTTGTAGGTGAGATCATATGGTATTTGACTTTCACTGCCTGGCTTATTTCACTTAGCATGATGCTCTCCATTTCCATCCATGCTGTCTCTCTTTTTTTCTTGATGTGTCTGCTTAAAGGTTTCTCAATTTTGTTTGTTTTCAAAGAACCAACTCCTGCAGTTTTGGGTCATTTGAATTGTTCTTTTAGTCTCCATGTCCTTTAAACCTGCTCTGATCTTTTTTTAAAATTGTGATTCAAGTACAATTGTCTCTATTTTCACCTCACCATACCCCTCCACCCCACCCATCACCACCTCCCACCCTGGAACCTACCCCTTAGCCTTTTTCCTTGTGCCCCTTATACATGTTCCCTCATGTACCTTCCCCTATTATCCACTATTATCTCCATTCCCCTTCCTCTCTGGTTACTGTCAGTTTGTTCTTTATTTCAATGTCTCTGGTTGTATTTGCTTACCTGTTTTCTTTTTTGTTGATTAGGTTCCACTTATAGGTGAGATCATATGGTATTTGTCTTTCACCACCTGGCTTTTTTCACTTAGCATAATGCTCTCCCAATTCCATCTGTGGTGATGCAAAGGGTAGGAGCTCCTTCTTTCTTTCTGCTGCATAGTATTCCATTGTGTAATTGTACCACAGTTTTTTGATCCACTCATTTACTGAGTTCCTGGGCATTTAGGTCATTTCCAGCACTTGGCTATTGTAAATTGTGCTGCTATGAACATTGGAGTGCATAGGTTCTTTTGAATTGGTGTGCCAGGATCCTTAGGGTATAATCCCAACAGTGGTATTGCTGGATCAAAAGGCAGTTCCAGTTCCATTTTTCTGAGGAAATTTCACAATTTTCCACAGTGGACTAGGGTTACCACCAACAACACACTAGGGTTACTTTTCTCCACAAACTCTCCAACACTTGATTGTTGATTGATTTATGATGGCCATTCTCACCAGCATGAAGTGGTATCTCTGTGGATTTAATTTGCATCTCTCTGATGGTTAGGGATGCTGAGCACGTTTTCATATGTCTCTGGGCCCTCTGTATGTCCTCCTTGGAGAAGAGTCTGTTCCTGTCCTTTGCCCATTTTGTAATTGAGTCATAGGACTCCTGGAGTAGAGTCCTATGAGTTCTTCATCTATTTTGGAGATCAAACCCTTGTCTGAGGTATCATTGGCAAGTATGTTTTCCCATATGGTTGGTTCTCTTTTCATTTTAATGCTGTTTTGTTTAGCCATGCAGAATTTTTTATTTTAATGAGATACCATTTGTTTATTCTTTCCTTTATGTCCCTTGTTCTATGGGACATATCGGTGAAAATATTGCTGTGTGGGATATCTGAGATTTCCTGCCTATGTTCTCCTCTAGGACTTTTATGCTGTCATGACTTATATTTAACTTTTTTATTCATCTTGAGCTTATTTTTCTGTATGGTGTAAGTTGGTGATTGAGTTTCATTTTTTTACATGTAGCTGTCCAGATCTCCCAACACCATTCCTTGAACAGGCTATTTTTACTCCATTTTATGTTTTTACCCCATTTGTCATATACTAATTGATCAGAGAGACTTGGGTTTATTTCTGGGTTCTCTATTTCCTTCCATTAGTCTATGCATTTGTTATGCCAGTACCAGACTCTTTTGATTACAATGGCCTCATAATATAGTTTAATATCAGGTAGTGCAATCCTTCCTACTTTGTTCTTATTTCTCAAAATTGCTGTGGCTATTTGGGGTTCTTCATGGTTCCATATTCATTTTTGGAATGTTTGTTCTATATCTACAAAATATGTCATTGGTATTCTAATAGGGATTGCATTGAATCTATAAATTGCCTTGGGTAATATGGACATTTTGATGATGTTGATTCTTCCAATTCATGAACTCAGTATATGCTTCCATTTATTTGTGTCCTCCTTAATTTCTTCATTGTTGTGTAGTTCTCTGAGTACAGGTCTTTCACCTCCTTTGTAAGTTTTATTCCTACATGCATTATTTTTCTTGTTGCTGTAGCAAATGGGATTTTTTTCAATGATTTCTCATTCTGATCTTTCCTTGGTAGTGTATAAAAATGCCTTTGATTTCTGAATATTGACTTTGAACCCTGCTGTTTTGCCAAACTCACTTATTAGGTTGAGTAATTTTTTGGTGGAGTCAATAGGGTTTTCTGTTTATGCTAACATATCATCTTCAAACAGTGACAGTTTTACTTCCTCCTTTCCAATTTGGATGCCTTTTATTTGTGTTTTTTGTCTGAGTGTTGTGGCTAGGACTTCCAATACTATGTTCAATAGAAGTGGTGAAAGTGGACATCTTTGTATTGTTCTTGTTCTTCATGGGAAAGCTTGTAGCTTTTGCCCATTCAGTATGATGTTGGCTGTAGGTCTCTTGTATATGACCTTTATTATGTGGAGGTATGCTCCCTCTACTTCCATTTCACTGAGTGTTTTTATCATAAGTGGGTGCTGTACCTTATCTAATGCTTTTTCTGTGTCTTTGATATGATCATGTGATTTTTGTCTTTCCTTTTGTTTATGGGATATATAACATTTATTGATTTGCAAATATTGTATCATTCTTGCATCCCTGGGATGAATCCCACTTGATCATGGTGTATTATCTTTTTAATGTATTGCTTGAGGCCATTTGCCAATATTTTATTGAGGATTTTAGTGTCTATGTTCATCAGCAATATTGGCCTGAAGTTTTCTTTCTTTGTTGTGTCTTACCTACTTTTCCAATTAGGATGATACTGGCTTTGTAAAAAGAATATGGCAGTCTTCCCTCCTCTTGGATTTTTCGGAATAATCTGAGAGGCACAGGGATTACCTCTTCCTTAAAAGTTTTGTAAAATTCTCCTCTGAATCCATCTGGTCCAGAGATTTTGTGTGCCAGGCATTTTTTGATTACTGCTTCAATTTCCTCAGCTGTTATTAGTTTGTTCAGGTTCTCTGCTTTTTCTTCATTCAGATTAGGGAGATTATATTTTTTGTAGAAATTTGTCCATTTCACCTAGGTTTTCAAATTTCTTGGCATATAGTTGTTCATAGTAATTTGTTATAATGATTTGTATCTCTGTGGTATCAGTTGTAATCTCCTTTCATTTCTGATTGTGTTTATTTGGCTCCTCTCTCTCTTTTTCTTGATGTGTCTGCTTAAAGTCTTATCAATTTTGTTTACCTTTTCATAGAACCAACTGCTGGGTTTATTGATCATTTGGATTGTTGTTTTAGTCTCTATATCATTTAATTCTGTTCTGATCTTGATTACTTCCTTCTACTCACTCTGGTCTTTGTTTGTTCTTGTTCCTCCAGTTCTTATAGATGTAGGGTTAGGATGTTTATTTGAAATGTTTCTACCATTTTTAGGTAAGCCTGTATTTTATGTACTTCCCTCTCAGGACTGCCTTCTCTGTGTCTGTTATGTTTTGGACTGTTGTGTGTTCATAATCATTTGTTTCCAGAATTTTTTTGATTTCTTCTTGATCTCATTCTTATTCCACCCATTGTTTAATAGCATGCTATTCAATCTACATGAATTTGAGTGTTTTTGAGATTTTCCTTGAGGTTGATTTCTAGTTTCAGGCCCTTGTGATCCAAGAAACTGCTTGATATGATTTTAATTTTCTTGAATTTGTTGAGGCTTGTTTTGTGTCCAAACATGTGGTCTATCTTTGAAAATGTTCCATGTGCATTTGAAAAGAAGGTGTATTTTACTTCTTTGGGATGAAGGGATATATATATATCTCAGTTAAGTCCATTTCATCTAGGGCATTGTTCAATGTCACAATATTGTTGTTGATATTTTGTTTGGAAGATCTAATTTTGACAGTGGGTTATTAATATCCCGTGGTATAAGTGTGTTGCTGCCTATATCTTTTTTGAAGTCTTCCAAGATTTTCCTCAAGTATTGAGTGCTCTTATGTTGGGTTCATATATGTTTATCAAGTTTATGTCTTCTTGGGGGATTCTTCCCTTGGGTATTATGAAGTCTCCTTCTGGGTCTCTTTTTATGGCCTTTGTTTTGAAGTCTGTTTTTTTCTGATATAAGTATTGCTACCCTGGCTTTTTACTCTTCTCCATTTGCTTGGACTGTTTTTTCCAACCCTTCACTTTCAGTCTGTGTAGATCTTTTGTTCCGAGGTGGGTCTTCTGTAGACAGCCTATGTGTGAGTCACATTTTCTTATCCTTTGTTACCCTATGTCTTTTAATTAGAGTATTTAATACATTTACATTTAAGGTTATTATTGATAGGTATTTATTTATTTTCCCCACTTTGTACCTTTTTCCTCTGCCTCTTACTGTTTTTCTTCCTCTTCTAAAAATGGTCTTTTTAACATAACTTGTAGTGCTGGTTTGGTGGAAATGTATTCTTTCAATCTTTTTTTGGTCTGGGAAATTCCTTCTTTCACCTTCCATTTTAATTGAGAGTCTTGCTGTGTAGAATAGTCTTGGTTGCAGGCCTTTGCTTTTCATTATTTGGAATATTTTTGCCATTCTCTCCCTGCCTGAGGTATGTCTGTTGAGAAATCAGCTGCTAGCCTTATCTGAGCTCCCTTGTATGTTACTTCTCATTTCTCCCTTGCTGCTTTTAATATTCTCTCTTTGTCTTTAAAACTTGCCATTTTAATATGATGTGTCTTGGAATAGGCCTCTTTGGGTTGATCTTGATTGGGATCATCTGTGCTTCCTGTACTTGAGTGGTTTTACACCTCTCTGAGTTAGGGAATTTTCTGCCATTGTTTTTTTTCCAAACAGGGTTTCTATCCCTTGCTCCTTTTCTTCTTCTGGTATTCCAATGATTCTAATGTTGTTCATTTCATGTTGCCTTGGAGTTCCCTTAAGCTATCTTCATGTTTTTTTTTTAGTATTTTGCATGGAGCTGCTCTACCTGGGTATTTCTATCTATTTGTTCTCATTAATTCTTTTCTCAGCTCACTAATTCTGTCCTCAGCTTCACCCATCCTGCTAGTAATTCTAGTGTATTTTTATTTCAGATATTGTATCCTTCATTTTATCCTGTTCTTGGTTATGGTTTCCACTTCCTTTTTCATAGTATTGTAGTTACCACTCAGTTCCTTGTAGTCTTCAGTGAGTTCCTTGAGCATCCTTATAACCACTCTTTTGAATTCTTCATCTGATAGTTTGCTTTTCTCCATTACATTTAGCCCTTTTTATTGGTGGTCCTTTCTTTGTCTCCCTATTTTAGGTGACTCTTTTCCTTTGTTTCTGTGGTCCCCAAAGTTCTGCTTTGCAGAACTTTGCAGTTCATAGGGTGAACTTCTGTGGTAGGAGTTCTGTGGGACTCAGTGGCTCAGTCTCTTTGATCTCCTTGTCTGGATGATGTGGGGTTGCCCTTCCTTCTGTTTATGTGGGATCTTTTCTTGTACTTGGACTTTACCTGTGGGTGGCTCCTCTGTTGATGGGTTCTCTTCTTCAGTGGGTTTACTGGTATTCACAACTCTCACCTTGTCTTCTATGCTGTTGTACATGTGTTGGTTAACAAAGCAATATTACCAGACCACCAAACATATGCCAGCAAAAAGAACCCCCTACCACATCAGCAGTCTCAACCACAATAGAACTAAGATTAATAAATTTGAAGAGGTATTGAAGGTATTATATGCTATGACAAAGAGAATATGAGAATATAAGAGGGGAAAATGTTACTACGTAAGAGTTGGGATGGAACCAATGAGAAGAAATGGAGACAGCAAAATTTACAACATAAGTAAAACACAAAAGGGTGATGGGAAAAATGGAGTAAGAAGAGGGAAGAGTATACTATGAGATTTTATGTAAAACTCGAAAAGTACTGAACAGATCTCAGCAAAATTGCAGAAAATCTGCAGAAGGGTTGATTGCAATGCCAGTTGAATGAAATTTAATAAAGTTGAAATGGAAATAAGAATATTTAGGAAAAACAAAAAGTGAATATAAGATATCTACAGTAAAGAAAAATTATTTTGAGAAGATAGGGGAAGCAAACTACTAAGAGTAAGGAATAAAGCCCAGGTTGAGAGAGGGGAAAATAGAAAGAGTGAAAGAAAAAAAAAAGAAAAAAGGCAAGAGAGAAAACAATGAAAAGACACTGAAATTTCTCTGATACTGTCCCAGCCAGTGACTGCCACCCCAGTCACAGTTGTGGTACACTGCTGTCTGTGTTTTTCTTATTGGGTCTTTATCCTCCCAGCAACTTTAAGGGTCCAGATCTCTCCTGGTGCAGGTCTATGACTTCCCTTCTCTGGGAGGGGAGGCAGCCTCTAAGTTTCAGTCACTGACCCACCTCTCCTCCAATGCTCCTGGCACAGCCTCGGTCTTTGGTGCAGTGTTGAGGACTCTCCTGTCAGTCTACAAAATCTTTTTACCATCCATTTTTAAGCTTCCTCTGCAACCTTTGGCTTCCAAACTTCATATCAGCTGGGATTCTGTTGGTTGTTCACTCTGTTCTTTGGAAGATCAGCTAGATGTCCCAGTTGGATGCAGGAAGGAGCAAGTGTGTTCACCTCCCACCTACCTCACTGCCATCTTCCCCCTCCCACATCTTTCCTCCCCCTTTCTTCCCTCAAGTTACATGTCTTTGCTTTCTTTCTCCTAAGCTCCAAGGGCACTTCTCTTGCCTCTGTAAGTTGTCTTGAGTCCAAACAGCTCAGCTGGTTCACTTCTACCTCTATCTTTCTAAATGAACTTTCACTTTACTTGAGTCTTGACTCTGAATTTTTTCTTAGCCAAACTCAAGAACTGATGTCTAACATCTAGTGCTGTTCACCATTAATAGGTTGAGGACACAAGGTGGGCTCTCCCTCACAATCTCCCATCACAGGACTTTGACAAAAGTATTCCCAATGGGTTCCTGAGCAATTTGTGGGGAAGGGGAAATCAGAACCCCAAGAGGGATTGGTAGGTTTCCAGGAATGTGGGCAGGTCAGAATATAAGCTTAGAAAGCTTCCAGTGCCCTAATCTTACAGGACAGAAATCAAGCCCCCCCTCAACTGGTGTGGAAAACCTTCCTAAAACAGACATCTCCCAACTCCAGTCACAACTTTTAATCATTCACTTCATTCACTCACTCATTCCTTCATTCACTCATTCATTCAATGAGTGCTCATTCATCAACTATTTTTAAGGTCTTAATACATGTTGAGCACCATTTTAGGTACTGGGAATACAGAAGTGAACTAAATAGACAATAGTGCTTCTCTTCGTAGAGCATATATTCTAGAATAGGGAAACACAGTGACTGAAATAAAGAGATAGAATGTATAGTATGTCAGATGCTGATGATTGCTAAGAACAAAATCTAAAACAGGGAATATTTGAAAGGGATAAGGTAAGGGAGGAATGTGGACATTTTAAATAGGGTGATCATATGGAAAGCTTTATTCAGAAGTTAGCATTTGACTGAAGATAGCAAAGAAGTGAATTATTTGCATTGCTGGGGGTATGGGGGAGGTACGGGGAGAAGAAAGTCTCTTCCTCTCCTTTTTGTTCTCTTCTGAGATACTTTCTGGCTACATTTAAGCCTTGCCTCATCCCAGGGCTTCCCTCAACTCTGGACCCCATTTTAGTTCAATGCTCTGCACTGAGCCCTCAGCCCTACCTTTGCCCATGGCTCTGCCCATGAACCTGCCCTCTGGCCTGATGTCCCTTGTGGCCCCTCTGTGTCCCCAGGGCATCCTTAGCCCCAGCCCCACAAATTCCAAGACTAGCTCCTGCATTCATCCTCCACTCTCCACCAGTGGAGAGTGCCATAATGGAAAACCTTTAATAGTAAGCATAATAAGAAGAATAGGTACATGGAGGGGCTTACTACTAACTGGCCTCTGTGCTGAGCCCTAAACGTTCCTTCTCTCCACCAGAGTTCCACAGAGATACTCCTGTCCCAGCCACCGTGATCTCCCATAGATGAAGCAGTGGCCTCCCTTCTTGTCCCTCTGCTTATTCTCTTTGCTTTCTTCTGTAAGTAGTTAGAGATTTCCTTTTTTAAACATAATGCAGATAAGGTCTTTCTAGGCTGTCCTCTCTCCCACCTCTGCTTCCAGCACTCTCAGCCACATGATCCCTATTTGTATTATTATTTCTGGGTGTACCTTGTTTATATTTCTACACTCATTAATATAAGTGTCTCTGTTCTTTGTATTTTCCTTACCACCTAGAACAGTGCCTGACCCAGATTTTGATCTCAACAAATGTTTGTTGAATTGGTCAATGAACAAGTGCCCTAATTTAATTCTTTACCAGCTCTGCAGTCAGTATCAGTGGTTCTCAATCATAAGCAAGCATTAAAATCTCTTAAGGAGCTTTAAAAAGTTACTGGTGCTGGAAACCACACCTAACATGTTCATATTTCTTTGACCTGGAGTGGGGTTAGTCTGAGAGTTTTTTAAAGCCCACAGGTGATCTTGATGTGTAGCCACCTATGCTGAAATCCACACTTAAATTTTGTAACCACCTTGGCAGAAGGATGACAGGGTAGGGGCTGTCAGTGTCAGTCAGAATTGCCATTTTACTCAAACTCATACCTGCAGAAAGTCTGGCTACTTTCAGGACTGCTGGGGCCAAACCAGGTTGGGGAAGCAAACTTTGTGGCACTTGAGGAGTGAAGTTGTGGTCCAAAGGTCAACTTCTGGCTTCCCTTTGTGACCAGAGTAGGACCAGCAGGCAGCTGAATTTCTAAAGAAATTCAGAGGCAGAAATGACATCCCTTCCTGGACACATGAGGACACAATGGCCTCAGCAGCAATGTTCTGAGTTCTGGGGTTCTGGAGGACTAGGTGACCTGGAAAAAAATGAGCTATTGTGAAGTAAGAGGGAAACTTACCCTACCCTTGCTGGGAGGAGCTTGGTCATGGAGGTGGCAGGGAGCTGGAGATCTCCTAGAAGCCAGAAACAAAACAAAAGCCATAAATAAAACAAACTATGGGGCTTTAGGGGATGTAGAAGAGTCCTGAACTTCGTGCCTAAAAATTGAAAAAACTGAATCCCAAGCTCTGTCTCTAACAAACTGTGTGGCCTTGGGCATGTCACTGGGTATTCTGAGGCTTAGTCCCTTCTCCAATAAAATGACATACAGCTCACGGGGGTGTTGTATGTGTTAAAGAAGAGGGAATGTGGAAAGTGAGCAGCATGGTACCTAGAAGGCAGAAAGCCCTGTCCTGTCCTCCCCTCCCCATCTGTGCCAGCCACACACTGGCCTTCTTGACATTCTGTAATGGGGAGAACCTCCCCCCACCCCAGAAATTAAGAAAGGGTTGGGAAGTGCCAAGGGTAGTGTTACAGAGCACAAGGGGCCAAGGGGGGGTTGAGAGCGATATACTATTACCGAAAAGAACCCCTCAGGCTCATTATGTCTGCTGCCTTATAGGAAAGACATCTCTCAATGACAGAGATTCATGAAAAGGAAAGGAACTATTTATTTAATGCTATACAGACTTAAAGTAGTGACCTAATGTCTTTATCAAAATCCCAAAGTCCCTTAAAACACCCACAAACACACACAGTCCTTCCTTCCCCTTTTGCCCAGTCTGGGATACCGTATCTCAGGAAAAGAAATAGAAGTCCATGGCTCAGGCAGGCCCTGGTTCTTCCCAGCAATCCGTCTGGGCTGGTAGGCTTCCCTTGGTTCCCGGCACCACCAGCTGTGTCACCGGGATCTCTGCTAAAGCCGGGTGGTGGTTTCCCCTTCTAAAGCTGCGGGAGTCCCCACTCTGGCAAAGGTGTGTGGCTCTCCTTTCTATTGCCACAACCTCATGGTTCTCTGCAGTGCCACAGCCACGTGGTCCTCTCTGCACAATGGCCACAGGAGTCCCCACTCTGCCAAAACCACTTGGTTCTCCCTTCAATAGCTGCCGAGTCTCTCCCCTCAATGGCTGCCCCCTCTGGGTTTAAATCCCTGTGCCAATCTTCTTGTGCAGCCCCATTTCTGACTCCTCCCACAATTGGCTACACTCACCAGCACTCTCTTATCCTCCAGCATTACTGGGCTGTCATCATGAGTCTGGGCAGGCATGGCCCCAGTCATGGAGCCAATCTTCTCCAAGCTCCCATGCTAGGGGGAGTTGCCTCCCAGTTAAGTCTTGGGGGGAAGTTACTTTCATCCCCCTGGCCCAGAGCATGGCCACAGCTATTTAACATATCTATGTAACCAGTTAAAGGTTATAGATATGTTAAATGACCACACCAGAGGTTAGCTGCAAGGCTGTTGCTATGCAAAACAGCTCTCAATGGCCCCGCTCCATCTGTCCCTTCCCCCAATGCATACCTGTGCAGGGGAGGAGTGAGGGCATCTTGATATTTCCTGGACACCTTGAGTTCTGGACCCCATTCCAAACCCTTATTTGGGACCCCCCCTCTTGGCTGCACCCTGTAAAAGTAGCACATGGGTAGCAGCTACAATGCAGCTACCAAACTAGCACATGTCACCTGACAACCAGGGCAACATACGCTGGCAACACAGGAGGTTCTGGGGGCAGGAGAAGCCTTTAAAAGGGAGAGCACACAGAAACACCACACCACCCTCCAGGATTTACTCACATTCCCAGCTACTGGGAACTGAAGTTACTGGGTCCCAGTCTTAAGGATCCTGTGATCCAGGAATGTTCCCAAGTCCCCTCCCTGAGAACTCCAGACTCTGCCTGGAACACAGCAGGCACTAGGCTGGTAAAAGGAAAGGGGAAGAGGCTCTGTTACTGAACCCAAACAGTAAGAGGGGAGGTACTATCCTCCACTGCCTACCAGCACAGAGTTCAGTGGAAAGGGTGTTTATTTAACAATCATAACAAAGTCAAAGAAGAAAAAAAACAAAAGTAGCTATTTAAATATTTGAGACAATCATATATTTGAAAGAATGGCTAGTTTTTGCCTCAAAGCCCAATTTCTCTAAGACACTCAAAGAAAAGTCACCCTGTCACTCTCTGCCAGCTCAGTTCAAGGTTATGTCAGGAACCTCTTCTCCCACCCCAAAATATCGTAAACATAGTGTAAGGTTTTCTTAGGCTCCACTGAGGAAAAAATGCCAATTAGCCACAAAATCAGGCAGCATAGAGCTTTATTGGGGTTTGCACACCCGGGTGAGGTTCTCCGGTCCACAGAGTGGGGCTGAGGAAGTCACGCCCAAACAGGGAGCATGGTGGGGTTTTATATGCCAAATCTGGGTGGTTCTCTTCACGGGAGATGGGATTGTTCCCTTTGAACCAAGTGGCAGTATATCATTGGTGATTCTCCTTAGGTTCAGGTTACCATGTGGATATCCATTTTGGCAAAGCCCGCTGTTTCGGTTCTCTGGTTTGACGTCAGCTGTCTTTTCCGAGTTGTAGTTCAGCTGCCATTTTGTCCTACCATGCCCACCCTGACTCATAGGTGGCTTAGCTAGTCTCCAATTACTGTCTACCTTCAGGCATCTTTCAGAATCTGTGCATCCAGGCCTTCTACCCATGGTGTGCTGTCCTCTTCTTACTGATGCTCACAGAAACACACTGGCAACTGTTGGCAGACATGTTCATGACTGTCGACATGCCCTCTGCTGGGAGAGGGGTGTGGGGCCTGTGGCCATTGACAGGTACATGCAGGGGAGGGGTGTAGCATGGGGTCTGCCCCTGACAGACCTAAACTGGCAACTATTGACAGGCTCCTGTGGGCAAGGGGCCAGCTGCTGACAGGTACGTGCTGCATTGTAATGAATTATAGATTTTGAGGTATGAGGTCTGTAAGGAGCAAGGAAAACTTAGACCATGAGAAAATAGGAACCTAGCTGAAGGGCAAAGGAATTGGTTAGATCCCAGGGCACAGGAGGTTACTAAACAGACATTTTGCTCTCCTGCCTCGTGCAAGAACAAAGGATCGTAAATCAGATGTAATTTAACACGTTTGGTTTGAAATTTTACAACCGGTGAGCCAATGCCT
>CM052540.1:78105744-78134877 GCA_028533065.1 Trachops cirrhosus | reverse complement strand
ATTTGTTCCTGTAAACCCTTCCCTTCTCCCCTGGAATTCCCTCCCCTCTCCCCTCTGGTCCCTGACTACCTGTCCTCTATTTCAGTGTCTTTTGTTATATTTCATTTGTTTCTTTGTTTTGTAGTTTAGGTTCCTGTTAATGGCGAGATCATATGGTATTTGTCTTTCACTGCCTGACTTATTTCACTTAGCATAATGCAAGGGCTTGGTGTTCTATTGCCATGTCAATGGTGACTACTGCATACCCAGCTCGTAGTTGGCCATTTTTCATGAAGTTGCTCCCATCTGTGTACAGATCCCAGTCTGGTTCCACCAGCAGTTGGTCCAGTAAATCTGGTCTGCTAGAATAAACTTGGTCAATAATTTCCAGCAGTCAAGGGAAATACAGTCATGCTGGAGGGCTGAGTCTCCCTCTATGTCAGGGAGGAAAATGGATAGATTAAAAAGTGTTCTAGTCTGCAAAGTAACATTTGGGTTGTCCAACAGAATGGCTTTTTATTTTCACAAATGCCCTGCCATCAGCCAATACCATCCTTTCTGTTTCGACAGAATCAGGACCCAGTGTGATACCAATACCGTAGTAGGTTGTCCCAAAGTGAACTTCTCAGCTTTCTGTGAGATGTCAATAGCCAAGGGCTGAAAGCAACTTAGGTGCCCATCAGTAAATGAGTGGATTAAAAAATTGTGGTACATTTACACAGTGGAATACTACACAGCATAAAGAAAGAAAGAGCCCCTACCCTTTGTGACAGCATAGATGGATCCATGAGATGTCACAGGTAGCTGTCACTGCTCAAAGACATTGTGACTACCCCTTTGTCATGTGATTCAACTTCTCTAAGAGATAAGCTATGGGTCTAGAGATGTTTCCCAGAGTCTGGGTTAGTAAACCCAGTCCAATCCCCTGCCTTTTTTTTTTTTTTTTTTTGAACATACAATTTGAAAGGCTTTGTATATTGGGCAATCATAGTGTGGGAGCCAAAACTAGCTTTTCCTTCAAGGTATCAAATGCTACCTGACAACCTCTTGTCCATTCAAAAGGCACAGAGTCCAGTCTTTTCAAGAAATTATACAGTAGTTTTGCTATAAATCCAAAGTTTGTAATCCAAATTTGGCAAAAGGTTGTAATACCACCCAGGAAGATGCCTTCAGTTCTCTGGAATTTTTAGTGTAGCAATAGCTTGCTTTCTATCTGCCATCAAGCTCTTAGTGCTCTGTTTCAGTTGAAATCCCAGGTATGCCACCTCCTGTTTGCAAACCTGGGTCTTGTGAAGTGATACCTTATATCTCCTTTTTGCCAAATGGTTTAGAACTGTGATGGTGTTGAGCAAACAGTCCTTATAGATGCTTCTATTTATTAACATGTCATCTACATATTGCGTAAGAACTCCTGATTTCAATTGAGCATCCCTTAAGTCCTTGGCTAATACTTCACCAAAAATAGTTGAGGAATTCTTAAATCCTTGTGGCAGCACAGTCCAGCAGTATTGAAGTATGGCTTTTGTTTTGGGTCTTTCCATTCAAAGACAAATAGTAGTTGAGCCTGTTCATCTAGTGGGATGCAGAAAAATGCATCCTTCAATCTAGGACTGAAAACCAGGCACCATGGTCACAGAGTATAGCGGTTGGGCATTGTTGGGTGAATGTCTTGCACAATGTCATTTATGACTCTAAGATCCTGTACAAATTGGTATTTGTCAGAATGAGGCTTCTTGAGTGGAAAAATGGGACTGTTATAGGGAGACTGCTATGACAGAATTGGTCTCAATTTTAAGAACTGTACTGAATAATCTAAAATTTAAAAAAATTGAGAAAAAAAATACAAAGCCTGCCATTAGAAATCATTTAGTTGAACCATGTCACTTTGCTATAGGAGACACCGAGGTCCTGAGGGATTCAATATTGGTGCAGGTCATCCATGTAGTTAATGACACATTCACTGTCTGTTGCTGCCCAGGCCCATGATTTGATAATTTCCTTTAACCTTGTGAAGTAAAGCCATCTTAATGAACCAACAAAATAAAAGCAAAACAAAACACTCAAAAAAAAAAAAGAACTTTTACAATATTGGCTAAATCCCCTCTAAAACCTCCTTTTTGAGTGGGTAATCTTTCTTCCACAGAATCTTCATCCTGTCTTTTAGATTAACTTTTATGTGTTGGATGTTTACCACTTTACCTGTGGTTCCATCAGCACAGTTTGATTGACTTGTTCATAGATCTCAGGTGGGAAAGGTTCATCTCTAAGACCTTCCAGTCAAGTAAGCAGTGTCTGGAGTATAGAGCATGATCCAGTAAGAACTCAGTGCATAGTTGCTGCTTTTCAGGAGAAAAAGTTATTTGTACATTTAATTTGCAAGGTAAGTATTGGTCTGGCAATGGAATGGTACATACTGGAATGTAGATAAAACTATGTATAATCCTCTGATCCCCAAACTGACATTCTAGGGTTAAAGGAATTCCTGTTTTTATAATTGTCCAGTTACTCCAGTAACCATTACTAAATCCAAACTTTTCTTAGTTACTTTTGTATTCAGCACTGAGTGTGTAGCTTCCATAAGTACAAAGAAAACATTGGCTTGTTCCCCACCATCACCTGTACCTGGGGCTCCTCTGGGGAAATGATAATAGGTTGGGAGATGTCCAAGGGAACCCCTGGGCCTCCTCATTCATCATCAGACTCCCTCATCTTTTAGCATTTCTCAGGGGAGGGGCAGTTTCCATCTCTACTTTCTCTTTTGAGTTTCAGGCACTCCCATCTCCAATGGCCCTACTGCTTGCAATAGGCACATTTATTGTCATTAGTGGGCCTCTCTTTTTCTTTTAGAGTTCCACTTTTTCTTCTGGTCTCACCACCCTGTTTCTAAGAACCCTGTGGCCTGCTTTATCTTCTTTGCTTCCTGGGCATTGTAGACTTTAAAGGCTATGTCTACCAGCTGAGAAGGATTCATTCCTAATGCCCCATCCAACTTCTGGAGTTTCCTCTAATATCCAGGGCATTTTGCCCAAAAAAGGTCATGTTCACTATCCACACATTTTCTGGTGCCTGCAGGTCAGCATCAGTGTGCTTTCTATAATCCTGGTAGAGCCTTTCTAAAAATTCAGAAAGGTCTTCATTTGGTTTTTGTTGAAGGGCTTGTATAATATTCAGGCTCTTTTGTTTAGGCACCCCTTTCTTAAGCCCTTCCAGTATGCACTTTCCATAATGTTCCAAGAAGGCTAGGCCCCCACCATTTGAGTGCCAGTCAGGCTCTGTTAAGGAAATTGCCACAGGTGGGTTGATGCCCCATTGGGATTCTCTTGGTGGAGACATTGGGCCTCTTCATTACCCTTATTTATAAGCAGGCTTCTCTCATCTGTGGTTAACAAGATGTTAAGAAGTGCCTATATGTCTGTCCAGTTTGGGTGGTGAGTGGCAAAAATGGAAACAATAAGATCTGCCATTCTCTGAGGATCCTGCATATATGAGGGGTTAGAATTCTTCCAATTCATTAAATCTGAAGTGGAGAATGGAGTAGGGGCCCAAAAGTAGCCCGTGGCCTGGCCTTTCTGAGTTACTTGCCTATAGAGTACTGCCTCAAAGGAAACTGCCTTGCTCCAGGTAAAAAAGCTTCCAGAGCAAATTGGATGCTCTGATGGGTCTTTGGGGGAGAGACTTGCCCCTTGTCATACATAGGTGGAACCATAAGCCTGGTGGGCCCAATGATAGGAGTAGCTAGCAAAAAGTGTGGTAATGAAAGAGATCTTCCTGCCACCAATGCTGAGTGCCCTGGGTTCAAGGCATTGATGAGGTTCTTTTCCTTATTCTCCTTTTCTTACTATGTCTTACCATCAGAAAGAGGTTTCAAGGCCCCTTTCCTTCTCTGCACCATCAGGGGCACATCTGTCTTTGGTAAAACCCTACTGTGCAACAACATAAATGGACTGACATAACAGATTTCAGCCCACCTACCTAACCATTAGCAATACTGTTCCAATTGCATAATTATAGTAATCTAGGAAACCATCCATGGGCCACCTTCTCCATAATCCAAAGCATGCATAGGCCACACAGTATTACAATAATAAATCCTCCTTTGACTTTGGATAATGGTAATACATGCTCCAGTCTGCCAAAATTCTACTCAGTGTACTCCCTCCAGGAGCCAACACAGAACAGCCCCTATTGATTTGGACATATAGACCTAAAGCTATGACTGCAGGCAAACTGGGAACATAGAAGCAAAACCTGAACCCACAACTCCATTATTCCAAAGGGTACTCACAAGCAAGACTACTACCAACTAATCTCACAAACAGTGGCCCCCAAGCAATGGCCTCCCCAAAATTTGGCCAGTTCTCACCCAGACCCTAGTTCACAGCCCCAAAATTCAGGTGATCCTTCTTCCTTCCCAGAATCTTTTCCTTTTACAGACCTATTTCTTTGCCACCTGCCAGGCATGTTTAAGCAGCTGACACCACTAGCAGGTGTGCAGAGAAATTCCCAGCAACTAGGAAACCCTACAGTCCCACTTCTTGGGCAGGGTCAACCTTCCATGAGTTGCTAGAATCCAAGTGGAATTGACATTTTCTGTTCCAAATCCCACCAGTAAGGGAACAAATACTACCACTTGCTGCCTACCATGCAAATCTCCAGAGACAGAGTTTGGTGGAAAAGAAGGGAGTCTTTTATTTAACAGTCATAACAAAGGTAAATGGAAAAAAGTAGATATTTAAATATTTGTAACAATCATATACCATATTTTGCCATGTATATTGGACATTTTGCCCAGATTTTTGAGGGAAAAATAAGGATGTCCATTATACATGGGTGGTACTTTCTATGTGTGTGTGTGTGTGTGTGTGTGTGTATGTTTTTATATATTCAATATCTTTTTAAATTATTTTTTATTTTAAGTATACTTTACTGATTATTCTATTACAGATTTCCCAATTTCTTTCTCCCCTTTATTCCCCCTCCACCCTGTATACCTCCATCCTCCAGCATCCCCCCTCCTTAGTTCATGTCCATGGGTTGTACATATAAGTTCTTTGAATTCTCTGTTTCCTATACTATTCTTAACCTCTCCCCATCTATTTTATACCTACCAATTATGCTTCATCTTCTCTGTACCTTTCCCCCCCATTCCTCCCCTCCCCTTCCCCACTGAAAACCCTCTATGTGATGTCCACTTCTCTGATTATGTCCCTGTTCTAGTTGTTTCCTTAGTTTTGCTTTTCATCGATTTTTTTTTAGTTCATTTGTTGATAGTTGTGAGTTTGTTGTCATTTTACTGTTCATAGTTTTTGATCTTCAATTTCTTACATGAGTCCCTTTAACATTTCATATAATAAGGGCTTGGTGATAATGGACTCCTTTAACTTGACCTTATCTGGGAAGCACTTTATCTGTCTTCCCATTCCAAATGAGAGCTTTGATGCATAGAGTAATCTTGGATGTAAGTCCTTGTCTTTCATGCCTTGGAATACTTCTTTCCAGCCCCTTCTTGCCTGTAAGGTTTCTTTTGAGAAATCAGCTGATAGTCTTATGGGCACTCCCTTACAGGTAACTCTCTCCTTTCCTCTTGCTGCTTTTAAGATTCTCTCCTTATCTTTAATCTTGGGTAACTTAATGGTGATGTGCCTTCCTGTGTGTCTCTTTGGGTCCAATTTCTTTGGGAATCTCTGGGCTTCCCAGAAGTCTATTTCCTTCTCCAGATTGGGAATTTTTTCTTCATTATTTGCTCAAATAAGTTTTCAACTTCTTGCTCTTGTTCTCCCTCTTGCACCCCTATGATTCTGATATTAGAGCATTTAAAGTTGTCCCACATGTTCCTAATCCTCTCCTCATTTTATTGAATTCTTGTTTCTTCATTCTCTTCCAGTTGGATGTATATTTCTTCCTTTTGCTCCAAACCGTTGATTTGAGTCCCAGTTTCCTTCCCTTCAGTGTCAGTTCCCTGTATATTTTGCTTTATTTCACTTTGGGTAGCCATCATTTGTTCCTTCATTTTGCAACTGAGTTCAATCAATTATGTGAGCATTCTGATTACCAGTGTTTTGAACTCTGCATCAGATAGGTTGGCTATCTCCTTGTGGCTTAGCTGTTTTTTCTGGAGTTTTGATCTGTTCTTTCATTTGGGCCACATTTCTTTGCTTCAGTGTACCTGTTATGTTATAAGGGGCATGGCCTTGGCTATTCACCAGGGGGAGGCAGCCCTCTTTGCTACGTTGTGACACTGTCTGTCGGGGGAGGGGTCAGAGAGGGAACAATGCAGCTTGCTTACTCTGCTCTAGCCCCACTTTCCAATGAATTCTTTCATGTGAGACTGGAAGTTTCTCCTTCTGTTACAACCCCTGCAGTATTTTACAGCTAGTTTTGAGTCTTTAGTTTCCCATTCAGCCAGCCCCACCTCACCCATGTATTCTGCCACCTTGCCACGCATCCTTTCAACTTGGCTGCAGGTCTCCTGTCTCTGCATCTCCTACTGGCAGATTAATGTTTAACTCCTTGGTTGTTAGAGTTCCATGTTGTTTGATTTTCTGGCACTTCTTGGTGTTTATTGCTTTTAAATTGGTTGTTATCCTTTTGGTTGTACCAGGAAGCAAGGCATTTCTACCTGCACCTCCATCGTGGCTGGGGCCTCTATATAAATGTTTTTAATTCTTTTATTTATGCTTATGCATTAAAAGTGTAACTCTAGAAAGCAATAACAATATTCATATACAAAATAACTCCTACAGATTTCCAGCCAAGATGGAGGCATAGGTAGAAACCCTTTGTGTCCTCACACAACCAAAAGGAGGATAACAACAAATCTAAAATCAATTAACAACCAGAAGTGCCAGAAAATCAAACTGCATGGAACTCCAACAACCAAGGTATTAAATAAACAGTCAACGAGACCAACCAGACCAGTAAGATGGGCAGAGGGATAGAACCCATGGCAAGGCAGCCGATGGTTAGGGCATGGCTGGCTGAATGGGAAATTGAGACTCAGAGCTGACTGTGGACTATGACTGGAGTTGTCATGGTGGGAGAAACTCCCAGTCTCAGATGAGTTTGTTGGAAAGTGGGGGTAGGGCTGAGCAGGTGAGTTGCAATGTTCCCTCTCTGGCCCTTCCCCCACAGGCAGCACTGTAGGACAGCAAGGAGGGTTGCCCTGCTCTGGTGAATACCTAAGACCCTGCCCCCTTACAACTTAACAGGTGCACCAAGACAAAGAAATATGACCCAAGTGAAAGAACAGAGCAAAACTTCAAAAAGAGAGCTAAGCAATGAGGAGATAGACAACCTATCTGATGGGGAGTTTAAAGCCCTGGTAATCAAAATGTTCATAGAACTGAATGAGCTTGGTCAAAAAATAAAAGAATAAATGAAAGATACCCACAGTCAAATAAAGCAAAATATTCAGGGGACAAACAGTGAGAGGAAGAAAACTAAGACTCAAATCAACGATTTGGAACAAAAGGAAGAAATATATATCCAGCTGGAACAGAATGAAGAAACAAGAATTCAAAAAAGTGAAGAGAGGCTTAGGAACCTCTGGGAAAACTTTAAACATTCCAATATCTGAATTATAGGGATGCCAGAGGAGAAGAACAAGATAAAAAATTGAAAACTTATTTGAGCAAATGAAGGAAAACTTCCCCAATCTGGCAAAAGAAATAGACTTCCAAGAAGTCCAGGAAGCCAAAAGAGTCCCAAAGAAGTTGACCCTAAAGAGGAACACACCAAGACACATCATCATTAAGTTACTCAAGATTAAAGATAAGGAGAAAATTTTAAAAGCAGCAAGAGGAAAGGAGAGAGTTACCTATAAGGGAGTGCCCATAAGACTATCAGCTGATTTCTCAAAAGAAACCTTACAGGCAAGAAGGGGCTGGAAAGAAGTATTCCAAGGCATGAAAGACAAGGACTTACATCCAAGATTACTCTATCCATCAAAGCTCTCATTTGGAATGGGAAGACAGATAAAGTGCTTCCCAGATAAGGTCAAGTTAAAGGAGTCCATTATCACCAAGCCCTTATTATATGAAATGTTAAAGGGACTCATGTAAGACATTGAAGATCAAAAACTATGAACAGTAAAATGACAACAAACTCACAACTATCAACAAATGAACTAAAAAAATTGATGAAAAGCAAAACTAAGGAAACACTAGAACAGGAACAGAATCAGAGAAGTGAACATCACATAGAGGGTTTTCAGTGGGGAAGGGGAGGGGAGGAATGGGGGGGAAAGGTACAGAGAAGATGAAGCATAATTGGTAGGTATAAAATAGATGGGGAGAGGTTAAGAATAGTATAGGAAACAGAGAATTCAAAGAACTTATATGTACAACCCATGGACATGAACTAAGGAGGGGGGGATGCTGGAGTTTCGTGGGGTGCAGGGCAGAGGAGGGATAAAGGAGGAAAATTGGGAAAACTGTAATAGCATAAGCAATAAAATATGCTTTAAAATAGTAATAATACCCTGGAATATAATCATCAGTTTTGTTTCTTAAATAAATAAATAAATAAATAAGTAAATAAATAAATGTATTAAAAATTAAAATGAAAGATTTTTTCCTGAAAGTTTGGGCCAAAAACATGGGTGCACATTATACATGGCAAAATACAGTAACTTGAAATAATGACTGTTTTCTTCCTCAAAGCCTATTTCCTCTAAGACATCTATAGAAAAATCACCCTGTCACTCTGCCAACTCAGTTCAAGGTTAAGCCAGTAACTTCTTTTCTCACCCCAAAGTACCTTAAATGTAGGTAGCTTAGCTGGTCTCCAGTCACTGTCTAACTTCAGACATCTTTTGGAGTCTATATGTCCTACCTTCCTGTCGTACACTGTCCTCTTCCTACTGCTGCTCACAGGCCCATGCTGGCGACCATTGGTAGGTCAATTCATGACCATTAACAGGCCCCCACCAGGTGAGGGGTGTGGAGCCTGCAGTTGTTGACAGGTCCACACAGGTGAAGGACACAGGGCCAGCTGATGGTAGGCCCATGCTGTGTTGTAATGAATTTTTAATTTTGAGGTGTGGGGTCTGCTGGTAACAGGCTCAAGCCTCCTCTCCTTCTGTCCCTAATGCCTGGGGCCCAGGACTTCCCACCACAGCTGGGAAAGAGTGGAGATCAAAAGGAGACATGTTTCCACGTGCTCCTTTTTTTAATGAATCTCCTCACTTCCAGAACCCCTTGTGCACCCCAGCACCACTCAACCTCTTCCCTATTTCTTGGGTGGGGTCCCCTGTTACAGCTGAGGTTGACAGGCCTGGGGAGCATGGCAGGGTAGTAAGTCCCGCATCTCTCCCCAACACAGGAAGCCATGGTGGCAGCTGTCTGCTGGATCCCCAGCATGACCTGTCAGTGGTCATTTTCAACCACTGCTGCTGCTGCTCCACCTGCTTCTGCCTGAGCAGGTTATGAGACCCAATGTGCAAGGAGGAGCTTACCCCTTCTCCTGCATAGGAAGCTATTGTAGCAGCTACCTGACTGCACTCATGCCTCTATCATGGGTATGTCAGTGGCGGTATCCAGTTGCTGCTACCACTCTGCCTGATCCTGTTGAGACAAGCTTAGAGGACTTAGTGGTGCTGGTTCTGGAGGTGGCACAAGAGGCAGAGAGGTATAAAGGGGAGAAGGCCCATGCTGGCAGATCCTGGGTGCCATGTGGTCAGGCAGAAAGCCCTGCATCCTTCTCTTCACATGAGAAGCAGCAGCAACTGGAACTGTACTGCATAGGACACACCAGAGGGCAGCAGCTGGAGGAAGAGGAGAACATGCCAGTGAGCAGACAACTGGATGCACAGACGCTGAAAACCAGACAGCAATTGGAAACCACCTAAGCCACCTACGTTTCTTAAAGGATGGTACTTTTGGGTGGGGAAAGAGGTTCCTGGCTCAACCTTGAACTGAGCTGGCAGAGGGTAGCAAGGTTCCTTTTTGTGGGGAACAGGCTTTGAGGGAGAAACCTGTCATTATTTCAAACTGTATAGACTTTGAAGAAATTATTCCTTTCCTTCCCACTGAACTCTGACTCCAGAGATTTTTCCTGTTAGTGGTAGGACCCCAATGGTTGTTCAGTAACAATTCCTCCCATATGACACTTGCACCTCTGGGCCTGCACACTGGTAGTATCCTCTGCCTGCGGCTCTTGGCCCAGGTGTGTGCACTTTCACTCTTATCCCCTTCAAGTTTTCACTCAGACATCACTTTCTCAGCTGAGCCTTTCCCATCTACTTTATTTAAAATGGTAACTGCCTGAATCTACTACTTCCACCCAGGCCTCCCTGTTCTCTCTAGGCTTTATTTTTCTTCCTAGGACTAATCACCTTCTAAATTTCATCTAATTTACTTTACCTAGCAGGTAGCAGTTGTTCAGAAGTGTTTGTTGAATGAATTAAAGGTAGTTATTATTATTAGCATCATCATCATTATTACTGTCAGAGTCTGTAGTCTCCAGCAAATGTGCAGCCTAGCTTTTACCAAATATCATTGGAAAGAGTGATGTAGAAATCCAATTGCCTGAGTAAAAACTCAGTAGTCCACTCACCTCCCTGAATGTAGGTTGCATTTAGATCTGGCTGAAAATTCAGAGACAAGGAAGGTTGTCTGGATCCAGTAAGAGTACTGGGCACAGGGGAAGAGCACTTTGAAAGCTAAGGAGATGATTCCTTGTAGCCAAGCTTGGAAGGAGGGAAAGCACCTGTCTTTGTAGAAATGGGGCACCCTGGCCTGGATAGGAAATGACACAGAGCCACGTGGGAACAAAATACAGTTTGATGACACTGGGATGAGCACCCAGTGTGCACCTGTATTCCTACAAAGACATGCAGTTAATAAGGCCAACAGGCTGAGTTCCTCCTCCATCAGTGGGACTTTAAACCAATTCTAGGAATAAGGAAAATGTTCTGAAGATTAAATAAGCTTGAAGTTCCCATAGGTCCTAGAGACTGAGAGTTTGCACCAGGTTTAATATGAAAAAAAGAACAATTTTGCATTTAGAAAGTCAGAGTTCAGTTTATATGTGCTACACATTGAAAGTCTCAGCACAATATCTGGCAGATAATTAAGTATGTTAGTTATTGTTTACTATTGATTGACCTAACAAATATTTATTGAACTATTGCACTGTGGCAGGCACAATGTGCTGGGGATATGGTAGTACCAAAAATTTATCTCCTTGTGGAGTTTATATTCTATTATGTATATATGGGGAGAGAGGTGGCAGACAGTGACTCAATACAAAATATTGAATGGTAATTATATGGATGTGTTAATTAACTTAATTATGGTAATCATTTACACCACAATTTATACCTTATATGCATACAATTTTATTTGTCAATCTACCTCAATAAAGCTGGACAAAATAGAATATATTTAAAAGTATATTAAATGTTAAAAAGTGATAAAAGTTAAGAAGAAAAGTCAAGCAGAGAATGGGGACTAGTAGTGCCAGGTGGGAGAGGGATGTCATTGAAGGAACCTTGTACTGAGACCTCGGGCAGTGAGGCAGTGAAGCAGTGTCAGCTGGGCCAGGTTGCAGGGCATGTGAAAGACTGTTAATATTCAAGAACTTTGCAAGTTGATTTTTAACATTTTGGCATCTTTAAACTGGCCATAGTGGAAATATTTAACAGCAGATATTAGCAGACACTTCAAGGGAAGACATATTTGCTGTCCTCAGAGAAGCCAGTGACCAGAAGCCCTGCTGCAATCCAGAGCTTCAAAAAACAAACAGAGCAGGAAGACCAGTGTGACTTCTCATACAGTTGTGGTTGTTTGTTGTTGTTAGTAGTAGTAGCAGTAGTAATAATAAATTGACAGAGTTGTGCAGTCATGACCACAATTTCAATTTCTATTGTCTCACAGAGACCTTTTGTGCCATGGACCCAGCCCCAGGCAACCACTAACCTGCTTTCTGTCTACTTGCTGGAGGGTTGAAGCAGAAACAGAAAGGGGATATGGCTTGACTTACATTATTGCCACTAATGTATCTTTTCTGCTTACATGTAATAAAATCCCTGTCTTTTCACAGATTAGGTTGCAACCTGAATTTTCGGGGAAAACATCCACAGTTCCAGGACACTGTCCAGGCACTTGAGCTGGAGTTTAACCTCCCAGACACTGTCAACTGTGAGAAAAGCTGGCTGGGACCACACTTACCAGCTTGCAAATGTGCTGGCCCATGGCAGCGACCCTGGCCTCTGCTGGTTTCAGGCTCTGTCTTCTTTAGGCTGTGTTTGCAGACAAAGTTCCCCATGGGAGGCTGAGTCAGAAAATTGCCTTCACCAGTTGTTGCAAGTGTGTGTTCATAATATAGCCTTCCCCTAAGTCAGCCAGGCAATTGCTCACCTAGCTGCTTGTTGAGCACCTCAGCGCCAATGAATACATAAGAGTCACACATAGTAACTATGCTATTCACTCAGCTTTTATTGAATGCAGGTTCACTCAAAGTACAATATCAACATACATTAATATCCTATGCACACTCTAACAATCTAAGAGAAATATAACACACATACACACAGAGTAGTCAATGGGGGATAACAAAGCCAAGTCCCAGAGTCTGCAGATCCAGGAGACAGCATGGTGGACAAGAGTTGTCAGCACCTTGCAAGGAAGGATCTCTGGAGCCAGCTGGGCAGGAGGACAGATGAAGTCCATAGTCCAGCAGGGCAGAGCCTCTGGTGGCCAATGCTAAGGGAGATCAGCATGGCATGGAGCAGCATTCTGGTGTGTGGAACTCAGCTGTCTAAGCAGTGTTCTGGGGCCTGCCTCAGTTATACATTGAAAGTGGTGTACTCTACCCTTCTGGGTCTTTTGATAAGTGTCTGGGTACCCCTGATGCCAAGTGGGGAATTTCCCCAGAAGTTTACCCATGGGTGGTCCCACTCTGCAGACACGGGTGTTCTGATCATGTGTGCAGAGATGTCTTAGGTGTGTCTCCTTGCCAGATGCGTCTGCTCTGACTTAGGTAGTCTCCCTCTTGAGTCAAAGTGTCCTGGCTGATGGACAGTCATTTTGTTTGACACAAGTGACTCCACTTTGTTTTATATATACTATCTTGATCAGACCAATGCCATTTTATTGGTCTTGCTCTCCATACCAGTGTTCCGAGGAACTTGAATATTTTACAGGCATTAAGGCCTTCATTCAGCTAAAACAGCATAAAACCCTTTGGCATTTATTTTTTTCAAGAACAAAGTGTTGCAGAGAAAAATACTTTGCTGACAGGTGTCACCTACCCCTGAGGCCTTTGCTGATTTAGCCATGCTGAAAGTGGCCTTGGGCACTTAAAAGGTGGTGTGGGGATTCTAATTAACAGCTGATAAGGGGCCCAAGAAATCCAGGGATGGGAGGCAGAGGACAAGGCTTTGGGCAGAGTTCTGGAGGGGTGAGGAGTAGTGGAGCCAGCAGTCAAAGGAGGGGAGTCTAAGGTCACAGGCCCAGAGCTGGTGGCCACAGCAAAGGACTCTCTGAGAGGTGACATTTGGAAGTTACTTGTCCCCTCTTAGCCTCACTTTCTTTATTTATAAAATGGAGAAAATAACCCTTATACTATATAATTGTTATGAGGCTTTATGGAAATAATATTTCATAAAGCACTTTACAAATGCTTGGGACACATGAAGACTTCAGTAGATGGCAATTACTGTTGGTTATTGCCTCAGTTCATTTGGGCTGTTATACTAACAATACCATATACTGGGTGGTTTAAACAACATTTATTTCTCAGTTCTTGAGCCTGGGAAATCCAAGATTAAGGCACCAGAGGTGCCTTAATTTTATGTCTGGTGTGGACTCACTTCCACATTCATAGATGGTTCTCTTTTCATTGAGTCCTCACCAGGTAGAAGGAGCAAAAGAGCTCTCTGGGGTCTTTTTTATAGAAGTTGCACTCTCAAGACCTAATCCCCTCTCAAAGCCTCTACCTCCTGATATTATCACATGGGGGTAGGATTGAACATATAAATTTTGGGGAAACACAGACCTTTATGGCAGCTATCATTGCCATATTCTGGGGTTCCTGTTAAAGTGCAGAGTCTAATTCCACAGTCTCAGGTGAGGTCTGAGGAATTCTTAGGTGACATTAATGGTGCTAGTCCACAGACCACACTTTGAGTATTAAGACACTAAAACTGTTCTGTCAAATGCAGTGGCAATAGGCCACTTGTAGCTGTTGAGTACTTGAAATGTGGCTCATCCAAACTGAGAAGTGCTGGTAACTATAAAATACACCTTGGATTTTGAAGACTTGCTGACAAAAAAGAAAGTAAAATAGCTTCATAATAATTTATTTTTACATAGATTACATGTTGAAATAATACTCTATAGCTGGTTACATAAAATGTATTAACATATAATTAATACATTAATTAATATATAATTAGTTTTGCCCATTTCTTCTTTGACTGCAGGTACTAGAAAACTGTATATTACATGTGCTACTTACATTATTTTTCTATTAGACAGCTCTGCCCTGGAGCTTTCTCCAATTTTGTCAGGCCAGTTCAGAATTTGCCTTAATAAGTGGACTCTGAGCTACTGACCTCAGATCTACAGAGATTCACAGGTAGTAACTTTGGGTTCAGAGAGGAGAGATGATCAAAATCACACAGTGGAACTAAGGCTGATCTACAAGTCAATATGTAATATAGTCACCATCATGGTTGAGGACAGCTTCTCTCTCCAACTTCAGTTTCTCCCCAAAGCCAAGAATTCAGATAATGATCTCTCCCCTGTCATTGGTGACAGGCAGAAGGCAAAAACATGAGGCTGTGGCTGACAGGCCTACTCCACCCAAGCACTGAGGAGTGCCCAGGGATTCTGCGGTGCCTCATGGGCAGCCACCATCTCCACCTGTTCCTCAGAAGATTGTGCTCACCTGGGAAGCCATCAGCCTGGAGAGGCAACAAGTGCCAGAGTTCTTCAGCTTTGTCCATGGTGTGCTGGATATGTGGAGTCAGCTGGAAGAACTGAAGCCTGCTATTCTAGTGTCCACCTTGGGCATCAGAGGTTGCCCTCAGGTACCCCAATGAGACTCAATGCTACAGAACTTGTTAATGTGGACATATTAACTTGGGAATTTTGTGAGTCCTACATTGTAAACTGTGAGCCTTAGGAAGAAATATATGACAAATGTGAGAGCCTTAGACCCCCTTGCCCAATCCCGAACCCAGCTCACACAGTGAGTCATTATACCCCCTTGATTTCCTTTTAGATATGCTAGTCAAATGAAGGAGAAAGTTTCTTTCTGTAACTCTGCCTTTAACATCTATGTCCATATCACACACTTCCCTATTAAATAAGGATAGATCGTGGCTCAAACTCAAAGCTGTGAACAGATTACAGCAGATATGTAGACCTGAATGAGAATCCCCCAATTTCTGTGTATGTCTCTGTGCCTGTACTTCCTTCTTGATTTTCCCTCCTTATGTGTCTTTTGGGTCTCTTGGTATTTTATAGTCATCATTTACTCATGTTAATAGTGTTAACTTTTTAATTTGTAGTGAAATATAAACTATTTAAATAACATTTATGTTTATTTAAGCAGCGCTTGTTTAAAAAAGTACAAGGTAAATTATACCTTACATATATGATGAAAATACACTGCTAGCAGATATGTTTACATTTATGAAGGTGGTGTGAGAATAACTGAGATGTAAAGACAGACATTGCATTCAGATAGACACAGTTCACCCACTTGAAGTGCAACTTTGGCAGCAGAAAGAAAGAAGAAGCTCCTATCTTTTGCAACAGCATGGATGGATCTGGAGAGCATTATGCTAAGTGAAATAAGCCAGGTGGTAAAAGACAAATATCATATGATCTCACCTTTAATAGGAACATAATCAATAAAACAAACAAGCAAGCAAAGTATAACCAAAGACACTGAAATTGAGAACAGGTTGACAGTGACCAGAGGGGAGGTTGAAGGGGATAATGGGGGGAAAAGGGTGAAGGGTTTTCAGGAACATGTATAATGAATACATGGACCAAGCCAAATGGGGATAGGATCGAGGGTGGAGAGTGGGGATGGCTGGGGTGGGGGGAATGGTGAAGGGTAAATGGAGACAACTGCAGCTGAACAACAATAAAAAATAATAAAGTGATAATATTTTGGATATATTGGGTTAAATAAAATAGTAAAATTAAATTTTTTCATTACATTCTCTATATTCTTACATATATATTAGATCTTCAAAAAAATAAAGAAATGTGACTTTGGTCAAATGCCCTAAGCTCTTTGGAGCTCAGTTTTCTCACCTACAAAATGGGAGTGATACCATGTATGCCACTCAAAGTTGTGAGAATTAAATGAGAAGCATATGTAAGAGATGGAGCCAGCATGCTCTGTTTCTGTCCATACAATCTATGGTCTTTCTATCACACAGGGTCCTCCTTAGAAGGCCTCACCTAATGATAAAAACAAACAGTGTTAAGTAAGCAACATAAATAGTGGAATAAGGACTTTCAAAATGTTTTTCCTCTGTGCAAGAAACAATAACAACAAAAACTTAGGAAAGTTGTTCAAACCACTTTTTTAGAACTCTGGAAACTAACCAAAGGCTGGAGTAACATAAGGAGTGTTTATTTAAGAAAAATACTTGTTAAAACCCTGGACTGATGGTGCAGTTGTTTGGAGCATCATCTCATACACTAAAAATTTGAGGGTTTGATCCCCAGTCAGGGCACATACGCCAGCTGGACATTTGATCCCCATTGAGGGCACACATGGGAGGCAACAAATTGATGTTTCTCTCACACTGAGGTTTGTCTCTCTCCATCCTTCCCACCCTTTCTTCCTTTCTCTCAAAAATCAAAAAACATATCCTCAGGTAAAAATTTTAAAAAAGTGAATAAAAAACCTAAATGGAGGTTTTTTTATAGCAACAGCTATAAAATTATTAGAAGAAAATATAGTCATATATACTGGATTAGATCATAGTTTCTAAAGCATAAGCAACATAAGAAAAATAAATTGGACTTCATAAAAACTAATAACATTTGCATATATCAAAGTGAAAGACCACAGAAAGGGAGAAAATATTTGCAAATCACACACCTGGTAAGGACCTACTATCCACATATATATAAAGAACTCAAACTCAACAATAAAATACAAATGATTAAATTAAAATATGGGCTAAGGATTTAAATAGACATTTGTCTAAAGAATATGAACAGATGGCCTATTGACATATGGGAAGATGTTCAATACTTATTCTTCAGGGAAGAGCAATTCCAGCTACAATGAGGTATCACTTCACACAGAGTGATGTGGCTAAAAACAAAAAACAAACAAACAGAAAAGAACAACAAGTGTTAGAAAAGATGTAGAAAAATTAGAACCCTCATACATTGCTGGTGAGAATGTAAAATTGTGCAGGTGCTGTGGGAAACAGTTTGGCAGCTCCTCAAAACATTAAACATACAGTAACCATATGACCCTGCAATTCCATTCCTGTGTATATACCCCAGAGAATAGGAAACATATGGCCATACAGAAACTTGTACACACATATTGATAGCAATATTATAGCCAAAATTTGGAAGCAACCTTAATGTTCATCAGCTGATGAAAGGATGAACAAAAGTGGCATATCCACGCAGGGGAATATTATTTAACCATTAAAAAGAATGTAGCACTGATATGCACAACATAGATAAACATTATGCTGAGTGAAAGAAACCAGACACAAAAGGCTTCACATTCTATGATTCTACTCATATGACATACACAGAATAGGCAAACCCTGGAACAGAAAACAGGTTAGTAGTTGCAGGTGTTGGGGAAGAAGAGACTAGCAGGTAACAAAAATACTCTGGAATTAGATAGTGGTGATGGTCACTCAGCTTTGTGAATGTGCTAAATATTATTGAAATGTATACTTTAAAATGGTGAATTTTATGGTATGAGAATTTTATGTCAATAAAAATGGGGAGAATAAAGAATAGAATAAATTGTATGCTTTCTTTTGCATAAAAAAGTGGTATGATAAAAGGAATATACTTGAGTTTGCCTAAAGAAACACTGAAAAATATGCAAAAAACAAAGAAGCCCCAGTCAGAGTGGCTCAGTTTTTTGGAACATTGCCCTGTAACAAAAGATTGCAGGTTCAATTCCTGGGCAGGGCACATACCTGGGATTCAGTTTGATTTCTGGTCCAGGCACAGGTGCATGGAACCCCCAGTCTGGATGTGTAAGATCCCTGGTCCAGGAGTGCATGGAAGGCAACCAGTCAATGCTTCTCTCTTACTTGGATGTTTTCTCTCTCCCTTCCTCTATCTCTAAAAGCAATGAAAAAAAAATGTCTTTGGGTGAAGATTAAAAAAGAAATTAATAATATCTATCACTCATTGAGGGAGGTGAAGTAGGAAACACAGGAGATGGGCACAAAGATAAAAACAAGCCTTTTCATATTGTTTTGATTTTTGAAGCCTGTGACTATAATAACTATTGTTAAAAAATAAAATTAGAGAAAAAAACAACATCAGGCAAACAGAAATCCTCAGCAACTGGTTTCTATTTCTTTTCTGCCTGTACTGCTGTCTAGGCTGGGCATTGGCCCTTATCCCTGCATTCTGGTGGGTCATTGGCATGGCAACAGAGGTCAAGAGAAGCTGGGGACACAGTCCAAGAAGGTGGCTAACATACTGGGGCATGTGTGTCCTGTAGCCTGGGGACAGAATGATGCTGGAGTTCCCGAGGTACTGATCAGCATGGCTTATGTGTAGGCAGGTCATGTCCAAAAGGCTTGGGAGATGGAGCCAATCAAATTCTGTGTTGAGTCTTGTTTACTTGCCCAAAATCACAAAGCTGCTTATGTACCCATGCAAGACAGCAATGTAACCAATTAAAACAGGTCAGTGGGAGGACTGTACTGATCAAGCACTAACCTGCTTTCTTAAACAGAACCAAGTGCTTCTCACTCCAATACAAATGTTTCCACATGTGGATGAGGGCCAGCATCTCCAAAACTTCAGATGTTGTCATAGAAAACACTGGATTTTTATTTTAAAACTTTCAGTCTTTTAATGTTGACAACTAAATATTTTTTTTTAAATCTGAGTAGGACAAACCAAACATATTTTCTGCTGATTGTGATTTGGAAGCTGTCAGTATGTGCAGAACAATGCAGTTATGGATGAGATATCTCCATAAGGACCTCACATGCGTTTACTCTTAGACCTTAAGGTTACCATCATCATAGTATCTTCCAGCTCTCAAAGAAAGAAAGAGAAGAACAAAATAATCAAAACAGTAAAATTAGCCCTTGAAGGTTTCTTCTCCTGCTGTCATGAAAGTCTAAGGCAGAAGACCACTGATGTTCTTGGGGTGGTTCTTCCAGCAAAGGAGTAGGGGAGGCAAAGAACACAGCCCAGAGAGCCTCTGCTGACCCTGTCCAATGCACTTAGTGGAAGAGCTGGAAACCTTATACTGATTTTACAAAATCAAGACAGCTGCATTTAGTGGAGAGCTGATTTCTCCACTCCCTGGAAACTTTGCACCATGTGGAATGTTTTCCACCCGCTTCTAGTCGTGTCCATAGAACAATCTACCTGGAATACAGATGTTTTTACAAATAATGTTTTTAAAATAGAGGGATACAAACTCATACCATAGAATTAATGTTTCTATATGAACAAGCTTGACACTACCATCTGGTGAATAGATTGTCTCCCCTCAAAGGCAGAAACTCTAATTTTATTTTTTCATATATTTTGCACAATCTGTAAAAGTGAGCATCATTCTAGTGTACTCACCTATGAGAAGAAACAGGCACACAGGTCTGGGGAGTTATCCACATTCTTCCATGGTATAGTATGTCCATTTAGGCAAAGGCCATGGTAAGAGAACCCCTCTATTTTTCTTGAGGATCTACTATATGCCATTTTGTTAAGCATTTTGCATAATAAAGGCTTCTTGTTGGAGTATTATCATTATTTTTTCTGTTACCCAAATGTCTTCAGTTCCCCAAATTATACAGGTTCCCTCCTTTCTTTGATGTTTAAATAAAATAACTCAAGGCCATATCCCATATTGCCATATCAAGTCCAGTATCCTCATCAACATATTAAAGAATGCATTTTCACATTCCCATGTTCTGATATGTACTTGTCACCTTGCTTCCAGTCTGGTGTTGGGCTTATTTCTGTTGCTAACAGCTCTGGCTGTCTACCATTGGCTTGGACCCCCAAAGCACTGCACATAAATCAGGTGTAACAGACTTCTGCTGGAGACGGCTCAAACAGAGAGATGGAGAGAAGAACCATATCATTCATCTCCAAAAGTGTTCCTGATGGGGGCTAACTCATATAAAAATTTAGGAGATGGAGCAAAGGGCAACAAAAACTTTGGTTTGGCTTTCACCCTATTTGGAATTGGCCTCTTCCTCTATCTTCTGCCCTCATTCTCTGGCTGGCAGGATGTCTGATTCTTGAAGGACCTTTCTTCTCTCATCTGTGAAATAAGAGTGCTGGCCTCAGTGGAGTGTTGTCAGGCTTTATTCTGAGATACTGTAGTGGTGTTTCAAGTGTCCAATCAAAATTGGCCCAGTTTCTGTTTTCTCTCCTCTTCCTCTTTGGAGGATATACACTCAGCTACCTTCACAATGGTTTTGCTTGAAATATCATGGGGTCTTGGAACCCCCACTGCTATACCTTCCACTCTGCTCCAAGCGACCCACACCCACCACTAAGGAGCCTTCTGTTTGAAAGGCATGGAAAACCACCATGCCAGGCCATTTCTAAAACAATATAAAGCAGTGGTCAAGATCATGAACTCTACGTTTACCATTGCCTGGCTCATAATTCCAGCTGTACTACACATTAGCTGTGTGATCTTCAACAAATTATTTCTTTCATTTAAGGCATAAAGGTCTAAGTCCTAGTTCTTTATCTGGAAAATGGGTATAACAGTAGATTCTATTCTCCAGGATTATGAGAACTAAATGAAATAACTCATGTAAAGTTCTTAGCACATGTAAGTGCTCTGTAAATATTTTATGGATTTTATTATTATCATTATTGTTACCCTTTCTGTTCCAGACATTTCAACCCTCTCTAGCCCCTTCCTGATGCTCTCTCTATGAAAACATCTGGTCTGGATCCTTTCACAGGGGTCTTCTCCTGCAGCCCAGCCAATATCCTTTCCTGTGTGGTGTCATGGGTTATCATGATTCCAGGCAGCCCTCGGCTATTGGAAAAGGACCTTAACTACCAGCTGGAGGCATCCAGGGCCAATTCCATTATCACAAAGAACTCCCTGGCTCTGCAGGTGGAAGCTTTTAGCCCCAACTGCCCCTGACTAGAGACCAAGCTGCTGGTGTCTGACAGCAGTTGGTTAGGCTGGATGAACTTCAAGGGACACCTCTGGTAAGTTGAGGCTTGCCAGAGAACAGCATAAAATGAGTCCAAGGCATTTCACCTTTAAGCAACAATAGATAAAGTGCATTGAGAGAGTAAATCAGAAAGAAACAATCACTTTAGAAGCCAGAGGGACCTGTGACCTAATTGTGATGACAACTTTCAAAATCACTCATTCAGTCAGTACTAGAACTGTCACTAGCTCTTTTATGCATTTGCTTCTATAATGGTGATGGTTATAGAGCTCAGCCAGAGTAAATGCAATAACCTATGACGTATTTAGTACATAGTAGGTGGTCAGTTAGTAATATAATAACAGCTGCCTTATATTGAATACTTAGTGTTTCTCAGGCATTATGCTAGATAAGCATACAACACAGATTTAATGAATATCTATTTTGTGACAAGCTTTGAGTCTGGTGCTCAGAACACAATAGCGAATCAGACATCATCTTTTTCAATTCTTGGAAAACCCCTACAAAGTTTACATTAACCCACTTTTATGGATGAGAAAACTGAAATTTGGAAAAGTGAAGTGACTTGCTCAAGATGCTAACAAGTAGTCAAGTCAAGGTTAGGACAGAACAAAAGCCATGTGCTTTTGAGCAAGTTACTCATGGAAACACATCTAAAAATTTGAGAATTTGTCCTGATCAGAGGCCACAACCAAAAGGGGCTCCCTCAGGGGTCTGCATCATTAAATCACAGTGCCCATACATCCCATTGACCAACTGCATCAGATTCACCTAGGTGCTATTTTGCTTTATTATTTTTTACTAGTATCAACATTTGTCTCTTAGTAGCTTTATTTAAAAGAGAACTATGTGTCACATTCATTTAAATATACTACAATTTTTAGGCTTTTAAGATCCATAAAGATGCATTATAAATAATATACCTAGCTGAGTGGCTTGATTGGTTAAAGTGATGTCCAGATACACCAAGGTTGTAGGTTCAGGCACATATAAGAATCAACTAATGAATGCATAAATAAGTGGAATAACAAATTAATGTCTCTCTCTCTCCCTTCCTCTCTCTAAAATCAATAATATATAGGTATATATATTTATTTATGTATACATGATATATGTGTATACACAATATATATGTGTATATATGTATACATATGCATGTTTATGCATATATAGTATTTTCCAAAATATTATATTTCTAACAATGGTGTTTTCTGTAATATATTTTGTTATATTTGATATAATAATTAGCAGTAGAAACTTGAAGAGAAAAATATTCAACATGTGTAAGTATTAAGTATTAAGCACAAGAGATATGTTTAAAAGTTTCAGGACATGGAACTTTTCCTGGGGCCCTAGCCAGGTGGCTCAGTTGGTTGGAATGTTATTCCATGAATGGGTTCAATCCCCAATCAGGACACATACCTAAGTTTCATCCCTGGTGGAAGAGCGTATGAGAGGCAATCAATTGATGTTTCTCTCTCACATCAATGTTTCTTTTTTTTTCCCCTCCTTCCTCTCTTTCTCTAAAATCAATAAAAAGACTTCTGGCCAAGATGGAGGCATAGGTAGACACACTGTGCTTCATTGCACAACCAAAGTAAGGGCAACAACAATTTAAAAAAAAAAAAAAAAACAACCAGTACTGACAGAAAATTGAACTGTATGAAAGTTCAACAACCAAGGAGTTAAAGTAGACACATTCATCCAGACCAGTAAGAGAGGCAAAGTTGGGGAGCCAGGACAGAGAGGGCTCTTGGCAGGGTGGCTGGCGGACCCTAGGTGCACAAGGCAGCAGTGGGCTGACCTGGAAACGCAAAGCAGTAGTATGCAGACCCTGGGCATGCAAAGCATCAGCTGCCAGACCTAGCAAGGCAGCAGATTTCAGAGGGGCATGGACTGTCCAGTTCCACATTCCCACACAGATAAACCAGGTAAAACTGGGGAGCTAGACAGACCATGCAGCCCAGGGTCCCAGCACAGGGAAATAAAGCCTCAAGACACCTATTGAAAACACCTGTGGGGGTTGAGGTGCCAGGAGAAGCCCCCAGCCTCACAGGAGAGTTTGTTGGAGAGACCCACAGGGTCCCAGGACATACACAAACCCATACACATGGGAATCAGCACCAGAAAGGCCCAATTTGATTGTAGGAAGTGGGGGAAGTGACTGAAATCCAGCAGAGACCAAATAAGTGTTATTGTTCCCTCTCGGACCCCTGCCCCACATACAGCATCACAACCCTGAGACTGGGTTGCCCCACCCTGGTGAACACTTAAGGTTCTGCCCCTCACTACATAACAGGTGTGACAAAACAAAAAAATGACCCAAATGAAAGAACAGATCAAAGCACCAGAAAAAATACAACTAAGTGACAAAGAGATAGCCAACCTATCAGATGCACAGTTCAAAACACTGGTAATCAGGATGCTCACAGAACTGGTTGAATTTGGTTACAGATTAGATGAAAAGATGAAGGCTATGCCAAGTGAAATAAAGGAAAATGTACCAATACTGATGGGAAGGAAACTGGGACTCAAATCAATGGTGTGGACCAAAAGGAAGAAAGAAACATCCAATCAGAAAAGAATGAAGAAACAAGAATTCAAAAAAAATGAGGAGAGATTTAGGAACATCCAAGACATCTTTAAACATTCCAACATCCAAATTATAGGGATACCAGAAGAATAGGAAGATCAACAAGTGGAAAAGCTGTTTGAACAAATAATAAAGAACTTCCCCATTCTGGCAAAGGAATAGACTTCCAGGAAGTCCAGGAAGCTCAGAGAGTCCCAAAGAAGGTGGACCCAAGGAGGAACACACCAAGGCACATCATCATTACATTACCCAAGATTAAAGATAAGGAGAGAATCTTAAAAGCAGCAAGACAAGATGAGAGAGTTACCTACTAAGGAGTTCCCATCAGACTATCAGCTGATTTCTCAAAAGAGACCTTACAGGCAAGAAGGGGCTGGAAAGAAGTATTCCAAGTCATGAAAGGCAAGGACCTACATCCAAGATTGCTCTATCCATCAAAACTCTCATTTAGAATGGAAGGACAGATAAAGTGATTCTCAGATAAGGTCAAATTAAAGGAGTTCATCATCATCAAGCCCTTATTATATGAAATGTTAAAGGGACTTATCTAGGAAAAAGAAGATGAAAAACATGTACAGTAAAATGACAATTAACTCACAATAATTAACAACCACACCTAAAACAAAAACAAAAACAAACCAAGCAAACAACTAGAACAAGAACAGAACCATAGAAATGGAAAACACATGGAGGGTTAGCAACAGGGGAGTGGGAGGAGCAGAGAGGGGGCAAAGGTACAGAGAATAATTAACATAGATGGTAGGTAGAAAATAGACAGGGGGTGAGTAAGAATAATATGGGAAATGTAGGAGCCAATAACTTGTAACTATGACACATGGACATGAACTAAAGGGGGGGAATGTGGGTGGGAGAGGGTGTGCAGGGTGGAGGCATTGAAGGGGGGAAAATGGGACAACTGTAATAGTATAATCAATAAAATGTATTTTAAAAAAGAAAAATAATAATGTCAATAAACATATCCTCGAGTGAGGATTAAAAAAAGTTTTAGAATAGGGAAATACTTTTCAGATCATGATTTCCTACACTAAAAATAAGCTTTCTACCATAAAACTATAGGAAGTAATTGATTGATTGATTGATTGATTGATTGACTGATTATTGCTGTTTTAAATACGGATTTCAAAGCCCCACAGCTAACCTACTTATCTAGGCATGCAAGGGCTCCAGAAATATGTATTTTAAAAGATCTACCCAGATGATTTTGATGAGCTGTCAGGTTGGTCAGTGGTTCTCCATCTGGTTCATTAAAATTACCCAAGGAGTTTTTTTTAAATAAAATACAAAGCCCAGACCCACTGTCAAACATTCTGCTTTCAGTTTTTCCAGACAATGGGGCCCCAACAATGGTATTTTTTTATAAAGCTACCTGGTGGCTCCAAGGTGAAGCAAGGTTGAGAATCATTGGGTAAGAAGATTCACCAGTTCACAAAATTTTAGGAATTACCCAGATCTTGCAAAACTGAAACTCTATATCCATTACACATTAACTTTTCCTTCCCTTTGCCCCAGGCCCTGACAACCACTATTCTACTTTCTGTCTCTATGAATTTGACTACTCTGGGAACCTTGTATAAGTGGAATCATGCAGCATTTTTCCTTTTGATTCTGGCTCATTTTACTTAGCATAATGTCTTCCAGGTTCATCCATGTTGTAACATTTGTCAGAATTTCCTTCCTTTTCAAGGCTAACTAATATTACATTGTATGGATATGCCATATTGTGTTTATCTATTTATCCATTGTTGGAGACTTGGGTCACTTCCAACTTCTTGCTCTTGTGATTAGTGCTGTTATGAACATAGATGTGCATATGTCTCTTTGAGAACTGCTTTCAATTATTTTGGGTATATAACCCAAAATACAAATGTAATTGCTAGATCACATGGTCATTTTATGTTTATTTTTTTGAGGAACATTGCTGTATTTTGATCAGAGGAGTAACATGATTGGATTTGTTTTTAAGAAAGATCACTAAAGATATTGGGTTCTGAATAAAATATAGGGGGCAAGGGGTAGAGCTGAGGTCCACCTAAAAGGCCAGTGCCTTAAGAGGCAAGGGCGAAGTCTTACCCAGGGGTGTAGTAGGGGAAGGAGTAGGAAGAAGCATGATTCTGAACATATTTTGAATGTAAGCCTAGTAAGATTTATTGACAGATTTGATATGAAGTAAGAAAGAGAATAGTCAAGGATGATACCAAATTTTAGTGTCTGAACAACCAGAAGCATTAATATATAGGGGAAGACTGTAGGGTGAGCTGTCTAGTGGGAAAAATGAGTTCATTTTTGGCATTATAAGTTTGAAATGCTTATCAGACCTCTCCATCCCCTGAGTTAGAATTAGACATGTTGAGTAGGCAGTTGAATATACCTGTCTGGAGTTAACAAAAAAGATTCATGCTGAAGTTATCAGCATAAAGATGGTATTTAAGGCTATCATATTGCATGAGATTAGCAAAGAATAATGGGAATTTAAAAGAGAAGAGGTTCAGACCTGAGCACCTGAGGCATTTCTACACTGAAGCGGGAGGCAAGGAGAACTCAGCAGAGGAGCAGCCAGCAATGAGGATAAGGACCAGGAGAGCATGTGTCCCAGAATCCCAGTGCAGAACAGGACCACTTTTCTGTCCCCCATGCTTGCAGGCACTGTTTCCCCTTCCTAGAATGCTCTTTTTTCTCTGTCTCACCTGTGTAATCTCTATGCAACATTTACATCTAGCTCAGATGTTCCTTCTACTGTGAAAGAATTTCTTAGACCATCTTCCACTGGGTTAAGTGCCCATTCTCTGTATTTACATGAGGATCTATTGCTAACACTATTAAAACATACTCTCTGGTGGCTTCCTAGATTTGTATACTTAGTAAACCATAAACTCCTCAAAACAAGACTGATCTCTAGATCTCTATATCTCATCTCTATATCTCTAACACTACATCCAGAATAAGTACTACATGAATGTTGGCTGAATAAATAAAGTGCCCTTATCATATTGCATTGAGATTATTTGTTTCTTCACATATTGCCACTAGGCTACAAATTCCTTGGAATTGTGGCATCTGTCTTTTAATTCTGTGTCTTTAGGCTAGGGCACGTTTTATAGAAGATGCTCAATCAATATTTGTTGAGCCAAAGGTTGACTTTACACATTTTTTCCTAATTTTATTTTAATCATTGTTCAAGTACAGTTTTCTGTCTTTTACTTTCATCCCAGCCCACCCACCCATCCCTACCCAACTCCCTCCCATTTCCAAGCCCCCTAGTTTTTGTCCATATGTCCTTTATATTTGTTCCTGTAAACCCTTCCCATTCTCCCCTGAAATTCCCTCCCCTCTCCCTTCTGGTCACTGTCAGCCTGTCCTCTATTTCAGTGTCTTTGGCTATGTTTTGCTTGTTAGTTTGTTTTGTTGTTTAGGTTCCTGTTAAAAGTGAGATCATATGGTATTTGTCTTTCACTGCCTGGCTTATTTCGCTTAGCATAATTATTTCCAGCTCCATCCATGCTGTTGCAAAGGGTAGGAGCTCCTTCTTTCTTTCTGCTAAATAGAATTCCATTGTGTGAATGTGCAATAATTTTTTGATCCATTCATATACTGATGGGCAGCTAGGTTGCTTCCAGCACTTGCCTATTGTAAATTGTGCTGCTATGAACATTGGGGTGCACAGATTCTTTTGGATTGGAGTTTCAGTGTTCTTAGGATATAATCCCAGCAGTGGAATTGCTGGGTCAAAAGGAAGATCCATTTTTACTTTTCTGTGGAAGTTCCATACTGTTTTCCATAGTGGTCATACCAGTCTGCAATCCCACCAACAGTGTCCTAGGGTCCCTTTTGCTCCACAACCTCTCCAGCACTTGTTGTTTGTTGTTATATTTATGATGGCCATTCTGACTGGTGTGAAGTGGTATCTCATTGTGGTTTTAATTTGCATCTCTCTGATAGCTAATGATACTGAGCATCTTTTCATGTGTCTCTGGATTCTCTGTATGTCCTGCTTGGTGAAGTGTCTATTCAAGTCCTGGGCCCATTTTTTGATTGGGTTGCTTGTCTTTTTAGAGTGGAGACATGTAAGTACTTTAAATATTTTGGAGATTAAACCCTTGTCTGAGCTTTCATTGGCAAATATGTTTTCCCATAGAGTTGGTTCTCTTTTGATTTTAACACTGTTTTCTCTAGCCATGCAGAAGCTTTTTATTTGGATGAGATTCCATTTGTTTATTATTTCCTTTATGTCCCTTGATCTAGGGGATGTGTCAATAAAAAAGTATGTGTGTGAAATATCTGAGATTTTACTGCCTATGTTCTCCTCTAGGACTTTGATTGTGTCACGGTTTATATTTAAGTCTTTTATCCATCTTGAATTTATTTTTGTGTATAGTGTAAGTTTCATTTTTGTTGCAATAGCTGTCCAGTTCTCCCAACACCATTTGTTAAACAGACTATTTTTACTCCATTTTATGTTGCTGCCCCCTTTGTCAAATATTAATTGGCTGTAGAGATTAGGTGATATTTCTGGGTTCTCTGTTCTGTTCCATTGGTCTATGTGCCGGTTTTTACACCAATACCAGGCTGTTTTGATTACAGTGGCCTTGAAATACAGTTTAGTATCAGGTATTGTAATCTCTCCTACTTTACTCTTCTGTCTCAAAATTGCAGCAGCTATTTGGGGTGCATATGGTTCAATATAAATTTTTGAAGTGTTTGTTCTCTGTCTGTGAAATATGGCATTGGTACTTTAATAGGGATTGCATTGAATGTGTAGATTGCTTTGGGTAGTATGGACATTTTGATGATGTTAATTCTTCCAATCCATGAACACGGTATATGTTTCCATTTATTTGTATCCTCCTTGATTTCTTTCTTCAGTGTTAGGTAGTATCCTGAATACAGGTCTTTTACCTCTTTGGTTAGGTTTATTCCTAGGTATTTTATTTTTCTTTTTGCTATGTCAAATGGGATGTTTTTCTTGATTTCTGCTTCTGCTGTTTCATTGTTTGTGTACAAAAATGCCTTTGATTTCTGGATATTGATTTTGTTTCCCACTGTTTCACCAAAGTCATTTATTAGGTCAAGCAGTTTTTTGGTCCAGTCTATAGGATTTCCTATGTACACTATCATGTCATCTGCAAACAGTGACAGTTTTGTTTCCTCCTTTCCAATTTGGATGCCTTCTATTTCCTTTTCTTGTCTGATC
>CM052540.1:78061922-78105244 GCA_028533065.1 Trachops cirrhosus | reverse complement strand
GCATTCAACAATTCATTAGAAAGATCATACACCATGACCAAGTGGGATTCATCCCAGGGATGCAAGGATGGTTCAATATTCACAAATCAGTCAATGTAATTCATCACATAAACAAAAGTAAAGACAAAAATCACGTCATCATATCAATAGATGCAGAAAAAGCATTTGATAAGGTACAGCACCCATTTATGATAAAAACACTTAGCAAAGTGGGAATAGAGGGAGCAACCCTCAACATAATAAAGGCCATATATGAGAGACCTACAGCCAACATCATACTCAATGGGAAAAATCTAAAATCTTTTACGCTAGGATCAGGAACAATACAAGGTTGTCATCTCTCACCACTTCTATTCAATATAGTACTGGAAGTTTTAGCCACAGTGATCAGACAAGAAAAGGAAATAAAAGGCATCCAAATTGGAAAGGAGGAAACAAAACTGTCACTGCTTGCTGATGTCATGATAGTGGACATAGAAAATCTGATAGACTCTGTCAAAAATCTGCTTGACCTAATAAATAAATTTGCCAAAACAGCAGGATACAAAGTCAATATCCAGGCATTTTTGTACACCGACAATAAAACAGGAGAAGCAGAAACCAAGAAAAACATCCCATTCGATATAGCAAAAAGAAAAATAAAATACCTAGGAATAAACCTAACCAAAGAGGTAAAAGACATGTATTCAGAAAACTACATAACACTGAAGAAAGAAATCAAGGGAGACACAAAGAAATGGAAACATATACGGTGTTCATGGATTGGAAGATTTAACATCATCAAAATGTCCATATGACTCAAAGCAATTTACACATTCAATGCAATCCCTATTAAAGTACCAATGGAATATTTCACAGACATAGGACAAACACTTCAACAATTTATATGGAATTACAAACAACCCCGAATAGCTGCTGCAATTTTGAGAAAGAAGTGTAAAGTAGGAGGGATCACAATACCTGATACTAAACTATACTACAAGGCCACTGTAATCAAAACAGCCTGGTATTGTCATAAAAATAGGCATATAGACCAATGGAACAGAATAGAGAGCCCAGAAATATCCCCAATTCTCTAAGGGCAATTAATATTTGACAAAGGGGGCAGCAACATAAAATGGAGTAACAATAGCCTCTTCAACAAATGGTGTTAGGAGAACTGGACAGCTACATGCAAAAAAATGAAACTTGAGCACCAACTTACACCATACACACAAATAAATTCAAGATGGATAAAAGACTTAAATATAAACCGTGAGACAATCAAAGTCCTAGAGAACATAGGCAGGAAAACCTCAGATATTTCACCCAGAAACTTTTTTACTGACACGTCCCCTACAGCAAGGGACATAAAGGAAAGAATAAACAAATGGGATCTCATCAAAATAAAAAGCTTCTGCATGGCTAAAGGAAACAGTATTAAAATCAAAAGAGAACGCACTGTATGGGAAAACATATTTGCCAATGATACCTCAGACAAGGGTTTTATCTCCAAAATATATAAAGAACTTACACGTCTCCACTCTGAGAAGACAAGCAACCCAATCAAAAAATGGGCAAAGGACTTGAATAGGCAGTTATCCATGGAGGACATAAAGAGGGTCCATAGATACATGAAAAGATGCTCAATATCGCTAGCTATCAGAGACATGCAAATTAAAAGCACAATGAGATACCACTTCACACTGGTCAGAATGGCCATCATAAACAAACAACAAACAACAAGTGCTGGAGAGGTTGTGGAGAAAAAGGGACCCTAGTACACTGTTGGTGGGAGTGTAGACTGGTATGACCACTATGGAAAACAGTATGGAACTTCCGCAGAAAACTAAAAATGGATCTGCCTTTTGACGCAGAAATTTCACTGTTGGGACTATATCCTAACAACCCTGTAACTCCATTCTGAAAGAACTTATGCACCCCAATGTTCATAGCAGCACAATTTACAATAGCTAAGTGCTGGAAACAACCTAGGTGCCCATCAGTAAATGAATGGATCAAAAAACTATGGTACAGTTACACAATGGAATTCTATGCAGCTGAAAGAAAAAAGGAGCTCATACCCTTTGCAACAGCATGGATGGAGCTGGAAAGCATTATGCTAAGTGAAATAAGCCAGGCAGAGAAAGACAAGTACCATATGATTTCACCATTTACAGGAACCTAAACAAGAAAACAAAGAAACAAGTGAAATATAACAAAAGATACTGAAATAGAGGACAGGTAGTGAGGGACCAGAGGGGAGAGGGGAGGGAATTCCAGGGGAGAATGGAAGGGTTTTCAAGAACTATATAGAGGACACATGGACTAAACTAGGGGGGTTGGAAAGGGGAGGGAGGAGGGGAGGAATGGATGGGTGGGCTGGAATGGGAATAAAGGATAGAAAGTGTAATGAATAAACTAAAATAAAAAATTAAAAAAAAGAAAACTCATGAAAATCCACATGTATTTTTTAAACGTTTTTTATCGTTAACTACAGTTTTCTGCCTTTTCCCCCAACCCTTCCCCATCACCTCAGCCCTCCCCACCTCCCTCCCCTATTTCCACCCCTCCTTGTTATTGTCCATATGTCGTTTATAATTGTTCTTGTAAACCCTTCACCCTTTTCCCCTATAATCCCCTCCCTTCTCCCCCTCTGGGCAGTGGCACCCTGTCTTCAATTTCAATGTCCTTGGTTATATTTTGCTTGCTTTTTCATTTTGTTGATTAGGTTCCTGTTAAAGGTGAAATCATATGGTATTTGTCTTTCACTGCCTGCCTTATGTCACTTAGAATAGTGCTCTCCATTTCCATCCATGCTTTCACAAAGGGTAGGAGCTCCTTCTTTCTTTCTGCTGCATAGAATTCCATTATGTGAATGTACCATAATTTTTTGATACATTCATTTACTGATGGGCACTTAGGTTGCTTCCAGGACTTGACTATTGTAAATTGTTCTGCTATGAACATTGGTGTGCATAGGTTCTTTTAGATTGCATAGGTGCATAGGTTCTTTTAGTTTCAAGGCTCTTAGGACATACTCCCAGGAGTGGAATTGCTGGGTTAAAAAGCGGTTCCTGTTTTAGTTTTCTGAGGAAATTCCATACTGTTTTCCATAGTGGTCGTACCAGTCTGCAATCCCACCAATAGTGCACTAGGGTCCCTTTTTCTCCACAACCTCTCCAACATCTGTCGTTTGTTGCTGTGTTTATGATGAGCATTCTGACCAGTGTGAAGTGGTATCTCATTGTGGTATTAAATTGCAACTCTCTGATGGCTAGCTATACTGAGCATCTTTTCATATGTCTCTGGACCCTCTTTATCTCCTCCTTGGAGAAGTGTCTGTTCAAATCCTTTGCTCATTTTTTTAATTGGGTTGTTTGCCTTCTTAGGGTGTAGTCCTGTGAATTCTTCATATATTTTGGAGATCAAACCCTTCCCTGAGCTTTCATTGGCAAATATGTTTTCCCATACAGTTGGTTTTCTTTTTGTTTTAATGCTGTTTTTTTTAGCTGTGTAGAAGCTTTTTATTTTGATAAGATCCCATTTGTTTATTCTTTCCTCTACATACCTTGCTATAGGGGACATATCAGTGAAAATATTGCTCCGTGGAATATCTGAGATTTCCCTGCCTGTGTTGTCCTCTGGGACATTAATGGTGCCACAATTTGTATTTAAATCTTTCATCCACCTTGAGTTTATTTTTGTGTATGGTGTATGTTGGTGCTGAAGTTTTATTTTTTTTTTCATGTAGCTGTCCAGTTCTCGTAGCACCATTTGTTGAAGAAGCTATTTTTATTCCATTTTATGCTGCTTCCCCCTTTCTCAAATGTTAATTGACCATAGAGACTTGGGTTTTTTTCTGGGCTCTCTATTCCTTTATTTTTCATGAACGATCCCCTTTTTCCATCTAAAATTACACAGGGTTTATTTTATGCCACCCATTTTTCAGGGATACAAACAGAGTCTCTTACAGATGAGGAGATACTCCCATAACACAAAATTGATGTTGGCAGAGTCACCTTGAGCCAAGGGGATGACCTAATGCCCACTTTCTTGAAAAGAAGGTCCTGAATGTGTTGTTTGGTGTTATGCCAGACAAGTGAGCAGGTAGGGGGTGACGTAAAGAATGGTTGTACATAGGAAGGCTGGTATCATACAACACTTGGTCTCAATAGATTCACTCAAAAATGGGGCTGTGGATAGAAAGGCAGGTGAAATTTTATATATATATATATATTATATATATATATGAAATAGCTGTAGCCTGATTCCAAAATGAATGGTCTATAGATGTCACATTGTCATTATCTCCTCCGATTTTAGCTACTTCACTGCAAACAGCCTGACTGTGAATTTTTCATTCTTTTCAATGGAAATCACCCTTGTGTTCTACTCCTCAAATGTGTTTTTCCGTTGGTCATTGATGAGCACTGTTCCACGATACTTTGAGGCACCTGTAAACTGGTTTACCAGCAAAACAGATTTCTTCCATCCCAAGTCATCATGCAGATTCTTTGTTTGAATGTGATATATCTCTTCCTGAAATCATGAAGTATTTGCCACTTTTATAAATTTGGAGTCTCCATAAATAGGAGTGTCAAAATTCAGTTTTTTGAAAAATTATTTTATTGTTTTTCAATTATAGTTGACTGTATTTTCTACCCACAGGCCCAACCCCTCCAAACCCACCTCCCTCCTTTGCTTCCACACTCCCCCTCGGTTTTGTCCATGTGTCTTTTATAGTAGTTCCTGAAGACCCTACTCCCCTCTGTCCCCTTCCCTCTCTCCTCTAGTTATTGTTAGATTGTTCTTATTTTTAATTACTCTGGTGGTATTTTGTTTGCTTTTTCTTTTGATGATTATGTTCCAGTTAAATGTGAGATCGTATGGTATTTATCCCTCACCACCTGGCTTATTTCACTTAGCATAATGCTCTCCAGTTCCATCCATGTTCTCACAAAGGGTATAAAGCTCCTCCTTTCTCTCTGCTGTGTAGAATTCTACTGTCTAAATGTACCATAGTTTTTTGATCCACTCATTTGCGGATGGGCACTTAGGTTGCTTCCAGCACTTGGCTATTGTAAATTGTGCTGCTATGAACATTGGAGTGCATAGATTCTTTTGGATTGGTGTTTCAGGGTTCTTAGGATATTGTCCCAGGAGTGGAATTGCTGGGTCAAAAGGCACTTCTATTTTTAGTTTTCTGAGGAAATTTCATACTGTTTTCCATAGTGGTTGCACCAGTCTGCATTCCCACCAACAGTGCATTGGGGTTCCCTTTTCTCCGCATCCTCTCCAACACTTGTTGTTTGTTGAGTTGTTTATGATGGCCATTCTGACCAGTGTGAGGTCGTATCTCGTTGTGGTTTTATTTTGCATTTCTCTGATGGCTAGTGATGTTGAGCATCTTTTCATGTGTCTCTGAGCCCTCTGTGTGTCCTCCTTGGAGAAGTGTCTGTTCAAGTCTTTTGCCCATTTTTAAATTAGGTTTTTTGTCTTCCTGGAGTGGAGTCCTGTGAGTTCTTTATATATTTTGGAGATCAAGCCCTTGTCTGAGATATCATTGACAATTATGTTTTCCCATATGGTTGGCTCTCTTTTCATTTTAATTCTGTTTTCTTTATCCATGCAGATTTTTAATTTGACGAGATCCCATTTGTTTATTCTTTCCTTTATAACCTTTGCTTTAGGGGATATATTAGTGAAGACGTTCAAGTGTGAAATGTCTGAGATTTTCTTGCTAATGTTTTCCTCTGGGACTTTTATGGTGTTACTACTTATATTTAAGTCTTTTATCCACCTTGAATTTACTTTTGTGTATGATGTAAGTTGGTGATTGAGTTTCATTTTCTTGCATTTACCTGCCCAGTTCTCCCAACACCATTTGTTGAAGAGGCTATTTTTGCTCCATTTTATGCTGCTGTCCCCTTTCTCTAATGTTAACTGACTGTAGAGACGTGGGTTTATTTCTGGGCTCTCTGTTGTGTTCCATTGGTCTATGTATCTGTTTTTATGCCAGTTCCAGGCTGTTTTGATTACAGTGGCCTTGTAATACAGTTTGGTTGCAGGTATTGTGATCCCTCCTACTTTGTTCTTCTTTCTCAAAATTGCTGCAGCTATTTGGGTTTGTTTATCATTCCACATAAATTTCTGAAATGTTTGTTCTATATCTGTGAAATATGCCATTGGTATTTTAATAGGCATTGCATAGAATCTATAAATTGTTTTGGGTAGCATAGGCGTTTTGATGATGGTAATTATTCCAATCCATGAACACGGTGTATACTTTCATTTGTTTGTGTCTTCTTTAATTTCTCTCTTCTGTGTTGTGTAGTTTTCTGAGTACAGGTCTTTTACCTCCTTGGTTAGGTTTATTCCTAGGTACCTTATTTTTCTTGTTGCCATAAAAAATGGAATGTTTTTCCTGATTTTTGTTTCTGATGTTTCATTGTTGGTATACAAAATTGCTTTTGATTTCTGAATATTGACTTTGTATCCTGCTGTTTTGTCAGATTCATTTATTAGGTTAAGCAGTTTTTTTGTGAAGTCTATAGAATTTTCTATGTACACTATCATGTCATTTGCAAACAATGACAGTTTTGTTTCCTCTTTCCCAATTTGGATGCCTTTTATTTCCTTTACTTGTCCCATTGCTGTGGCTAGAACTTCCAATACTGTGCTGAATAGAAGTGCTGAAAGTGGACAATGTTGTCTTGTTCCTGATCTTAGTGGGAAAGTTTTTAGTTTTTCTCATTCAGTATGATGTTGGCTGGAGGTCTCTCATATATGGCCTTCATTATGTTGAAGAGTGCTCCCTCTATTCCCACTTTGCTGAGTGTTTTTATCATAAACTGGTGCTGTACCTTATCAAATGTTATTTCTGCATCTATTGATATGATCATGTGATTTTTGTCTTTGCTTTTGTTTATGTGATGTATTACATTTATTGATTTGCAAATATTGTACCATCTTTACATCCCTGGGATGAATCCCACTTGGTCATAGTGTACAATCTTTTGAATGTATTGCTGGATGTTGTTTGCCAATATTTTGTTGAAGATTTTAGCATCTGTATTCATCAGTGATATTGGTGTAAAGTGTTCTTTTTAAATTTTTTTCTTTTTATTTTTTAATTTTATGTTAATAGTTGTTCAAGTACAGTTTTCTGTCTTTTAGTCCCATCCCAGTTCACTCACCCATTCCTCCCCACCTCCCTCCCATTTTCACCCCCCCTAAATTTTGTCCACGTGTCCTTTATATTTGTTCCTTTAAACTTTTCCCATTCTCCCCTGAAATTCCCTCCCCTCTCCCCTCTGGTTACTGTCAGCTTGTTCTCTATTTCAGTGTCTTTGGCTATATTTTGCTTGTTTGTTTTGTTGTTTAGGTTCCTATTAAAGGTGGGCAGACACTTCTCCAAGGAGGACACACAGAGGATCCAGAGACACATGAAAAGATGCTCAATAACATTAACTATCAGAGAGATGCAAATTAAAACCACAATGAGATACCACTTCACACTGGTCAGAATGGCTATCATAAGCAAAGCAACAAACAACAGATATTGGAGAGGTTGTGGAGAAAAGGGAAGCCTAGTTCACTGTTGGTGGGATTGCAGACTGGTACAAACACTATGGAAAACAGTATGGAATTTCCTCAGAAAAGTAAAACTGGAACTGCCTTTTAACCCAGCAATTCCATTCCTGGGAGTATATCCTAAGAGGTCTGAAACACCAGTCCAAAAGAACCTATTCACCCTAATGTTCATAGTATCACAAATTACAATAGTCAAGTACTAGAAGCTACCCAAATGCCCATGAGTAAATGAATGAAGTTTTCTGTCTTTGTTGTGTTTTTTTTCTGGTTTTGGGATTAGGGTGCTGTTGGATTTGTAAAAAGATTTTTGGAGTCTTCCATCTTTTTGGGATTTTTTGAATACTATGTGAAGGATAGAAAATCCTCCTTCATTTCATCCCAATCCTGCCTGTCAGGACTATCTGTAGGTAATGAGCTCTAAGGGTTTATGGAACTCCTCTCTCCAAAGCATTTACAATTTAAGAGAAATATATTGGCTCCTCATGGTGTCTGGGGTGTAGTTTGGAAATAGGTGGGAGTCTGAAATCTTTTCACAAAAGCCAGTGCTCCTCAATAGTTGATTCAGAAAGGCAGGCAACAGAAAAAAATGCTGTTTGTCCACCTCGCTGGCTGAGCCCAAGGAACTGGTAGAACTTCATTGCTGAGCTCGTAAAGGTGAGAATTTTACTCACAGGGCGAGGTTAAGAGTTTTTATCCAAGGCCCTATTGTTTTGTTTTGTTATTGTTTTTGTTCTGGCAGATTGTAGAGGAACGTGGAGTGTTTTATCCAGCCTACTTCTCTCATGATCCAGAGGAACTAACCCAGGAACTGCAGGAGCATGTGAAAAGAGTGATGCCTCCCTCCATACCCAGCAAGGTGAAGCTCTGGGACATAATAAACAGGGAAATCAAGTGGGCACACTCCCTCAGGTTTTGGCCCTGAAGAGATGAGTACACAAATAACCCTAACCTGATCCTTCAGCCATTTCTCCCTGTTTCTGCACTGGGCACTCCCCAAAGCAGATTTTGTTCCCACTCTAAGAGGTGACCATAAATCTGATTGGAGGAGTTGCTAAAATGCTGTTGGAGGGATCATGTGCTCCAGGGTCTAACTGCTTCAATTGTTGCTTTTGGAGAAAACTACAAATCTTGGAAGCTTACCAATGAAATGGCAGGGTATACTGGTCTTTTCAAGCCAAGAGTCTTCCTGGGAAATGATAATTTCAAAGCATTTTGATTTTTGTTTTATGGTCATTATGTGGACTTTGTTTCAGAACTGCCACAGATGGTTGCGGGAAAGATCCAAAGGAGTAAATAGAGGAACCAAGAGTGGAGAGATGAGATGCAACCCCCAAAATGTCCCACAAGCCTCTGATGGTGCTAGGAGGGATTGGTGGGATCACTGGTTAGTCACCACTTGGAGCATCATCCCTTCTACCCTACTGACATCAAAGGTTTTCAGTTTCTAAATGGGCTTCTCTTGAATCACTGGATGATCCTGGAAGAGAGCAGGGAAGCAACACTGACCCAGAGTGTTCAACCACTATCCAGCCAAAAAAGTTTGAGCATTTGACTTCCACTCTGGAGGCATCTTTAGCAACTGTTCATGGAGCTTTCTGCCTGAGAGCTGTCAGATGGCCTTCCAAAGGAGAGGTCATCATAGCCTCAAGGCACTTGTGAGCTCATTCAATGACAGTGGGAGTGTAACCACTTGAACCTTTTGAAAAAAAATTTCATAATCATACTCACAGCCATAAAAATTTAACTATACCCTTTTAGCTTAGAAATTCCATCTTTGGGACATAGATAAACATAACTTACTTCCTTGCATAGCCACATAAAAATTACAACTGAACTATCAAACAACCATCATTCAGAACCATCAGAAATCAAGCTGAATGAAAGTCTTAACACTACAGATTTAAAGAAGAAACTTTATCAAGACTGGTAGGCAGGGCAGAGATGTGTAACAGGCTGGTCCCACACCCATATGTGGTAGATAAAAATTGGGAGGGATATCTCAGGAGCAAAGGGTCACAGCTGTACACCAGACAACCCAGTCCAGGGTTCCAGTGTCAGAAAGAGAAGCTGCCATAACTTCTGGTTATAAAAACCAGCAGGAATTGAGGCTGCAGAAAACAGAAATTGCTAGACTTGCCGACAATTCCTCTTAAAGAGCCCATGCACAGACTTCCTCAGACTCACTCTTTCTGAGTTCCAATGGGAGGCAGCCGACAAAAGGCACCAGAGACATATGGGGGGTGGGAAAGTGAATTGTCCTGCATCAGGGTGAAAGCTGGGGAGCAGCTTCCTACAAGACAGAAGTGCTGGCAGAGGTTGCCATTCCTTTTCTGAGACCTTCCCCTACAGAGCAACAGAACTGGCACCAAATCTGAGTTCATCAACCTTGCTCACACTGTTTGCCCCACCCTCGTGATTCCCTGAGGCCCCGTCTCACCCAATATATATATTTAGTCCCACTCCTTATATTCCTGGTGCCTTTTGAGCTACTGCCACAGCTCTGGAACTCAGAATAAGTAAGTCTGAGTAAGTCTATACACAGAGGGGCCCTTTAAGAGGAACTGCCGGGGACTCCAGAAACACTTCGTCTCACTTAGCCACAATTCCTGCTAGTTTTCAGAGCCAGAAGTTATGGGGACTTACTGGCACTGGAATCCTAGGTTGGGGCCCTGGTGTGGTACTGGGACTCTCACTCCTCAGTGGAGACCTATGCAGCCAAGATATCTCTCCCGATTTCTAACTGCCACACATGGGTGTGGGACCAGACCATTCTGTGTTTCTGCCCCTCCTTCCAGTCTCAATGTGGCTTCCTCTTTGTATCCTTAGTTTTAGGAATTCTGTTTAGCTAGGCTTCAGGTGGTTCCAAATGATGGTTGTTCTGTAGTTTCATTGTAATTTTGATGTGGTTGTGGATTACTAGTATCACATTTACCTATTTCACCATCTAGATTGAAATCCAAATCAGCTCATTTTTAAAATAAAGTATCTTCCCCATAAGCAATATTATAGTCATTTAGGGATGAGTCTAGAGTTCTGTTCACTTTTTTCTAATGCACATAAAAATAATCATGAACATGAAAACTATCACTTTGCTAAACCCACATTAGGGAATCTGATCTAAGCCAGTTCTCATTATAACCCTAAGAAAAAAAGTATTAGAATCTCCATTTAACAGATGAAATACTGAAGCTGAGGGGAATTTGGCCTAGAAACATCTCTCTGAGTCTTCCCTCCCTTTGTTGTTAAGTTGAGACTCTGCCAAGACCTCTGCCTCCCTTTCCAGGCTCTTTTCCTTACTGGACTCACTTTCATTCTTTCATTTGCCTCTTCCTGGCCTGAGGGCGCAACTATACCTGTGACTCAGATTTAAATAATTTCTTTCACAACTTGTCCCCTGATCCCCATGTCAGGAATATTTTTGGGGATCCCAGGGTGCCCTACCTAAGCACATTGTGGCAAATATCATGAAAATATTGACTATAGTCAGAAAATAGCTTTATAGTTTTTCCTTCTACCATTGGATATTTAGACCTACTATATCTACTCTCTCTTCCCCACTCAAGGGACTGTATATGCTTAGGCAGATTCTTTATAATTTTATTCCTTCTCAAGCCACTTCATTTTCAGGTATTAAATTGCTTAGTCCATTCTAAATCTAAATTTCAATCTAAGTTAGAGCTACTCCTCTTCCCCATCTCAGCCTTACTCAGGGTGTGAGTTGTGTTTTTTTTCACATTTCCTCAGCCTGTGTTTTTCTTCAGAGCCCTTATTCAATCATTCAAATGTTAACTGAGCACCTGCTAAAATCACAGGTGTTCAACCTTTTTGGCATCTCCATGCCACATTGGAAGAAGAAGAATTGTCTTGGGCTGCCCATTAAATACATTGCAACACATAATGACAAAACAATCTCATAGTGTTTTAAGTAAAGTTACACTTTCGTGTTGGGCCACATTCACAGCCATCTGCATGTGGCCCACAGGCCACAGGTTGGACATCCTTATAGGTTTTTGAGCTAAATTGATGAACAAAACAGGCAAAGTGTTCCGATCTCATATTAAATTCTAAAGGAAGGACACAGAGACAAAAGATAAGGTTAAAGAATGATTAGTATTAGGGAGAAAATAGTGCTGGGTAATGTGGGAGGGGGAACCAGTTAAGAGGTGGGTTATAATTTGGCAGGTGATCAAGGTAAGCTTCATTGAGAAAGTGGCAAAAATCTTTAGCAAAGATTTAAAGGAGAGAAGGAGCTATCCCCAGATATCTGGGGGAAAGTGGTTTGAGAAATCAGCAAGTGTAAATGCACTGGCACAAGCTGTGCCTTCTAGAAACAGAAGAAGGCTGGTGGGCAGATGTGCAGTGAGTGAGCTGTAAAGGAAGAGGAAAATCAGCCAGGGAGAACAGGAGGCTGTGTTAAGACAATGTAAGGCCTTGGATGATGTGGTAAATATTTTGACCTTTTTTTTTTGCATGAAATCGGGACTCACTGCTGAGTGCTAAGCAGAGGTGTGATATGACCTGACCTCTGACTACCCTTAACAGTATCTAAAATAAACTTAATCATTTGACATATTATTAGCTGTCCCATGTAGGAGACCATTCTGCATGGCATGGGCCCAGCTCCCACTGGGAGATGCACAGGATCCACACCCACGGACAGGTTCTCCTGTGGGGAATCAGGCCTGCAATGTGCCTAGGCTGCTTTGAGTCTTGCTCTTGCTAAAAAACTCCCTCACCCTGAATTGAGGACATTTACTGCAGAGTAGCTTCCTAAAATCCATGCTAAACTTTCCAAGGATGAGTGTAACCAGTTCAACCACTTTTTCCTTTTTATTTGCAAATATCCCTCTTTTATGATGTGATTAGCTGCATTGGCTCCCTTGTTTCCTGTAAAAGGTAACCATCTAAAGCAAACCTGTGCATAGTTAATGAGGACATTCTTGGAATGTGCCCAGTAAGACAATAAAAGCTCATTGGAACAAGGGCTAAGGCTTTTGCTCCCCTTGGGAGAAAATCCATTCTGTCCCTTTTCCTCCACTGGACTTGGTAGTCAGTGTGAATGTCTCATTTCATACATAATGAGGCAGACACTGCGGGCCCATGTCTGCATCAGTCTCACCCCCAGACTGGGAGGGATCTGTCTTGGTCACCTCTGTGTCCCCCTAAGAGCAGCAGTAAGTATATATTGACTATTGACAGGGGGAAGACAGTATTCCATGGCTTATCTTGGGAAACTTGGCTCCAGAGTTTTTGAAACCAGAAAAGACCAGTATTCATTCTGCCTGTCACATACTGAACCCAATAAACAGAGACAGGGATTGAATGGGCATTTTTATTCAGATGGCTGGCATTCTGAGAAGACAGCATGTTCATATCCTAATGGGCCATCTTACATTTTTCTTTCAAGCTATCCTTTTTATAACAGGAAATATACAAGGTACAGTGAGGGGTTTTGAAATTCAAGAAAAATTAGATCAAAGAAAACTGCAGCATTCTTGCCCTAGGCAGTTAGCTGTTCCCATGGATGGGTGGTCATCTGTCTCCCCATGTAACACAATGGCCCAGATGCCCCCACTTGTTTCCCCCAGGTGGGAAACAAATGGAGGCATCTTGTAATCTTTAGTGGTTTCCCAGGAGGTCAGCTGTCTCTCTCAGGAGTGGTGGGCCTTATCTGCAGTTCCTTATCTGCAGAAACAATAGCTTTAACATATACATTACTAGGCTTATAACTATTGACCTTAAACTAAAATTTTCCAACTCGAGTCCCTTATCATTTTCAAACCAAATGTACCCATGTGTTATTTTGCCTCTATTTCTTGGAAGACAAATGACTTTTCTTGAGTTTCTTTCCATTTGTGGGACCCTATTTACTGTTTCCAGGACCATGACCTTCATTCCCCAAATCTGCTGCACCCATATGATCAGCAGAAACAGTCGATAACCTTAGATCCTCATTCCATGAAAGTATGTGAATTTGAGTCCAGATGCAAGTCTCCCATTCTAAACTGCAGTCACTAAGATTTATTGAGTGCTTACTCTGCACCATGCATGGCTAGGAGGATTTACACTATCTTAAGTAAGGTTCTGGGACTGTCCACAGGTAATGATTAGCTATGCCTTCCCTGAAGTTCCCAGGAACTCTTGGTTTGTCCACCTGGTAAGCTGTGCTCTCCTCCAAGGTTATAGGGATTCTGGAACTGTCTGCTCAGGAGGAGAGTGTACCAAAAGATCTTAGAGAGACTTCCTAAGAGGACCTGGCAGGTGAGCACCATTTCAGGGAATGGAATGATGGGATCATGACTCTTAATAGCATCAACCTGTCTTTAGAAGCCAGCATTCTCCAGGAGAGTGAAAATCTTCAGGAAAAACCAGTCTGCAATCTGTAGGGCTCTGGAAAAGGAGTATCTGCCAGGTCTTATTGAGGAGGCAGCAATGGGCAAAGGAGAATGTGTCTTTAACATGACAAAAAGGAGAGAATGAGGTGGCTGGGAGAAGGCCAGTCAAAGGTGGATGGAAATTGAGTGATGGTTGAGGAAGGAGGCCCTTATGAGGAGGTGAGATCTTAAGAATGAGAAAATCAGTCATGGAAAGAGAGAGAAACCAGCAGGGAAAAAAGTAATAAATATTCTTGATTAGAAGTTGCTAAAGAATTTTACACTTCTGTTCTTTCAGAATATGAGAAAGGATGCACAAGTTTCAGAGACTTTGAGCATTCTGGCTGTTGCTGACCAGACAATAGGGAATGGGCATCCAGTTAACTGGTGGGACTCCTGGCTGGATCCCTTAAATTAAAGACCATTAGACTTAAATACTCCATCTCTATCAAGGTACACATGTTGGTACTCAGAAGCCAGCCTACACAGCCTTGATACCGCTGTTCCTGGAGCCAAGACATATATGAAAGCAACAATGACAACAGCTATAATTTCTAAAGTGATTCTGTGTATTAGGTGCTCTGTTCTAGGTTCAGTAGAAGGAAATAGAATATTAATTGCATTAGTCAATATTTACTGTAGTAACCAACATCCAAACATCTCAGGAGCTTAGAACCTCACACATTTTCCCCCATGGGTCTGTGAGTGGGCTGCGGCTATGCTAGACTCAACTCTACTTCACATGTATTATGATTCTGGGACCAGGCTAACGATAGAGCACCCACCTGGGATATGCTATACTCATGATTGAGGGAAGAAATGCAAGGGTTTCTGATGAACCACATAGTCACATCCACTCACATCTCATGGGCAAGGCACATGAAAATAAATGGGGATATATAATCCTAATAAAAGGATGGGGTAAATTGTTGGGAATAACAATTCAGTCTACCATACCACTGTATTTTAAGCATAAAGGGATTTTTTGCATGGAATTGAGTGTTCACAAAACTGTCAGAAGTGCTAGAGAGGTGGGATGTAGATTGGGTGTTGTACTTTTGGAGAATGGCATTGCAGACTGGAATAAATGCTGAGTTCAAGTTGACTCATAACCAAAACAAACTCATTTCTGGAAGAACTTTGTAAGGTTGTGGTTAATCTCTGTAAGCAGCTGATGACTAGTAGAGCAGTCTATATAGGAAAGAGTCACCTCTATGTCATCTTTCCTTCACAGGTCTGACTATGCATTGGCTACAAAAATTCCAGGGGATTTGCATGTTATGGAGGACTCAGATGTCCTGTCGCACTGTCCACATTCATACCAAGCAACTTGCATCTCTGCAGTGGGGCCACCAGGAAGTTCCTGCTAAGTTTAACTTTGCGAGTGATGTGATGGATTACTGGGCTGGCATGGAGAAGGTAATGGGGTGGAGGAGAGACAGAGTTTGGTGGTTGGGTTGAGTTTATTAATTCATCCATATTTAATATATTGAACATATTTCATGTCGGGTACTATGATGTGCTATGAAGTTCATATCTCATGAAGGCAGCATGGGGTGGGAACCAGAGAGCATGAGGTGGGCAAAAAGAAGGGCCTGGGAAATTGGTGTAGGTGAAGCAATATGGTAGGTTCCTGGGTAGCTGACACACACTCTGCCTGCACATACTTCACATGCTCTGTTATGATATCCTAGGGTGAGAAAATGACTAGTGGGTTGGGGGTCATAGAGGAGGCAGATTTGGATTTAATAAGAGAGAATGAACAGTCTTCTCTGTCATTAAGAGTAAGCAAGCGGGATGGTCACTGGGAAGAGACTGTCAAAAGGACTCCAACATAAAGCATCAGAAAAAGATTGATGAAAAAGTTCTATTTCCCTTCCCACCCTACACTTCTAGAACTCCACTCTGTCTATTGCTGACCCCACCATTGCCTTCCCTCTGAGGTTCTGTGCCTTTCTGGAGGATGGAAGGATTCCTCTTGGTCTGGATAAGGGAAGATGTGTATCTGCCAGCATGTACTTAGAATGGCACTCAAAGGGAGTAATAGCATGATGTTACCATGAGGTCCTCACATCATGTTCCCCTAGTGCAGAGACTGCTAATGTTGAGTCTCTGGGCTGAAGATGGCCTATGGTTCAGGGTATGCTTAACATAAAATTCATTCAACATCTTAAACTTAAAATTTTTCAGATAAAATTTTACATTTCTGGCTTTTCTCTAAAAGTTATACCTCCTTGGAATAATGAGGGAGTTCTTTACTGCCATTACTCAGAATCCTGAATCCATAAAAGAAGTGATTTAATAAATTTGCTCCATAAAAATTTAAAAACTGCTCCACTGACGAGCACCAGAAGCAAAGAAATAAAAACTAATTACAATTGGGTGAAAATATTCAACTATTCAACTCACCACAGAAAAATAGTTGATATTCTTAATACAAAAAGAGCCCCTAGAAGTCAAGAAAAAAAGACAACCCATTAGAAAAGCAGGTGAAGTATAAGAAGAATTCACAGAAGAATTAATTAAAATGGCCCTTAAATATAATAAAATGCTTGACCTCATTCATAATAAGAATAATGCAAATTAAAAGTTCACTGAAATCATATTTTTACCTACTCATATAGCTAAATACAAAAGTTTGACAACCTCTTCTGTTGGCAGGGCTATGAAGAAATAGACACTCTCACACATTACTGGTCAAAATGCAAAATGATGCGACTCCTATTGAGAACTTGGGAAAAATCTCACACCATTACCAATAAGTTTTCTCTTTAACTTTTCATTATTGCCCTCAAGGTATTGTATAATATGGGAACCCCCAAGGATACCTAAAACTTCAGGAGAATTTTTAAAATCAAAACTATTTCAAAACAAAACTAAAACAAAGTGGAACCCTGGTTTATCACTGGTGTGCATGTAAAATGGTACAGCTTCTGTGGAAAACAAGATGGCAGTTTCTCAAAAATTAAAGATAGAATTATCGCATAACCCAGCAATTCTACTCTTATGTGTTTATTTAAAAAAAGTCAACAAGGTTTTGAAGATATATTTGTACATCCTTATTCATAACAGAATTACTTACAGTAGCCTGAATGTAGGAAAACCCAATGTTCATCAATGGATGAATGAGTAAACAGAATGTGGCATATCTACACAATGGAATATTATTCAGTATTAAAAAGAATGAAATTCTGTTTATGCTACAGCCTAGATGAACCTTGAAGATACCGTGTTAAGTGAAATAAGCCAGACACAGCAGAACAAATATTGTGTGACTCCACTTAGATGAGTTCCCTTGACAAAAAGTAAAAGATGTTGCTGGGAGTTGGGAGATGGGACAATAAGGATGTTATTGTGTAATGGGGATTGAGATTCAGTTTTGGAAGATGAAAAATTTCTGGAGATGGATGGTGGTGATGGTTGCACAACAATAAGAATGTGCTGAACTCTATACTTTAAAGAAATAAAGTGGTAAATTTTATGTTATATATATTTTGCCACAATAGAAAGGGAAAAAAGATGATGGATAGATGATAAATATAGGTAGATGATATATATATGACAGATGGCTCTATCTATGATAAAATTTATCTTTTTTTTCATCCTCACTCTCTTACAAGTATACAGTGGCATTTTCCAGAGGCTACAGACAGGTGATACAACAAAAAATGAATGCAGAGATAGAAAGAGAATTTGTCTTCTATTAAAGAAAACATTAAAGAGACTTTAAAATTGTGAAAAAATGTCACTATTCTCATTTTTTTGTTATTTTAGAAAGTGTACTTCCTTATTAAACCACATCTTATTTGTGGTAATATGACAACCCCCGGCTCATGGGGTCCAAAGCATGATGGTTGAGACAGCAAATTCACATGGACTACCAAGTCCTGTGGAGGAAAGGGGATGGCACGGCTTCTCTCTCAAGGGGAGAGCACCTTGGAGTGCCTCAGCCACTCTCTCAAGAGGAGAGTTCCCCAACCCTTGCTTTGACAAGCTTTTATTGCTTTTTTGGGCACATTACATGATGGTCCTCATTTATTATGCACAGGTTTGCTTTAGGTGGTTAGCTTCTACAGAAACAAAGGAGAGGATGCCTCTAATCACATCACAGAAGGATATTTGCAAATGCAAAGGGAAAAGTGGTTGAACTGGTTATATTCCATACTGGGGAGGTTTAGCACAAATTTTAGGAAGTTACAGTAAGCACTTGCTGCCTCAGTTCAGGGTTAGGGAGTTTTAGCAAAAGCAAGTCTCACAGTCCAGGTGCAATGCAGACCTGATTCTCCATGGGAGAACCTATCCATGGCTGTGGGTCCAGTGCATCTCCAAGTGGGAGCTGGGCCCACACCACGCAGAATGGTCTCCTATATTTCCCCCTTTGTTTTTAGTTAGGACCACTATAGATCCCACAAAGCTTGCTACTTGCTGGTGTCTCACACGACCCTGGGAAAATAATTGGCTAATGTGTCAAAGTACACAGAGCATTAAGGTACACAGAGCATTGTAATCAGTAAGGAACCAGTGGTTCCAAAGACCAAAATTCTCAGATTAAACCCATCAATTGTCAGGCAGTAATGATCAAATAGATAACATTCAAAGAAGTCTGAGGGCCTATTTTGAGTTAGGGTCAGATAGCTAAAGGGCCTTAAAACTTTGGGGAAATGAACTCATTTTAGGTTTGGACCCTTATCATTTAAGTTGAGGGTATGAGCAAAGCAGGTTTCATAGGATTTTATGCATTCTTTCTTAGGTCTGATCGCAGAGGAGAATCCATCCTTTCCAGAACAGGGCCGCATCCACTTCCTGCATTGTTTCAGGCTTAGGTGGAGCAGGGGAAGTAAGGCAGCCAAGAGATTAGGAGACTTCTTTCAGACAGAATGAGGACTCAGGCTAAGTCAAAGTCGAGGGGTGAGAGTTCATCACCCAATTTTTCTATAGCCCTCCAAGTCCTTCCCTGAGGGCCCCCTCATGATCATGCCTGTCTTAGGTCGTCCCTCCCTTGAGGAATCTTACCCATCATTGATTAACCAATCATGCACTGGAGGGCAAGGCAGGGTGAAGTAAAGTGAGCACAGGGGGTGCTCCTTCCAGGGAGATAAGCTTCACCTCCTTAGTAGCTTAGGGTCCCAAGGTCTCTCACTCAGACTTAGCCATGGAGGGTTACAGCTTCTGAAACCAGACAGGGCAGTCCCCAACATCTAATCTACCCCTTTTTTGTTTGTGAATGCAATTGTAGCTGTTAAGCCTATGAAACCTACTATTTGCTGTTCCCGAATGCGATCTCAAGAAAACAACCTCCATATACATCATAAAACACAAATAAGGATTAAGACAAGGAAACATCCAAGGGCTGCCATCACCCAAACTTGTAAATTCAGTCCGTTGAACCAGTTTTTAGAGTTCAGCCATTGTCAATTATTGTGGAGGGTCTGGAACACTTTTTGTTAGATGAGGCCTTTGCTCAAGCATTAAGAGCCTCGATGTCCCCCCATGTGGTGGGGACACACTTAAAGGGAACATTATGGGGCACTGAGGGGTTGTTGCCCTCTGCAAGAGGTGCTTGATCCTTGGCCCCTGTCATTGGGGCAGATCCCATCCTCCTCCGTTGGCAGACCCAGGCCCATGAGTCGTGTCGGGGGTGTTTATTTTCCTTCTGGTTGTTCAGGGTCAGCTGGGCCATCTGGTCTATCAGTTGATTGGCTCTTGGCTCTAGGTAGTGGAGCTTGTGTCTACCCCACTCATGATAAGGCTTTACTCTTTTGGCTGGTAGCCAGATAGGACCTGTAGGAATGGAAACACACACATACCCTCTTCCCCATGTTGAGAGATCTACAGGGCCCTGCCAAGAGCCATTTCCCAGCAAATCTCTATATAAAACCTGAGGATAAGATGACTTTGGCTTGCTCTTTTGAAAATGTTTCTCAATTACAGTACAAAGTGATTCATCACAATTTAGAAAATTACATGTAAACATGGCTAACAATCACATTTGGGGCAGGACTCATGACTCCCCCTTTTTCTGTTTTTTAAGAAGATTTTTAAAAGTATAATGAGCCCGTCCTAGAATTTCCTGACCTGTTGGATTGTAAGGTATTCCTGTTTTATGTTGGATATTCCAGTGCTGAAGGAAAACCGGAAGACGGGGCAAGGTATCCAGAGCCATTATCAGTTTTAATTTGCTAAGGCCATCCTAAATGACTAAAGGCCTCAAGCCAATAGGCTTGTGTATTTTTAGCAGATTCTCCTGTTAAAGTAGATGCTTGTAGGGCACGAGTAAGTATCAATAGCAATATGAACGTATTTGAATTTTCCAAATGGAGCATAATAGTGACATTTGTTTGCCAAATTATTTGAGAACTTAGTCTTCGAGGATTAACTCCTGTAGATGGGGGTGCCTTGCTAAGGGCTTGGCAATCAGAACATTCTTTATAATACGCTTAGCTTGGGAGCAAGGAATATTAAATTGTTTTCAGAATGCCTGGCTATTTCTGTAAGCTGCAATGAGTTTGAGCAGCAAGTTGATTTCCCTGTTGTTCTCAGGACCTGGTAACTCTTAGCTTCAGAGTTTTCAAAAGTGGGAAAGTGGGAAAGATGGCGGGGGATGCTCTGCTTAAATATGTTTTAGACAAAAATGGTTATACACCAAGGGCCTTTTGTGACTCAGTTGACTAACCATTCCCTCCAGGAGAATAGCCAGTTCTTCCCCAAAGAAACGTTCAGTGTTTATGGGTATTGAGTTAAAAATAGTGCTTAGTCTTCTGTGGAGAAAGGCTAGTTCTCCCTGGGAGACAGTACACCTATATTTCATTTTTACAATAAAGAGTTACACCTCCGGCATAAACAAGGAGGATTCTTAATATTTTTTTAACACATCACACCCCCATCCCACTTGTAGCATGTTTTAGATTGACAAATTTATGAACACATTCATAACTTTCAGAAACAGCTTTTTCTCCACTGACAAATACATTTACTTTTGTTGTTGTCATTAATTCTTATTGATTACTGCATTCCTGGATTGTGCTCAAAAATGAGCTGTCTCATTATCTAGCATCCTTAACAACTTCAGAGAGGCTGGAGAAGAGGGAGGGAGGACACTAATCTTAGCATAGCTTGTTCTGAGGACTGAAGCAGTCCTTGGACCTTCAGAAGGAAGATTCAGAGTGGTTAGAAGACATATTTTCTCATTGTTTTTCTTCTTGCTCTTTTTACTGTCTGAGTGAAGTGAGATCTTTTTCCTTCTTTAAACAATCAATTTAAATTCTTTCTGAGTAGAATCCTTATAATATAACAACATTAGAGATATTATTCTATTTACCAGAGGTTTAGCAAAATATTTTGAGACTGAACCATTCCTTTCAAAACAAAAACAAAATTCAAGCAAACCAGTATTTTCAAATTAAATCCTCTAAAGGAGGGAGTGAGACACTAACCTTAGAATCTTATCCCACACTTGGTGTTATTTCAACTTCTGCGCAACTTTTTCCTAAATAACTAAGTCTAAAGATCCCTTATCTGGGAGACATTCAACAGCCCCATAAATGCTGAACTAGCTTAAAACATTGCTCTTGTTCCCCAGAGAGCCCATTCCCCATGGCTGAGGATTCACAAAAAGCTTTAAAGAAATTTTTTTTAACAAATAAAAGAACCTTTTTCTGAAATTCCTCCCTCAGCAAGCATGGCAATTATAAAACCAGTCTCAATGTTGTCCTCTCTCCACCTGTACCTTTAAATACTTATGCAGGTGGACAGAAGGAAAAGGGAAAACTGAAGGGACCACAAGAGGCGGCTTAAAATAAAGAATTTGCTGAGATGCTTGTAAATTGTCCTGTAACTAGTTGATGTTTTTAAAGCTGATTAAAGGGAAGATCTTTGTTCTTTCTCCCAAGCCTAGACCTAGTTGGGGGTTGTGCAGCGGGGATGAGCTTGTGAGTGTTTTTACAGTGTTTCAGCGAGTGCCCTTGTGGCTCTTACCTGCTCCACCCCTGCACTCGAGGTTATGGCAAATACTTGGGAGAGGGAGCAAGGCTCCTGATTACTAAAGAAGGTACAATTGCAAAGTGGTCACAAGAGAGAGTGGCCTAGGACGAAAACCATTTTCCTCCAAAATCCAACACACCCTATGACCTAACCAAATAGCACTCGGTGTCATCAGTCCTTATCTGGGCTGATGTGTGCATTCTCCAACCAAGTTAGTGTCTTGTCTGACTCGTAGGTCTGGGTCCCTGTTTCTGGGCACCAGCTGATGAGGACCCTGGCTTGTGGGGTTCATGACATTATGGATGAGACACAACAAATTCACATGGACTACTAAGTCCTGTGGGGGAAAAGGAACAGCATGGCTTCTCTCTCAAGGGGATAGCTCCTCAGAGAATCTTGGCCAGTCTCTCAAGAGGAGAGCTCCCCAACCCTTGCTTTGACAAGCTTTTATTGCTTTTTTGGGCACATTACATTATGGTCCCCATTTATTATGCACAAGTTCATTTTAGGTGGTTAGCTTCTACAGAAAACAAGGGAGAGGATGCCTCTAATCACATCACAGAAGAAGGATATTTGCAAATGCAAAGGGAAAAGTAGTTGAACCAGTTACATTCCATATTGGGGAGTTTTAGTATGGATTTTAGGAAGTTACAGTAAGCACTTGCTGTCTCAATTCAGGGAGCTTTAGCAAAAGCAATTCTCATAGCAGTCTAGGTACAATGCAGGCCTGATTCCCCATGGGAGAACCTGTCTATCAGTGTGAGTCCTGTGCATCTCCGAGTGGCAGCTGGGTCCACGCCACACAGAATGATCTCCTATAGTAATATATCATGGATTTATGACTGTTATTTTTAAAGCACACATTTATAAAATTTCTCAGTTTTAATTTCTAACCCGTAAATATTTTTTCTTTTTATTTCTTAGCGTTATGGACATGTTATTTATTTATTTATTCATTTTATTGTTGTTCAAATACAGTTGTCCCCATTTCCCTCCCATTACTTTCCCTTGACCTACCCACATCCTACCTTCCACTTTCATCCTCTCCCACCCCATTGTTTTTGTCCATGTTTTTTTCCAAGTTCCTTGACTTGATCTTTCCCTTTCTGTCTCCCATTATTTCTGTCTTTCTTTCCCTCTGGTCACTTTCAGTTATTTCTTTATCTCCATGTCTCTGGTTCTATTTTTCTCACTTGTTTTGTTGATTAGGTTCCATTTATATGTGAGATCATATGGTATTTTTTTAACCTTTTATTTTGTTTAATCCTAATATTTTTTTTACATTTTAACTTCTAAATAATGAATGGTCCTTTTGATTAAAATTATGAGCAGAATTTTAATTATAAGGAAATAGAGATACTACTTAAATAGTGGCCAATTTCCTATAAGTATTGTGATTCAGTCGTGAATAGTAATAAAAGATGTACTATTTACAGAGAGAAATTATTCAGACACTTCTTCATTACAGAATTGGAATAAATAAATAAATAAATAAATAAATGTAAAAAGGAATAAATGCTATGACAATATTAGCCTTATTTCTCATATTGGTCAATTTCCATGACTTCCAGTTAGTTTTGGAGATTGATGAGTATATGTAAATTAATATTAACAGTGACTGTTCATTAGTTAACTAACAACTTTATTCAAGTTGCCTCCAGGCTAACTGTAGAAACCTCAAACAAGTTTTCTGGCTTTAGAATTATAAACACAAACAGAATGACTAAATTCAAATTGTATCATAATTTTTAGATTAAAAATGCTTAAATAGGAAGATATTAAGGGTAATCAAAACTTAATATAAATTATAAAAACCTGTACAATTCAAGTAATTGGCATTAATCTGAACAAGGCCTCAGATTTTGTTTTCAATTTCATTATTTGCATTAATTATGTATTGGAGGTTTATTCATTTATTTATTTTTTATTTATTGTTGTTCAGTTACAGTTGTGCCACCATTTTCCCCATTGCTTACCACTATCCTGCCACTTCTCCACTCTCACAGTCAATCCACCCCATTGTCTGTGCCCAGGAGTCCTCTATTCATGTTCGTTTGCTTGCAATTTCCCCTTCTTTTCCCCATTATGTCCCTTGCCCCTCCCTTCTGGTCACTGTCAGTTTGTTCTTTATTTCCAAGTCTCTGGTTCCATTTTTCTCATTTGTTTGTTTTGTTGGTTAGGTTCTACTTATAGCTGAAATCACCACCTGGTTTCTTTCACTTAGCATAATGCTCTCCAGTTCCATTGTCAGTTTATTTTTTAATGCATGAGAACTGAGAAAGAAATACCAACTCAACTGTGTATCACAATTGTTCTGTAAGAAGCAAAAAACATTTCGCAGCAATATTGTGAAAGTTCAGGAGGGCCACTTTAGCTTTATGCTTTATGATTATTCATCTCATTTTTCCAACATTCACAACTGAATTGATATGCAATATTATCACTTTATAAAATCTAATTTAAATATTGTTAGAGAGAACCCATATAAATAAAATCTCTGTAAGGGTTTTTAATACTTTTGAAGAGTGAATAAGGGTCCCGAGATCAAAAGGCTTACTAAGCATAGTTGGGGCAATTCTTAGTCTTGGAATTCTCCCCATAGTTACACACCAGCTCCTACCAAACAGTAGGTCTTCTTTTCTTTTTTTTTTTTATTGTTGTTCAAGTACAATTGTCTCCATTTTCACCCCACCACTCCCCCTACCCCACCCAGCTCTGCCTCCCATCCTCAAACCTACCCCTTTGGCTTTGTCCATGTGTCCTTTATGCATGTTACTTGATAGACCTTCCCCTATTTTCCCCCATTATTCCTCCCCACTCCCCTTTGGTTACTGTCAGTTTGTCCTTTATTTCAATGTCTCTGATCTTCTCTTTCTTAAGGCTGGCAACAGACCCCTGGGCCCAGCCCTCTGGTGGGTGAGTGGTGATGGGGATGAAGTGAGGTGGAACTTCAGTCAACTGAGTGAACTCAGCCAACAGGTGGCCAATGTACTCTCAGGAGCATGTGGCCTGCAGCGTGGGGACCGTGTGGCAGTGGTGCTGCCTCGAGTCCCTGAGTGGTGGCTGGTGACTCTGGGCTGCATGCGAGCAGGTTGGTAATTCACCACCTAGGTTGTGAAAGAAACTGATGACAGAAATACAACCATTCCTCTCCAAAGATGCCCCTTCACACAACATGCTCTGTGTCCTCATGTGTAGAAACCACCTTTCTATTTATTTAAGCAAACTGTCTACTAAGCATCATGATAGAGGTGGCTAGTACAGGGTGAACACAACATGGCCTATGTATTCATAGGACTTACACATCTTTAGAGAAAGACAGCTACTAAACTATTAATAGTACACATAATTATTTAATAACAATTTTGATGAGTGGCATGTGAATTTTATAAAAACCCATTAAAAATCTTGCCTACATCCTGTTTTTGTAAATAAAGTTTTATTAAAACACAACCATGCCCCAGTTACATACTGTCCATGCTTGCTTTTGCACTAGTATAATGAACTGATTGACCTACAGGGTCACAGATATCTCAGCAGAAGTGATAGTTGGACTGAAAACACCAGGATGAGTTCAATTTGTCCAGGCAAGGAGGCAGAGAGGAGTGCTCCAAGCAGAGCAAACAGCAAAGGGAGGAGGGAAGTTTCAAAATTATGAGGCAACCTGAAAGGATATCTGTGTGCCTGGAGTCCAGGCAATGAGGAGAAAATAATAGCAAAGGTGCCTGAATAGATGGGCAGATGGTAAACTGGCAGAAACTTGGCGGGCCATGATAAGGGTTCTTGACCCTTATACCATGAAGGATGGAAAACCAAGGGTGAACTGAGTGACATGATCATATGCTTTTTATAAAAGTCAATGTAAATAGTGCATAGAGAATGAGCAAGAGGGCAAGAGCCAGGGTGTGAAACCCAGATAAGAAAGGAGAGATGATGTTGTGTTGAATGGGGTGAAGGAGATGGAGATAAGTGGGTAGATTTGAGTCATGATTGGTAGGAAAGTGATAGCAGGCTTTTTGTTTGTTTGTTTCTTTGTTTTTTTTTTTATGGATGACATATGGTAGAGAAAGAAAGACAGGGGGCTGAAGAAGTCACAAATGCTTGAGCAACTGTGTGGACATGGCTCCTTTTCACTGAAGTGAGGGACATAAGATGAAGCAGATATGGGATGTAAATGAAAAATAAGAAGTTCAATTTGGTAACTGTTGAGTCAGAGGTACCCATTGATATACAAGAGGAAAGAGAGTTCCAGTTATAAAACATATAAATCATAAGTATGTAATGTACAGCATGGTGACTATAGTTAGCAATACTATGTTGTATATTTGAAAGTTGCAAAGAAAATAAATCATGAAAGTTCTCATCATGAGGAAAAATTGCAATTTTGTTAACTTGTTGTGGTAATCATTTTACAATGTATATACATATCAAATTAGTATACCTGATGTGTGATATATATACCTATGGATATTTGACATATATACCTCAAACTAGTGCAATGTTACATGTCAACTATATCTCAATAAAAATACTCGTGGAAAAAAGTGAGAAGTTGGACTTAAGACACAACATCTGAGATGGAGACAGAAATTTGAGAATTATCAACCTTAACATACAAGAAATGATAAGTGAAGAGGTGTAAAAAAGAGCCTCAAGAAACTCTAGTATCATCAACCCTTATGCCTAGTATCATCCCCACCTTCGTGGTCTTCCTTACACATAACAGGTATTCTCATCAATAAGGAGGAAGACACACATGTGGTCAAAAAGGAAGAGTATTCAGAAGAATTTGAGCATAATAGTAGAATCTTGAAGCCCTATGGAAAGAATGAATGGGCTATGAGAGAAAGGTGATATTATAATACATTATAGTCTAAAGAAAATCAGACACAGACTCAGTAGGGCTATCATGGTAGTAACACATCTGAGGTAGTCAACAGGTCTGCAGTGTGGATCCTAAAGTGTTGAGGGTGGGAAGAAAGTAAGCCAGAGGTAAAGCTATTTAACAAGAGGAACATGTGAAATCAGCTTCATAAAAAGTGAAACAAGTCTTGCTATTCTCCAGAAGAACAAAACAAATCCACAGGAGTCTCATCAAGATAGAAATCAAAAGCTAAGGGCACTCTCGCTTAAGAAAATGCATCTAGGGTCCCTGGTTAGGTCACTGTGGTATTGTAGTAAAATGGATGGTTACAAGTGTTTTTCCTTCTTATTTTAATTACTATAAGAAAATGTTTGGATACAGAAAATTCCTGAAGGATAGCGTGTGTGTGTGTGTGTGTGTGTGTGTGTGTGTGTGTGTGCAGGAGGGTAAGGGAGGGTTGTTGGCCTTAGACTGTCAATGGTGTAACATCAGACCCCTTATAACTCTGACAATACAGAGAAATTTGTGTTTAAATCACTCTCTGGTCAATGGTCTGTCACTATTGATACTCCTTAGCTCAACTTACCTTCCCACATTGGAACCCACTGGCTGCTACATCACACTTCTCTAGGGAAGGAGACAGCTCATCCTCCAGTTCTCTAAGCCATTTCACTTCTTCAGGCCTCGTCTTCATGCCTGGGACTATTCAGCTGAAAGCCAAAGACATACTCTACAGGCTGCAGGTGTCTAAGGCCAGGGCCATTGTGGCTGGGGATGAAGTGGCTCAGACAGTGGACACTGTGGCACCTGACTGTCCTTCTCTGAAAACAAAGATACTGGTGTCTGAAAAAAGTCAGGATGGGTGGCTGGAATTCAAGACATTATTACAGTGAGTATCTGTATGGATTTTTATCAGAAGTGAAAACTGAACCAAACACTTATGTGCAGGTGCTTTATTTGGGAGGTCCAGGGAGTAGAGTGTGGGACTGTGGAAAGGGACTGTGGAGGGAAGAAGAAAAGATTAATATGACAAGAGTTACTGCAGGGAATAAGTGGGACCTTCTGAGAGCCCAGAGAAGGCCTTTCAGGATTGTTCCTGAAAGAACTGAGAAGCACCTGATTCCCAATGATAGAGCATTGCTGAAGCAAGAGATATTATCTACCCCACACTTCTTGTCTACAAACATGCATGCAGAATAGACCCAGAGTTCCATGCCATGGTGGCAACAGATAAGCCCTGGTCTTACAGAGAATCACCCATGGTCCACAACTATAAAAACATGAAGTGGGTTGAAACTCACCCAGAGCTGTTCAATGGATGGAATCAGAAGTGAGGCTAAGAGCATATGAGGTAAAACAAGAGATGGTTGATATACTGAGTTTACAGGTGCCTCTCCCCACCCTCTGGGTCACTAAACCAGGTTTTTTTTCTCCCTGCAGTCCATGACAGCATAAGCTGGAGGAATTATTTTGCTGTTACATGTCTGAAATCCCTCCACTAGAGACACATACATTAGGAAACTCCTAGGGTGAACATAAACTTTTTCTTTCTAATGACATAGTGTTTAAGATAACTGTCAGAGAAGCAGACATGAGACCAGCTCCAAGAGACTTGAAATCGGGACACTAGAGGAGATGCTGAGAGAAGTGCAAATGCTTCAAGGGATTAATTGATCACTTCTTCTTTATCTAGTGTTGTGCTGAAGATCTAAATAATTAAATGAGCTTTTACTGGATTCTTGCTAAGCAAATCATGTGTTTCCTTTGTGTTATAGTTAACTTCCTCATCCCATTTTATAGATATGTAAAGTGAGATCCAGAGGTATTAAATAAGTAGTCCAAAGTTACATAGTTAATAAAGTATCAAATCTGAGTGGCTTTTAAGCCCGAGTCTGAGTGACTCAGAATCTCATAATCTTAACCATTTATAAGCCTCTTTTCTGGAGTGGATCGGCTGACTTGCCTTTGCCAGCATAGGGGAAGGTGGAAAAGATGGGCCACCAGGACATCTAGTACCAGTGCAGATCTGAGAAAGTGACTCTGTTTCTGTCAGGGGAGCATCTACCACTCATCAATGTGTGGAGACAGGAAGTCAAGAAGCAGCTGCTATCTACTTCACCAGCGGGACCACAGGCCTCCCCAAAATGGCAGAACATTCCCATGCAAGTCTGGGCATCAAGGCCAAGATGGATGCTGGGTAAGAAGACTCCTTTCTCTCTACAGACTAGTACATGACCAGGCCTTGAGATTTTTTGAACTCAATCCCAGTTTTCCTGAGATTGACTTCAACCTGGTACTTCTGAAAAAGACAGTTGGGAAGTGGGGTAAAAGGGAGCATATCTCAGCATACTTGGTATTCAGTGACCTTCAATGTGACATTTCTGTTTTTGATAACATGAAATCTCAGAACCTCTTCAGGGCTTTGAGCTAAATGTCTGCTGGTTTGAATGATTCACACAAGATTTATATGCAATTTCATCCCATACTGATCCATATCTTTTTTGTCCTTTGAGGTGATGGTAATTTGCTTTCACACTACCCACATTCCACAAGGGCACTTTTGTCAGCAGAAAATTACTTTTCAAATTCATTGAAGTGGGAGCTATAATTAGATTAATTAGATGAAATGAGATCTCAGATGTCAAAATTCAGAATTTCCTTCTACTCTACTTCAACCCTATCAGTGGAATAAAAAAATACTGTGCCAATGTTGTCTTGCAATTATAACAAGAGATCTTCAGGGGATTTTTCAGTAGATCCTGCTTACCATGTTCATGTTATTAAAAGAACTGGAAAAACATCTTAATGCAAAAACAAACCTCAAAAACCTAAATGTCCCATGTATGAATCCATGTTAACATAAAATTAAATTATTTAACAGAAACAATTGAATAGAAAAGCTATAGTAAAATACAGGTTCTAAAATATGATGCAAATCACTTAAATATAACTAAGATATAAATTCCCACCCCACCCTCTAAATTTGTTTCTAATAGGCTTTGACCTAATTTTCTTACAGCAGTGAAAGTATAAATCATCTTCAGCAAGGGACACATATTATGATGATTCCCAGCCACAAGGGAGTTCTTCATGTTTAGCCTAAATCATTCATGCTTTAAGATAAGCTGAATAGGCTGACGGCTATTGGCAGGGAGAGAGCTTCTGAGAGCGGAAGGATTAAGCAAAAAAGAGAAAGAGAAAAATCTCCTGGACACAGACAACAACAGCATGGCGATTGCCAAAGGGGAGGGGTGGAGGGAGGTGGAGGAAAGTATGGGGGTGATAAATGGCATGGATTGAGACCTGACTTGCCATGGTGAACACACAAGATAATATACTGATGATGTGTTGTAGAATTGTGCACCTGAAACCTGTAAAATTTTGTTAACAAATGTCATCACATTAAATTCAATAAAAAGGAAAAAAATGGCCTAATACCTTTTATTCTTGCCCCAAAAGAGAAATGAAATAAGGCAATTTGTGATGCTTAGGGATAGAAAACCAGGGGAGGAAGACAGCAACAAGATAGGTGGGAGCAGACTCCAATTCACCTTGTGCATGGGTGAAACACATAACCAATCTTCTGAGGAACAGAACGAACAGCCAACGGTATCCCAGCATACATGAAGATTAGAGACCAAAAAGTGTAGAGGACATGGAAAAATCAGACAAGTAGGTGGGAACTGTGAACATCAGTACACCTGCTAGACGAAGAACCAAACAACAAAGGAACCACCAAAAGAAAACAATAGAAGAAGGTGAAGGACGGAGTGGAAGCCACACTAACCTCAACCTAGGACCAATCTGGAAATACAACTAAATCATGAAGAAATTACCCAGAGTAAACAACTGAAAAAGAGTGAGAGAGAAGACCCCAAACCTTGCACACACAGAAGAATCAGCTTCAACACAACCAGTCCACACTTTCACAACAGAATACAAGATGTGGTGGATGGAGTGACCCTCAGTTAAGCAGCGAGAGGGTAGGACCCACCAAAGAAAGACCCAACAACAATCAAAACACAAAGACATACAGAGAGCCAACATAAATGACAGCCCAAGACCAGCCAGCTCAGGAGATTAAGGAGACCACACCACTGATTCTCACAGATCTTCTACCATAGAAGTTCACACCAGAAATCCAGGGAGTCAGAACAGATCAATTTATGAAGCAGAAGCTATCAAGAATAGTCTCACAAACAATGGGAAGACAAAGAAACAATCCCCAAATGACAGGAAAGAAGGAACCTCAGAAAGAATGCTAAATGAAATAGAGGCAACTCAACTATCAGATATTAAATTCAAAGCAATGGTTATAAGGAAGCTCAATGAGCTCACAAAGAATTACCAAAAACTATAGGGAAATTATAAGGAACTAACTGTAAACTGTATCAACATGAAAAAGGAAAGAGAAACTATCAACAAGGGCCAAGAGGAAATGAAGAATACAATATCTGAATTGAAGAACACAGTAGAAGGAATCAAAAGCAGGATCGATGAAACAGAAGATCAGATCAGCGAGCTGGAGGACAAGGTAGGAAAAAAAAAACACCCAGAAAGAGCAAGAAAAGGAAAAGAGGATCAGAAAGAGTGAAGAGGGATTATGGGAAATGCAGAACAACATGAAACATAATAATATCTGTATAATACGGATACCAGCAGGAGAAGAAGAAGACCAAGGGATAGAAAACTTGTTTGGAAAAGTAATGATGGAAAACTTCCCTAATTTGATGAGAGAAAAAGTAACATAAGTCCAGGAAACACAGAGAGTCCCCATCAAGAGGAACCCAAAGAGGCCCACCTCAAGACACATCATAATTAAAATGGCAAAATTCCAAGACAAAGAGAGAATCTTAAAAGAAGCAAGGGAGAAAAAGGAAGTAACATACAAAGGAGCCCGGATAAGGCTAGCAGCTGACTTCTCAGTGCAAATGCTCCAAGCCAGAAGAGAATGACAAGAAATATTCCAAGTAACGAGAAGCAGAGGCCTGCAACCAAGGCTATTTTACCCAGAAAGGCTCTCAATTAAGATGAAAGGCTAAAATAAGGTGTTTCCCTGACAAAAGAAGTCTAAAAGAATACACCTCCACCAAACCAGTGCTGCAAGAGATGCTAAAGGGACTGCTTTAAGAAAAGGAGGGAAAAGAGTGAGAGAGGAACACAGGTACAAAATTATGTCAATTAATAAGTACTATGAATAATAACCTTAAATATAAATGGATTAAATGCTTCAATCAAAAGACATAGAATATCTGAATGGATAAGAAAGCATGAACCACACATATACTGCCTACAAGAGACACACCTCAGAAGAAAAGCCCTATGCAGACTGAAAATGAAAGGTTGGAAACAAATTTTCCAAGCAAATGGACAGGAAAAACAAGCCAGGGTAGCAATACTCATATCAGACAAAATAGACTTCCAAAAAAGAGCCATAAAGAGAGACCCAGAAGGTCACTTCATAATACTCAAGGGAAGAATCCACCAAGAAGACATAAACATTGTAAATATATATGCACCCAACACAGGAACACCCAAATATATAAAGAAAATCGTAGAGGACTCTGAGAAAGATATTGAGAGCAACACAATTACATTAGGGGATTTCAACATCACACTGTCAAAAATGGGTAGGTCTTTCAAACAAAATATCCTCAAAGATACTGCAGCACTGAAAAAGGTCCTAGATCAAATTAACCTACCTGATATATATATCAGGTAAGGTATATATACATTTATTATATATTAATAATAATATATAACAAATATATTAATGCATATATACATTTATTATATATAGAGAGATTATCTCTATATATACATTACATACATTATATATACATTATATAGAGAAGTGTATATAATGCATATTATATATGTATATATTTAATATATGTGTGTATATTATATATACATATGTAATGTGTATATATACATTATGTATATAGACAGAATATATCTCTATATACATTATATATATACACATATATATACATATATATATGTATATATATATATAGAGAGAGAGAGAGAGAGAGAGAGCCTTTCATCCCAAAGAAGCTAAATACACATTCTTTTCAAATGCACATGGAACATTTTCAAAGACAGACCATATGACAGGACACAAAACAAGCCTCAACAAATTCAAGAAAATTGATGCTATCAAGCATTTTCTCCAACCACAAGGGACTGAAACTAAAAACCAACCTCAGGGAAAAAAACCCCAAGCACTCAAACTAATGGAGGTTGAATAGCATGCTATTAAACAATGAATGGCCCAAGAATGAGATCAAGGAAGACATCAAAAAGTTTCTGGAAACAAATGAAAATGAACTCAAAACAATTCAAAATTCATGGGACACATTGAAGGCAGTGGGAAATTCATAGTGATATATGCCTACCTAAAAAAAAAAAATAGAAACATTTCAAATAAAAAACCTAGCCCTGTACCTACAAGAACTCCAGGAAAAAAAAAAAAACTGAGAGCAAGAAGAAGGAAGGGAATAACCAAGATCAGTGAAGAATTAAATGACCTAGAGACTAAACACACATTCTAAGAATTAATAAATGCAGGAGTTGGTTCTTTGAAAAGATAAAATCGACAAACCTTTAAGAAGACTCATCAAGAAAAAGAAAGGACCCAAATAAACACAATCAGAAATGAAAGAGGAGTGATTACAACCGATACCACAGAAATACAAGATTGTAGGAAATTATTACAAAGAACTACATGCCAAGAAATTTGGAAACCTAGGTGAAATGGACAAATTTCTAGAAAAATATAATCTTCCAAAACTCGAGGAAGAAGTAACTCGAACTCTGAACAGACCAATAACAGCAGACAAAATTGAAACAGTAATCAAAATCTCCCAACACACAAAAGCCGTTGACTAGGCAGTTTCATAGGAGAATTCTACAAAGCATTTAAGGAAGAGCTAACCCCTATCTTTCACAGATTATTCCAAAAAATCCACAATGATGGAAGACTTCCAAACTCTTTTTAAGAAGCGAGCATCATCCTAATCCCAAAACCAGATGAAGACACAAAGAAAGAAAACTTCAGGCCAGTATCGCTGATGAACATACATGCTAAAATCCTCAACAAATTATTGGCAAATCACATTCAACAATACATTAGAAAGATCATACACCATGACCAAGTGGGATTCATCCCAGGGATGCAATGATGGTATAATAGTCACAAATCAATAAATGTAATACATCACATAAACAAGAGCAAAGACAAAAATTGCATGATCATATTAGTAGATGCAGGGAAAGTATTTGATAAGGTACAGCACCAATTTATGATAAAAACACTCAACAAAGTGGAAAAAGAGGGAGCATTTCTTAACATAATGAAGGCCATATATGAGAGACCCACAGCCAACATCATACTCAATGGGCAAAAACTAAAATCTTTCCCACTAAGATCAGGAATGAAACAAGGTTGTCCACTTTCACCACTTCTATTCAACATAGTATTGGAAGTGCAACCACAGCAATGAGACAAGCAAAGGAAATAAGAGGCATCCAAATTGGGAAAGAGGAAACAAAACTGTCATTGTTTGCAGATGACATGATAGTGTACATGGAAAATCCTACAGACTCCACCAAAAAGCTGCTTGACCTAGGAAATGAATTTGGCAAAACAGCAGGATACAGTCAACACTCAGAAATCAAAGGCATATTTGTATATCAACAATGAACCATCAGAAGCAGAAATCAAGGAAAAAATCCCATTTGATATAGCAACAAGAAAAATAAATTACCTAGGAATAAACCTAACCAAGGAGGTAAAAGGCCTGTATTCAGAAAACTACATAACACTGAAGAAAGAAATTAAGGAAGACACAAACAAATGAAAACATATACTGTGTTCATGGATCAGAAGAAGTAACATCATCAAAAGTTCATACCACCCAAAGCAATTTCTAGATTCAATGTAATCCTTATTAAAGTACCAACGGCATATTTCACAGATATAGAACAAATACTTCAAATATTTATATGGAACCATAAATGACCCCAAATAGCTGCTGCAATTTTGAGAAAGAAGGGTAAGGTAGGAGGGATCACAATACCTGATACCAAACTGTATTACAAGGCCACTGTAATCAAAACAGCCTGGCATTTGCATAAAAACAGACACAGAGACCAATGGAACAGAACAGAGAGACCAGAAATAAACCCAAGTCTCTATAGTTGATTAATATTTGACAAAGGGGGCAGCAACATAAAATGAAGTAAAAATAGTGTCTTCAACAAATGGTTTTGGGAAAACTGGGCAGCTACATGCAAAAAAAAAAAATGAAAGTTGAGCACTAACTTACACCATACACAAAAATAAATTCAAGGTGGATAAAAGATTTAAATGTAAGCTGTGATACCATTAAAGTCCTAGAGGAGAACATAGGCAGGAAAATCTCAGATATTTCACACAGCAATATTTTCACTGATATGTCCCCCAGATCAAGGGACATAAAGGATACAATATATAAATGGGATCTCATCAAAATGAAAACCTTCTGCACGGCTAAAGAAAACAGCATTAAAATGAAAAGAGAACCAACTCTATGGGGAAACATATTTGCCAATGATACCTCAGACAAGGGTTTAATCTCCAGAATATATAAAGAACTCACATGACTCCACTGAAAGGAGACAAGCAACCCAATTAAAAATGGGCAAAGGACTGGAACAGACAATTCTCCAAGGAGGATATACAGAGGACCAAAGGACATATGAAAAAATGCTCAATATTGCTAGCTGTCAGAGGGATGCAAATTAATACCACAATGACATCCCACTCCACACCATTGAGAATGGCCATTATAAACAAATCAACAAACAAGTGTTGGAATGGATGTGGAGAAAAAGGAACCATAGTGCACTGTTGGTGGGATTGCAGACTGGTACGACCACTATGGAAAACAGTATGGAACTTCCTCAGAAAACTAAAAATGGATCTGCCTTCTGACCCTGCAATTCTACTGCTAGGATTATATTCTAAGAACACTGAAACATCAACCCAAAAGAACCTATGCACCCCAATGTTCATAGCAGCACAATTTACAATAGCTAAGTGCTGGAAGCAACCTAGGTGCCCATCAGTAAATGAATGAATCAAAAATCTATGGTACATTTGCACAATGGAATTCTATGCAGCAGAAAGAAAGAAAGAGCTGCTACCTTTTGTGAAGCATGGATGGAACTGGAAAGCATTATGATAAGCAAATTAAGCCAGGTGGTGAAAGATAAATACCATATGGTCCTACCTTTAACAGGAATCTAATCAACAAAATGAACTGGCAAGCAAAATATAACCAAAGACACTGAAATTGAGAACAGGCTGACAGTGAGCAGAGGGGAGAAGGGAGTGGATTTCAGGGGGAAAAGGTGAAGGGTTTGCAGGAACAATTATAAAGGACACATAGACAATAACAAGGGGGCAAGGCAAAGGGGAGGGAGATGGGGAGGGCTGGGTTGCTGGCAAGGTGGGGAGGAAAAGGCAGAAAACTGTACTTGAACAACAATAAAAAAAGAAAAAAATTAAATAAAATTTTAAAAAAGAATAGAAAACCAATGGTCTATTGAAATGAACTTGAATTTAGCAAGGCTATTTTGTTAGAATAATCAGAGTGTCTTTTATGCATAAACATAGTAGACATTTCCTGACTAGTTACCACTATATCAAAAACTGTACTATGTTCTGGGGATAAAGTGAAAAGGAGACCCAATTATCTGCTCAGTCATGTCCACTGGGGTCACACCTTCAGAGTGCTCTCCCCTTCTTGAAACAAAAGATATGGATAGAGAACAACTCCAGTTTATACTTATATCCACTTTTACAAAGGTATTCAAACATTCAGGTTCACACACACCTGAACACACATATCTGCCCTTACTCACACATGCATACACACTCATGCTCAAGCCATCCCAGCATGCACTAACATATATGTATGTGTGTTTCCTCACTTTTCTCAGCCTATGGACAGGCCTGCAAGCCTCAGACCTAATATGGACCATATCAGACACAGGTTGGATACTGAACATCTTGAGCTCATTTCTGGATCCCTGGACATCAGGAGCATGCATATTTATCCATCTCTTGCCAAAATTTGACCCAGTGGTCATTCTAAAGGTAAGAGAGGATCCAGTTGACACCAGATGGTCAAAGTCAGTCCAAGGTTTGCAGTTTCTTTTGACTCATCTAATTTTGACTAACCCTTGCCATATAGATAGATAGTGTTCAGTAAGCAAGATGGAAATGGTCCCAGGCCTTATAGAGCTCATGGTCCAGGGAAGGAGACAAACTCATATACAGATAAAAAGAATATATCAGGAGACAGGCATCATGGGCAACTGGTTCACTCAACACATATTTAATGGACTATTGCTCTGGTGGCAAGTATCAGATAGATGGTGGTGAACCATCTATATAGTCCACCTATAGGGCAAGATGGACTATTGGAGGTCATGTTGTGTATGTGTATCATTTCTTTTTTTTTTATTTGAAGTATAGCACAGACTTAAGGTAAAGTTCATTGAACACAATTATTTTAAGTATACCGCTTGCAAATAATTTATCTATGTTTTACACTGTATTAGCCAGTTTGGGATGCTATAACCGAATACCTTAGATTGGGAGGCTTAAACAACAGACATTTTTTTCCTCACAGGTCTGGAGGCTAGGAGTCTAAGATCAGGGTAACATTTCTCTTTCTGATTTACAAACAGCTGACTTCTTTCTGTGCCCTCATATGATGGAGAGCGTGAGCTCTGGTCTCTTCTTATAAGAGCATCAATCCCATCATAGGGGCCCACCCTCATGACCTCATCTAAACAAAATTATCTCCCAAAGGCCCCACCTCCAGATACCATCACAAGAAGGTTATGGCTTCAACATATGAATTGGCAGAGGACGTAGCATTCAATCTATAACTGACACCCATGTAACAACAGCCTTATCAAGATATAAGATATTCCCATTACTGCAGAAAGTGCTCATGCCACCTCATGCCATTGTCTATACTCCATAAATTAATCATTGTTTTGACCTCCATCACCATAGATTAATCTTGACTCTTTTTGATCTTCATATATTTGGAATCATCCAATATTTAATCTTTTGTGTCAGGTTTCTTTCACTCAACATATTCTCTGTTAATTACTCTCCTTATTGTTGCACATATGACAAGTTTGCTCTTTTAAAATCCTATAGTGTTTTATTCTGTGTATCAATTGTAATTTTTTCTATTCTGTTGTTGATGGACACTAGGGTTATTGCCAATTTGGGACTATAATCTATGAGGATTTTTGAAGAATAAATAGGTATTTTTACTGTAGAACTCGGTAGGGAAGCCATTAAATAAAATCTATAAATGGACTTGACCTGGGAGAAACAAAGTAGTGGAAATGGGCTTATTTTGTTTACAAAAGCACACTCAGTGTTGAACTATATTTGTAATGAACAGTTGGACCATTGACATTCTGGGGCCTCCAGATCTCTGTAAAAGTTCAGGGTCCACCCAGACTTCTGTTTGGCTGGCAACAGGCACCTCAGGAGCAAAGTGAGGCATGAATGAGATCCTCAATGTCAAAAAGTCAGTCATGGTCTGCATTCTCTCAGGTGATTCTTTTCAAATGATTCTGTCATTCTCTGATTTAAACAAATTCTTACTCTGCCTCTTTCCAAACATGATTTGATGTGGCTTCTGTTAAGTATCATGAGAAGAAAAAACAACAGGAAAACAGATAAAAATTATAAAATCTATTAGCAAACTATATATTGGAGTTGTGGAGTGGGGAGACTATTGAGAGTATGAAAGACAGCAAATAGTTAATTGCATACTGAGTTTCCTGTAAGGCAAGTTAATAAGGGAAATGGACTGATTTTCACAGGTTATACCAGTTCATCAAGAATACTTGGAAGAAATATTTGCATGATTTACTAATGTTAATCATTTTTCTAGAATTTTTGTCAAGCACTTTTTCTAATAAATTCTATACTTTAATAAATTCTGTACAAAGCAAAGCATGGAACAAAAGTTGTGTTACATAACTAACTGTTAAGAGAACCAGTTGCAGATGCTGGGTCCACTACTGGCTCATTGTATAACCTTGGGCAAGTTATTTAATCCTCTCAGTCATTATTTTCTCTTCTGTAAAGTGGGGATGATAATACAAACTCCATGAGGTTATTGCAAACATTAAATGAGATAGCACAGGGTCTGGAAGGTATTGGTACTAGCTAAATATTTTTTATTCTCATCTGAATATGCTTATTGATTTTTGAGAGAGAGAGAGGACTAAAAGAGAAGAGAGACAGGCAGAGAGACAGAGAGAAACAGCAATCAGTTGCCTCCCATATGTGCCTGGACCATGGATCATACCAGCCATCTTTTGATGTAGGGGATGATATTCCAACCAACTAAGCCATTGGGCCAGGACAGTACTACCTAAATTTTAATAGCATTTCTGGGATGTCTATAAGGCACTTTTAACTTTTGAAAGCACTTTTCTACAAAAATTAATCTATTATAACGCTGGCCACAGGAGATTAAAGCACTTAACCAAAACACACAGCCAATTTGCAACAGCAGTTGATCTCCTTCCCTTGGTGACTGGGTGTTTACATAATCCTAAAGCAGGAGTGTCAAACTCATTTTCACTGGGGGCCACATTAGCCTTGACATTGTCTTCACAGAGCTGAATATAATTTTAGGACTGTATAAGTGAAACTACTCCTTAACTAGGGGCAAGGAGCTTGGCACTGCTGCTGTGTAGGAACAAGGTGCTGGACTGGATAAAACAATACAGAGGGCCATATTCAGCCTGCAGGCCTTGTGTTTGCCACCTGTGTCCTAAAGGTATGTTTATGAAAACTAGTCATTAAATTTCCAGGAATAGGCAGCTTGATTTGACAAAAATGTCCCAAATTAATCCTGGACCTTTTCTCTATAATGATAGGTGGTCATTTCTCTGTTACTTTTGGCTTGATGGTACATGAGAATTGAGGATGATTTGGCCTGAAATAGACATAGCAAAGAAACTGGGATTTAAATCTAGACACTGCAATGCCATAGCCCATGCTCATAACCACTATGCATACTGGTAAGTTCAGCATCTGACCTGGTGATCAGTGTTTCAGTTGGCTTTCTTTCTCCAGGTGCTGTCCAGCTACCCAATCAACAACCTGGTAGGAGCACCCATTGTTTACCGAATGTTGCTACAACAGGACCTTTCCAGGTGATAGGGCTTTGGGGGTTGGTAAGAACCTCTGGATCTATTGGTACTTCCTCCTGCTTCCCTTACTTACACACATTCTCATCTATCTGAGTTGTCCCATGAAGTCAATATCATTGCCAAAGCACCTAGAATCCAGATCTAAGCATGGGCAGAGTTTGGTTCCAGGAGGATAAAGGGGGAAAAATTACTTCTCTTCTCTTCTTCAGTTACAAGTTCCCACATCTACAGAACTGCTTCAGTGGAGGAGAGACCCTCCTCCCAGAGACTCTGAAGAGCTGGAAGTCTCAGACAGGACTGGACATTCGAGAGTTTTATGGCCAGACAGAAACGGTACTGGCTCCTAGAGGGAACCATAAGTTGTTCAGCCTGGTGGGCTTCAAAAGTCTCTTTGATAAAAAAAATATGAGCTACTTTTTATCATGTGCTTATTCTGTAAACATTTATCGAGTTATTTATTCTGTTATATTTATTTATCTGTGGGATAGGTACTGAAAATTCAGCAGGGAATAAAACAGGCCAAACTTCTGCTTTCGTGGAGATTGCATTCTCATGCAAGTGGGAGAAAGAGACATAAACTAGTAAATGTATGACATGGAAGACAGTGAGAACTTCTATGGAGAAAAGTAAAGATAAGTGAGATGAGGTGAGGTGAGATGAAAGCCTGGATTTTCAAAAATGGTGGTCAGGAAAGTCTCCTGTAGTGGGGTAACATTTTAGCAGAGATCTGAGTTTATCAAATGTACAAGGCACTACACTAAGTTGCTCATATTGAAGTGAGGGGTAGAGGAAGAGCCCACTAGACCCCCACCTCACCAGCTGATATACCTTCTTGGAACTCTTGGGGCTACTTGAGCACAATGCGGATTCATTGTGCCACTTATCAAAACAACCAGGGGAGTATTTCCCCAGTGCCTCTTGTGACTTTTGGTTCTTCCTCCTCCTCCTTGCACTCTTTACTCTACATCCTTCTATGGCTAATGGTCCCCAGTACCCCTGCAGAACTCCCAAGAGACCTCATGGCAGTGCTGTGATGTAGAGGAACTTTGCAAATGTGGGGTAGGACAATACATTCATGGCAGGAGTCCAGCTTTTCAGAGGGAACCTTGTTTAGAAAATGTTCCCTTGGACACCAGCATCTCTGTAGGAGAATTTATTTCAGGATTCAAGCAGGACTGGCCCTTTTATGGAAGGTAATTTAATCCCACATGGTTTTAAACAATTTTTGGTGTTCGTGGCCCCCTAAAAAATATAGTTCCCCTTAAAAAGACTATAATGTGGTTGTTAATTCTTTTTTCCTGGGGAGTAGTCAATCAGATTGCTTTCCAACAATTTAGTGCAACCCCTCCAGTGGGGGTTACAGTACAGGGGAGAGAGCCCAGGAAAGGGGAGGAAGGAAGTCACCAAATGTGAGCCATCTTCAGACTGTGTCAGGACCTGCTCTATTGAGATTTTTTTCCTGTGACCTCATAACCCTGCTGAAGTTTGCCCATCTGTCTACTCCTTCCCACAGGGACTCACGTGCAGGGTTTCCAAGACAATGAAAGTCAAGGCTGGCTGCCTGGGGACTGCGATTCCCCATTACGATGTGCAGGTTTGTTTGGTGCACTCAAGAGGGAGGGAAAAGGGGGAAAACACAAAGTTTTCAGTAATTTATTTATTACAATTTTCATTTAGGAAAAATAATGAAAGGAAAGATATTAAAACAAAATGAAAAGGTAGAAGGGAAGGAAAAAAGAAGGAAGAAAAGAAAAGGGAAATTTTTATATTCTTACCATGCAGAGAAAAACACTCTGAATAGCCAGTAAATTAGCTGGCTTCTTAGTCTGATAAATATATACACTTTTAAAACAAAAATAGGGGTAGATTTTGACATATCATTTTCTTAATTACTTTTATTTTTGAAAAATCTTGGGTGACCATCTTCCTGAGTCAATTAATACTGACATATGCCATGATTTTTAATGACTATGTAATAATTGATAGTGTGCTTCCACCACTCTTTATGCATTTTGTTAATCAATAGATGATTTTAAAAAATTTCACTGTGAAAAACAACACTACAATGAAAATGTTGTAGCAATACCATATGATCTCACCTTTAACAGGAACCTAATCAACAAAATGAACAAGCAAGCAAAGTATAGCCAAAGACACTGAAATTGAGAACAGGCTGATGGTGACCAGAGGGAAGAAGGGAGGGGATTATAGGGGAAAGTACGAAGTGTTTGCTGGAACAATTATAAAGGACACACGGACAATAACAAGGGGGGTGGGAAAGGGAGGGAGGTGGAGAGGGTTGGAGTGGTAGGGAGAGGTGGGGGCAAAAGGCAGAAAACTGTACTTGAACAACAATAAAGAATGTTAAAAAATAAAATAAAGTAAAAGGAAACTTCCATTATTTTCCAAAGTGACTCTATCATTTTTCATTCTCACCCACAATGTGTGAAATTTCCAGTTGCACCACAATTTAGACAACATTCGGTACTGTTGATTTTTTTTAATTTAAATAATATGGAGGGTATCAACTTTGGTTTTAATTTTAGGTTTCTCAATAACTAAACATTTTGAACATTTTCTCATGAGTTTATTTTCCATTCATAGATGGTGTTTCATAGTATCTCTTGTAAAATTTTCTGTGGAAAAATTTTACTTACTTTATTGATTTTTTAACTCAGATTGTTGTGTTGTAGTCATTTTATAAATCTGGATACAAGTCCTTGAAACAAATATAATTTGCAACAATTTTCTATGTACCTTGCCTAATTCTGTCCTTAACAGTGTCTTTTTTGAGCAAATGATAATAGTTTTTTATTAATGTTTTATTCATTATTCAAGTACAGTTTCTATCTTTACTCCCATTCCAGCCAACTCACCCATCCCTCCCCTCCTCCATCCCATTTCCAACCACCCTAGATTTTTGTCTATATGTCCTTTATGTTTATTCCTGTAAACCCTTCCCATTCTCCCCTGAAGTTCCCCTGAAATTCCCTCCCCTCTCCCCTCTAGTCACTGACAGCCTGTCCTCTATTCCAGTGTCTGTGGCTATAATTTGCTTGTTTCTTTGTTTTGTAGTTTAGGTTCCTGTTAAAGGTGAGATCATATGGTATTTGTCTTTCAATGCCTGGCTTATTTCTCTTAGAATAATGCTTTCCAGATCCATCCATGCTGTTGCAAAGGGCATGAGCTCCTTTCTTTCAGCTGCATAGAATTCCACTGTGTAAATGGACCATAGTTTTTTGATCCATTCATTTACTGATAGGCACCTAGGTTGTTTC
>CM052540.1:78020000-78061822 GCA_028533065.1 Trachops cirrhosus | reverse complement strand
TTTATGATGGCCATTCTGACCAGTGTGAAGTGGTATCTCATTGTGGTTTTAATTTGCATCTCTCTGATAGTTAATGTTATTGAGCATCGTTTCATGTGTTTCTGGACCCTCTTTATGTCCTCCATGGATAATTGCCTGTTCAAGTCCTTTGCCCATTTTTTGATTGGGTTGCTAGTCTTCTTAGAGTGGAGATGTGTAAGTTCTTTATATATTTTGGAGATTAAACCCTTGTTTGAGGTATCATTGGCAAACATGTTTTCCCATAGACTTGGTTCTCTTCTTATTTTAATACTGTTTTCTTTAGCCATGCAGAAGCTTTTTATTTTGATGAGATCCCATTTGTTTATTCTTTCCTTTATGTCCCTTGCTCTGGGGGACGTGTCAGTAAAAATCTTTCTGCATGCAATATCTGAGATTTTCCTGCCTATTTTCTCCTCTAGGACTTTAATGGTGTCACGGTTTATATTTAAGTCTTTTATCCATCTTGAATTTATTTTTGTGTATGGTGTAAGTTCGTGTTCGAGTTTCATTTTTTTGGAGGTAGCTGCCAAGTTCTCCCAACAACATTTGTTGAAGAGGCTATTGTGACTCCATGTTATGTAGCTGCCCCCTTTGTCGAATATTAATTGACCATAGAGATTTGGGTTTATTTCTGGGCTCTCTGTTCTGTTCCATTGGTCCATGTGCCTGTTTAAACTCCAATACCAGACTCTTTTGACTACAGTGGCCTTGTAATATAGTTTAGTATCAGGTATTGTGATCCCTCCTACTTTACGCTTCTTTCTCAAAATTGCAGCAGCTATTCGGGGTCATTTGTGGTTTCATATAAATTTTTGAAGTGTTTGTTCAATGTCTGTGAAATAAGCCATTGGTACTTTAATAGGGATTGCATTGAATGTGTAAATTGCTTTGGGTAATATGGACGTTTTGATGATGTTAATTCTTCCAATCCATGAACATAGTACACGTTTCCATTTGTTTGTGTCTTACTTGATTTCTTTCTTCAGTGTTAGGTAGTTTTATGAATACAGGTCTTTTACCTTGTTGGTTATGTATATTCCTAGGTGTTTTATTTTTCTTTTTGCTATATCCAATGGGATTTTTTTTCTTGATTTCGGCTTCTGCTGTTTCATTGTTGGTGTACAAAAATGCCTTTGATTTCTGGATACTGACTTTGTATCCTACTGTTTTATTAAATTCATTTATTAGGTCAAGCAGTTTTTTGGTCGAGTCTATAGGATTTTCTATGTACACTATCATGCCATATGCAAAGAGTCACAGTTGTGTTTCCTCCTTTCCAATTTGGATGCCTGTTATTTCCTTTTCTTGTCTGATCACTGTGGCTAAAACTTCCAGTACTATATTGAATAGAAGTGGTGAGAGTGGACAGCCTTGTCTTGTTCCTGATCTTAGTGGAAAGGTTTTAGTTTTTGCCCGTTGAGTATGATGTTGGCTGTAGGTCTGTCATATATAGCCTTTATTCTGTTGAGGAATGATCCCTCTACTCCCACTTTGCTAAATGTTTTTATCATAAATGGGTGCTGTATCTTATCAAATGCTTTTCCTGCATCTATTGATAAGATCATGTGATTTTTGTCTTTGCTTTTGTTTAAGTGAAGAATTACATTTACTGATTTGTGAATATTGAACCATCCTTGCATCCCTGGGATGAATCCCACTTGGTCATGGTGTATGATCTTTCTAATGTATTGTTGAATGTGGTTTGCCAATACTTTGCTGAGGATTTTAGCATCTATATTCATCAGTGATATTGGCCTGAAGTTTTCTTTGTTGTGTCTTTAGCTGGTTTGGTACTAGTATGATGTTGGCTTCATAAAAAGAGTTAGGGAGTCTTCCATGTTTTTGGATTTTTTGGAATAGTCTGTGGAGGATAGGGGTTAGCTCTTCCTTAAATGCTTTGTAGAAATCTCCTGTGAAACCATCCAGTTCTGGGCTTTTGTGTGTCGGGAGGTTCTTGATTACTGCTTCAATTTCATTTGCTGTTATTGGTCTGTTCAGACTTTCTGTTTCTTCTTCACTGAGTTTTGGAAGATTATATTTTTCTAGGAATTTGTCCATTTCACCCAGGTTTTCAAATTTCTTGGTATACACTTCTTCACAGTAATTTCTTACTATCCTTTTTATTTCTTTGGTATCAGCTGAAATCTCTCCTCTTTCATTTCTGTTTGTGTTTATTTGGGTCCTCTCTCTTTTTTTTCTTGAGTCTGCTTAAAGGCTTGTCAATTTTGTTTATTTTTTCAAAGAACCAACTCCTGGATTCATTGATCTTTAGAATTGTGCTTTTAGTCTCTATGTCATTTAAATCTGCTCTGATCATGGTTATTTCCTTCCTTCTACTTGCTCTGGGCTGTCTTTGTTGTTGATCCTCTAGTTCTTGTATATGTCGAGTTAGGTTGTTTGTTTGAAATGTTTCTATCTTCTTTAGGTAGGTGTGTATCACTATGAACTTCCTTCTCAGGACTGCCTTTGCTGTGTCCCATAAGTTTTGGGTAGTTTTGAGTTCATTTTTGTTTGTTTCCAGAAATTTTTGGTTTCTTCCCTAATTTCATTTTTGACCCATTCACTGTTTAATACCATGCTATTTAATCTCCATGATCTTGAGTGTTTTGGTTTTTTTCCTTGAGGTTGGTTTCTAGCTTCAGACCCTTGGGATCTGAGAATATGCTCAGTATGATTTCAATTTTTTGAACTTATTTAGGCTTGTTTTGTGTCCTATCATGTGGTCTATCTTTGAAAATGTTCCATGCACATTTAAGAAGAATGTGTACTTAGCTTCTTTGGGATGAAGGGTTCTATATATATCAGTTAAGTCCATTTCATCTAGGCCCTTATTCAATGCCATAATATCTTTGTTGATATTTTGTTTGGAGGATCTGTTCATTTTTGACAGTGGGTGTTAAAATTCCCCACTATAACTATGTTGTTGTCAATATCTTCCTTTAAGTGCTCTAAGATTTTCTTTATGTATTTGGATGCTCCTATGTTGGTTGCATATATATTCACAATGTTTATGTCTTCTTGGTGGATTCTTCCCTTCCGTATTATGAAGTTACCTTCTAGGTCTCTTTATGGCTCTTGTTTGGAAGTCTATTGTGTCTGATATCATTATTGCTACTGCGGCTTTTTTTTTCCTGTCCATTTCCTTAGAAAATTTGTTTCCAGCCCTTCACTTTCAGCCTGTGTAGGTCTTTGCTCCTGAGGTGGGTCTCCTGTAGGCAGCATATATGTGCGTCATGCTTTCTTATCCATTCAGCTATTCTATGTCTTTAGATTGGGGCATTTATTTAATCCATGTATGTTTTGTTTTAATTTTTTTATTTTAGATTATTCAGTACAGTTTCAATCTTTTATTCCCATTCCAGCCCACCCACCCATCCCTCTAATCCATGTATCTTTAAGGTTATTATTCATAGGTACTTATTTATTGCCATTTATGTACCTGTGTTTATCTCTCTCTCTCTCTTTTTTCCCTTCCTTTCCTTAAAGCAGTCCCTTTAGCATCTCTTGCAGGACTGGTTTGGTGGAGGTGTATTCTTTTAGAGTTCTTTTGTCTGGGAAGTTTTTTATTTGGCCTTCTATCTTGATTGAGAGCCTTGCTGGGTAAAGTAGCCTTGGTTGCATGCCCCTGGTTCTCATTACTTGGAATATATCTAGCTGTTCTATTGTGGCTTGGAGGGTTTCTGTTGAGAAGTCAGCTGCTAGCCTAATTGGGGCTCCCTTGTAATTTACTTCCTGTTTCTCCCTTGCTGCCTTTAAGATTCTCTCTTTGTCTTGAAATTTTGCCATTTTAATTATAATGTGTCTTGAAGTGGGTCTCTTTGGGTTCCTCTTGATTGTGACTCTGTGTTTCCTGGATTTGTGTGACTTTTTCTCTCACCAAATTAGGGAAGTTTTCCATCATTATTTTTCCAAATAAGTTTTCTATGCCTTCCTGTTCTTCTCCTTCTGATATCCCTATTATACTGATATTATTACTTTTCATATTGTCTTGCATTTCTCTTGATCCCTCTTCATTCTTTCTGAGACTCTTTTCCTGTTCTTGCTCTTTCTGGGTCCTTTTTCTACTTTCTCCTCCAGCTCACTGATCTGATCTTCTGCTTCATCGATCCTGCTTTTCATTCCTTCTACTGTGTTGTTCAGTTCAGAAATTGTATTCTTATTTTCCTCTTGGCTCTTGTTGATAGTTTCTATTTCCTTTTTCATGTTGATACAGTTTGTGGTGAGTTCATTGTAGCTTCCTTGCAGTTTCTGGTAGCTCATTGTGAGCTTGTTGAACTTCCTGATAATCATTGCTTTGAACTCAGTATCTGATAGTTGAGTTGCCTCTATTTCATTTAGCATTCTTTCTGAGGCTTCCTCCTTTCCCTTAAGTTGGGGATTATTTCTTTCTCTTCTCAATGTTTGTGAGACTCTTCTTGCTAGCCTCAGCTTCTTAAATTAATCTGTCCTGGCTTCCTGGGTGTATGGTGTGAACTTCTGTGGTAGATTACTGTTGAGATTCAGTGGTGTAGTCTCCTTCTGGTATCCAGGTGTTCACGGTTTCTACCTACTCTTTTTTGTGATCAGTTGGAGGGGTAAGGCAAAATGGTTTAAGACAGCAAGAGTGTATTCTCTGTTATTTACAGTTGCAGTCAGTAGAGAAAAGATAGGATATCCTTTGGCTATGTATAGTGTTAATTGTGATCTTGCACACAAGTAGCCACTTTTTAGAAAGGATGTAAAGAAGATAAGACTCTTGTTGGGATGGAAAGAATTGTGAGTTGGCTCTAGAAAGCAGAGAGGGTGTGGGAGTTCAGATTCTGTGGTAGGGTGAGAGTAAAGAGTAGTTAATAGGTGTAGTGTGTGAGAGAATAGAGTTAACCACTACAGTAATAGAGTTCAGGAAATCGTGAAGTGGGCTAAGATATTGGTGGGTGTCGTGAAGTATTTACAATTGTATGGAATAGCTATTATTTACAGTAATATTAGAGCAACAATCATATGACAGAATCTATGAAATCTAGATAACAAGAATAGAGAGTATTGAGCCTTGAGTAGTGTACTAATGGATCACAAATGAAGGACAGTAAATTAGCAACACACTATGAATGAGATAACAGAGAAAACCTCTCAAATGATATAATATAACCAGCCAAGCAAAGAAGACTATACTGAAAGAAGAGGAATACCAAAATACTATTAAATTAAAAGGTGTAAGAATGATGAAATAATGATAATGCAATTATGTAATTACTTGCAGTTTCAAAAAAAAGGAGGGAACAAAGCAGAAGACAGAAGGAAGAAGAAGAGATAAATTTGGAAAGCAAGCAAGAAGGGTGAATGCTAGGATGACAGAAAGAAGCATAAATAATTGATAGATCTAAACATAATATGAATTAAAAGATAAAAGTTTACTTTAAAATAATTAAAAGAAAACAAAAACAAAACAAATGAACAGAAAAAAAAAGAAAAAAAAAACATCTATTGTTGGTTTCAGACTGGCCAAACCAGTTGTTCTAGCTGGCTTCAGCAGACTGAGAAGAGACTGGAGACAGTTTTTGTCTGTTTCCCTTCAGAACTCAGTCAGCCTCTGGCGTACTGTTCCTTGGGTAAACACGCGTTCTCCCCAGAGCCTGACTGGTGCCTCTCTGAAGAGTCCTGTGTGGGGGGTCTAGTTGCTCCTATGCGCATCCTGGGGAGTTCACTGCTATGTGTTCCGATGTCCCATGGAGAGTCCTCACCTTTTCCGGGTTCACAGGTGTGCACTCTGTGGATCCCGAGGGCACACCCACTTCCCTCAAATTCATGGCCCATGCCTTTTCCTTTTTCACTGCTGTGGTTTCTGAGACTTCCACAAAACCACGCTCTCTCCGGGTTGGGGGCACAGGCATACAGGCAGGTGCCTTTGGTCGCACAGCCGGGTGCCCTTGGCTGCACAGGCTGGGGTGCACACTTTCACCAGGGCTATGTGTGGGTGCTCACAGCCCCTGTGTAGGTGCCTCTCCATCCTCACTCCCCTCTCTGTACCCTCCAGTAAACTGGCTTCCCCCAGTGCTGCTCCGTCCTTGTTTGGCCAGGGAGGGAGCGGTTGACCCAGCTCTCTCCTGGGAGCCCCAAGGCAGACCCTGGAGTACCAGACCTCCAGCTGCAACCTCCCTGTTCCCTGCACTCATCCCTGGGCCCTTATTATCCTTACGTAGTCTCCTTACCGTCAGGTTTTTCAATGTCCACTACAATTTGTGATCCCCCATTTTCATATATGTTGTGATAAGGTTGGCTGTTTGCTGTGTTCCTTCGTAGATCAGCTAGGATTTTCTCCAATGTGTAGGGGGAAGTAGAATCTGCTCCTTCCTACCATGCCACCATCTTCCTCCTCCAATGATAATAGTTTTGATAAAGCCCCATTTGTTATTTCAAAGGTTTCTGATTTTAGCTTGCATGTTTATATTTGGGGACCATCTTAACTGGTTCTTATTTATGTACATTTTGTGTATTATTTTAGGTAGTGTTCAATGTTCATTTTTTTCCTCTATAGATATCCAGTAACATTTGTTTAATAGATTTTAATCCCCTCATTGAAATGCTTTGAAATTTTTATGTTAAATACATGAAATTATGTAAAAAAAGATGTAGCTAAAATTTTGCTCCCTTCCTTTATTATTTCTTTAAGCTAAATTCCAAGAAATAGAATTTGTGTATGTGTATCTATGGTTCTGTGTATAGATATGCAGACCTAGAATATAAAAATTTATATTCTATTCAGTGTTACCTATGATTGCCTGCTCTAACTATGATAACCAACTGTGGTAACTTTATGGAGTTCTTTTTGTAGTACTCTATTTCATTCTGATAACAGTTCTGTGAAATAGACTGATTTTATTTCAGTTTCACAGATGAAGGCATTGAGATGTATGAGGGGGACCCCCCAAAACAGGATTGCCTTCTAGAGGGTGTGGGGTCCCTTGTAGTACAAGCTTCCCCTGCTAGGTGAATGTTCTAGGAACCCATCTGTATCAGTGTACCAGCAGGCATTGTTGTGAGAGACTACATTCAGCTTCAGTGAATTTTTTTTGAAGACTCTTTTAAAACGTTTGCCCATTTAATGATTTATAAGCACATTTGCCCACACCGCACTGAGTAGCTAGCATTTTTTAGCAAAAAAATAGCATAACTCCCATGCCCCACCCTTCCTAGTCACCTGATCTCTCCCTATGAGGCTTTTTTATTTTTTGTTTCCCTGGATGAAAAAAAAAGGCCTCAAAGGGAAATGTTTTGCCAAAGTAGAAGAGGTGAAACAAAAAAAGGCAAAAACACTGAAAGGCATCAAAATCGATGAGTTCAGAGAAAACTTTCAACTTCTGGCCAAGAGGGAGGCATAGGTGAATACACTGTGCCTCCTTGCACAACCAAAAGAAGAACAACAGATTTAAAAACAAGAAACAAACAGAACTGACAGAAAATCAAAATGTATGGAAGTCTGACAACCAGGAATTAAAGAAACATTCACCCAGACCATTAAAAGGGGTGGATATGGGCAGCCAAGTGGGGAGGATTCACAACAAGGTGGCTGCTGGCTGACTGGGACAAGTGAGACAGAATCTGGTGGAGTGGACAGTACCACATTCTTGTGTGAATAAACTAGGAGAAACCACCGGAGAGAGAGTCAGTCTGAGCAACCCAAGAATCCAGTGCAGGGAAATAGAGCCTCAAAGCTTCTGACTGAAAACATCTGTGGGGATTGAGGTGGCAGGAGAAATTCCCAGCCTCGCAGGTGAGTTTGTTGGAGAGTCCCACAGGGTCCTAGAAGGTACACAAAACCACCCACCTGGAAATCAGCACCAGAAGGGCCAAATTTGCTGGTGGGTAGTGGTGGAGGGGACTGGAAGCTGGAAGAGAGCTGAGCAGGTCTCATTGATCCCCCACATACAGCACCACATGCAGCGACAGGGATTGCCCTGCTCTGGTGAATACCTAAGGCTCTGCCCTTTACTATGCAACAGGCTTGCCAAGACAAAAAAGAAAGGCCCAAATGAAAGAACAGATCAAAACTCCAGAAAAAAAATACAACTAAGTGATGAAGAGATAGCCAACCTATCATATGCACAGTTCAAAACACTGGTAATCAGGATGCTCACAGTATTGGTTAAGTATGGTTGCAAGATAGAGGAAAAAGTGAAGGATATGTAAAGTGACATAAAGGGAACCAACAGTGAAGGGAAGGAAACCAGGACTCAAATCAACAATTTGGAGCAGAAGGAAAAAATAAACATTCAACTGGAACATAATGAAGAAACAAGAATTCAAAAAAATGAGGAGAGGCTTAAGAATTCCCAGGACAACTTTAAATATTCCAACATCTGAATCATAGAGGTACCAGAAGGAGAAGAGGAAGAGCAAGAAATTGAAAACCTATTTGAAAAGTTAATGAAGGAGAACTTCCCCAATCTAGCCAAGGAAATAGACTTCCAGGAAGTCCAGGGAGCTCAGTCTCAAAGAAGTTGGACCCAAGGAAGCACACACCAAGGCATATCATAATCACATTAGCCAAGATTAAAGATAAGGAGAGAATCTGAAAAGTAGCAAGAGGAAAGGAGGCAGTTTACCTACAAAGGACTTCCCATAAGACTATCAACTGATTTCTCAAAAGAAACCTTGCAGGCAAGAAAGGGCTGGAAAGAAGTATTCCAAGTCATGAAAGGCAAGGACCTACATCCAAGATTACTCTATCCAGCAAAGCTATCAATTAGAATGGAAGGGCAGATAAAGTGTTTCCAAGATAAGGTCAAATTCAAGGAGTTCATCTTCACCAAGCCTTTATTATATGAAATGTTAAAGGGAGTTGAAAAAGAAGATAAAAAATTTGAACAATAAAATGACAACAAACTCACCACTGTCAGCAACCAAACCTAAAAAAAGCAGAAACAAAAATGAACTGAGCAAACAGCTAAAATAGGAACAGATTCACAGAAATAGAGATCACATGGAGGGTTATCAGTGGGGAAGGGGAGGTGGAGAGTGGGGAAAAAGGTACAGGAAATAAATAGCATAAATGGTAGGTAGAAAATAGACAGGGGGAGGTTAAGAATAGTATATGAAATGTAGAAGCCAAAGAACTTATATGTAAGACCCTTGGACATGAACTAACATGGTGAATGTGGTGGGAGGGTGTGTGCAGGGTAGAGAAGAATAAAGAGGGGGAAATGAGACAACTGTGACAGCATAATCAATAAAATATATTAAACCTGAAAAAACTGATGAGTTCAAAAACTGTTTTTATCTTTGGCAAAAACATCTTGATAGTTGTATTACATCCAATGGAGAGTACTTTGAAGGTGACTAAAGTTTAAACATGAAAGAATAAGTGCACAATTGTTTTTAAATAAATTCCAGCTTCTTTTGGGTTCCCCCAGATAAAGTTTAAGTAGCTCATAGACAAGAAGTAAGGTTGCAGAGTCGTAATTTGTGTTTTGATCTGTCTGATGTCTGAGTCCATGGGCCTCAAAGACAATGGGAGAGTGCTATATTTCCTGAGCTCCTAAAACCAGAAGTTTCCCAAGTTCATCTGGTTCAGTCTCAATAAAGGCTTCACCTAAACCATTCCAGGCAGATGAATTAGAGATCTGGGCTTCAAACTCTTGGCTTTCTCTGCTGTCTGGTTCTTGTTTTCAGTCACCACTGGAGCAAGAGGGTCTCCACTTGACCACCTTGGCTCTTTCATGTTGCTATTCGAGACACCTCCTGTTATCCAGATCATTCTTCTGATCATTCTTCCAATCTGCTTCCTCCTCCAGGTCATAGATGACAAGGGTTATGTCCTGCCCCCTGGTGCAGAAGGAGACTTGGGCATCAGGATCAAACCCATAAAGCCCATAGGCATCTTCTCTGGCTACGTGGTAAGAAATGTGTGCTCCTCTACCTTTGTTCCCTGGTGGGAATATTGGCTTCTACGATTGGTGAGAAAAGGCCCAAAAACCTGAACTTTCCAAGAGGCATTGGTGAGGAGTATCCAGTGTATAAGAAAGGGTGCTTTTCCAAGAGAAAAGATAGGCAAGTCACCCCTGCCACCCTTAGCCTATCATAAAGATCTCATTTGAAGAGTTATCTTCATTTAGATACATCTCTCCACCCACAAGAAATGTTTCATGACAGAAAGCTTATTGACCCTGAACTATATATGGCAGCATTTTCCAAAGGGCAGCCCTGTGCCTCTACCAAGTATCATCTCCCTACTCCATGCCATTGATCCTCTTTAGAGCCATGTTAGACATCACATTGATACTTCACCATATATTTGGAGGCATTCCTACCTTCAAAGCTTGGACTGCTAGAAATAGATTATTCTTGAGTCCTCGCTTTAGAGGTGAGGATGCTGAATCAGAGATTACAAGACTCATTCAAACCCAGTTCAAATAGTAAATTCACTAATAATAGTTAATGTCATTTATTGTATGCTTAATACATGATATGCACAGTCCTAAATCACTTTGCAGACATTAACCTCATTTAATCCTCCCAACCCTACTCCACTATTTACTGTGTGAGCAAGTGACTAATCTCTCATGCCTTAGGTTCCTAATCTGTAAAATGTGTATTATGATATCTAGTAGCATTCCTATGGCTATCAAAAGGTATTAATAATTGTGAAATACTTAGAACAGTGTTATATAAGAGTATGTAAAAGAAAAGAGTTACTGGAGATATAAATTATCATTCACATTATACAGATGAGGAAAAATGAGCCCAAGAGATGAGGGCACAGCCACACCACATACTTCTGCAGGTATTTCCTGCAGAATGGGTGCTGTTCCATTCCACTTTCACATGCCAGTGAGGAAGCTAAGGCATGGGATTCTCCCCATTTGACAGTGCAGGAAAACAGAGTGACTTATGGCCCACAGATAATGCCAGCAGGGGCTGAATGGTGACCTGGAGAGAGAGTCAAGGTGAGGGTCAAGAGATTGGACTTTAGGTCACACCTCTGTCATTCGCAATGGCTATTTGGCTTTGGACATATCTCTTGATCTCTCTGGTCTTCCATACCCTTATTTTCCAAATGAAGAAGTAAGTTGATGAACTCCTTATGCCACCTTCAAACCCAGTGACTGAGCATCCATCAGGGAGCCCACACTCCTGCACTTGAACAAGATACAGGGATGCACTAACAAGGGGTGAACCCCAAACCTTCTCACTGTTCAAAAACAAGTGCTATAGTTGAATGGAGGGTCCCAGCCACTACAGAAATATGCACATTAGTAGGGCCCTGGGGGCTTGCTGGTAAATTGCTAGAATTTTCAAATCTAACAAAAAGCCTAGAAAAATGTCTAATAAACCTTGGTCCCCTTAAACGGTGTCATGGAATTGAGCAGGAATTAGGCTGACCATTGAAGGGAAGGTGGAATCAGTCAAGAAAAATGTCCTAGAGCATGGGTGAATTAATGCATTAATATTATCCCTTAGACTGGAATGAGGGGAGCGGGGAAGAAGTCCTGGAAGGAATAACTGAAATAAAGGGTGGGGGGAATCCAGTTCCATTTGGGGACTGGGGTTGACAGATTCACGTTATAAAATGCACAACCTGCACATCTGTTCATAGAAGCCCTGGGACAGAGGATTTAGGCCTTCTAGTTACAATGACTGTCTTTCTGTGGTCACCAGGACAATCTGGAGAAGACAGCAGCCAACATACGAGGGGATTTTTGGCTCACAGGAGACCGGGCCATCAAGGATCAAGATGGATATTTCCAGTTCATGGGGCGGGCAGATGAGATCATTAACTCCAGTGGGTGAGCTTGGTTTCTGGGATGGGAAGGGTAATCTGGATCTTTATCCTGACTGATTCTAGACATTGGAGCTTGCCTAAAGATTGTGTCCAGTCTTCTCTGAAGGGCAGGTTCTTCTACAGGTATCGGATTGGACCCACAGAGGTGGAGAATGCACTGATGGAGCACCCTGCTGTGGTGGAGACAGTTGTTATCAGCAGTCCAGACCCCATTCGAGGAGAGGTGATGGAGAGCAGCAGCCTGGGGGAGGGCAGATTTGGGAAACAAGTGCATTTAGTATGATGGTTACTCAGAGGACTAGACAGCCTGAGTCAAAAATCTTTGCCCTACTCCTTACTAGCTGTGTGAACTTGGGCAAGCTACTTAGCCTCTGAGCCTCAGTTTCCCATCTATAAGATGAGCAGTTGTGATGATTAAGTCAATGAATGTTTGTAAAGTGTTTAGAATAAGATCCACCACATAGAAAGCACCTCACAAAGTCTAGTATTATTGGTACATCAATCAGAATCTGATCCCTGACCAGAAGAATAGAGGAATGATTTAAGCAAAGAGATAGAGCCCCTAAACCATGGGGATTACACTTAGAATATGAGGAAGATAAAGGACCATTTGTAATGCCAGGGCTATAGAAAAAGATTCAGCTAAAATCTAATGGAGCTTGGTGCATGTGTGGAGTACAGTTAAGGTACAGAGGTGTGAGTCAATGTCCAAGTACATTTCTGCAGGGTGCAAGTTGACAATATCATGTCTCTGTCAAGTATAGAACATATCACCATAGAAATCATAGGATCCACTAGGCAAATTGGACTCAAAGAGGACTCTCTACTGGGAAAACTCTTTGTGCCAAGAATAGAGCTAAGCCAGGCTGTACATTATTTCATTGTACTTCCCATGAATTGAGTATGACAACTGGATCTCAATTTTATAGAATATAAATGTGCAAACTGTGGTTTGAAGAGGTTAAACAGATCATTTGGGTTTATGGTATTCAGTTTTTTTCTTCTCTGCACTTATATCTAGTGTCTCCCTATAATTCCCTCTTGTCTCTGGCATATAAGGTGAGCCAGGCCTCAATCTACAGTCCTACACACTATCCAATAAACTATTTGGAAGAGAATTGGACTGCTGACCATTATTATCCCCAGTTTCTCACTTTCCCTGGTCCCAAATATCTGGAGGTACAATTGGGAGGACATAAAAGTGGTGGTTGTAGTGGAAGTCTTAACATTTAACATATCCCAGGAGATGATGATCACTCTGACCCCTTCTCTCTTGACCCTGATCCTCATCACAGGTGGTGAAGGCATTTGTGGTCCTGGCACCACAGTTTACGTCCTGTGACCCAGGCCACCTCACCAAGAAGCTGCAGAAACATGTGAAGTCAGTGACAGCCCCATACAAGTACCCAAGGAAGGTGAGGCTCTGGATTCCCCAAACTTGAGGAAGCAGAGATGACCTCTTCTCATACTTCCTTTTTCTGCTTATAGATAAGGACTCTAATTCAAAGTTCTGCCTGCCTATGACCAAGAAAGCCCCAAAATACAATCCAGCAACTATTATAGATGCTTGAAATTTGGCCTCAACATTCAACTCACTCTCCTAGAAAATCAGCTGCTTCCGTAAGAACAACTTTTAGCCAGTATCAGGCTCATATTCCCACTGTCTGCACCAAGGTCTTGCAATATTACTCAGGATTCTTTCATCTGCAGGGGACAGTGATCCAACTTAAAGTCCCTTGCTCACACAATTGTTAAGTCCAGAATGGATGAAGCCTTAGTAGTCAAATGATGTGGTGAAGGATGGCTCTTTCACACCTTGACTCTCCTTTCTGTATTGACTTCATTTCTTGAAGTGCTCTCTGTGATGGCCCCCAATAGCTCCAAACATATTTTTTAGCATCTAAGCAAATCCCTTTAGAAAAAAAAAAACAGCTTTTCCTTCAAAGGTACCAGAAAATCTTCAAGTTGATTTTCACTGGATCACTTTAGGTCATGTGTCCATTGTTAAACCAATCCCTGTAACCAAGGAATGAATCACTCTGATTGTCCAGTTCTGGGTCATATGATCACTCCTGGAGAGAATGCAAGAAGATGGGAGAAAGAGCTGCCCTATATCCAAGACATAGACTGAGTGAAGGAAGGGTGGCTCCCTGTAGGAAAATGCAAGCGCTGTTATCAGGAAAGACAAAAATCATAGAATCTATTACCTATATTTTCAGCTATTTTCACTGTGGGGTGGAGAACTAAGGCATAGAGGTGGACATGGGAGAGGGGCCCAATTTTTTGAGTTGGGTACAGGATAGGAGTTTACCTCAAGGAAAGGGTTTCTTCCTTTTCTTTCTTTCTTCCTTCCTTTCTTTCTTTCTTTCTTTCTTTCTTTCTTTCTTTCTTTCTTTCTTTCTTTCTTTCTTTCTTTCTTTTTCTTTTTCTTTCTTTCTTTCTTTTTCTTTTTCTTTCTTTCTTCTTTTTCTTCTTTTTCTTTCTTTAAGTAGAATGTGAGAGCAACCACATTAAGCCTAAAACACCTCAGATTCTCATGTAACCCAGATACTCACTGACAATTTGTCAGCACAGGCTATTTGACACTGGTGGGTTTTTGAGAAGCAGACTCTGGGAAGGAGATTAACATGAAAGAGGTTTATTAAATTCTTTGGAATTAAAGGGGCGGGAAGGGGAGAGAAGGGGAGGAAAGGAGCAGCACTGGGCAGAAGGTAAAGTTTCACTGTGATGTAGTTCAGTGGGGGCTTTAGTCAACCTCATGGGGAGTTTTGAAACTAGGACAACCTTTCAGAGTTTCCTAAGCAGCAGCAAGAAGGAGGGTCTTTAAAGCCTATGTAGGTGAGGCATGAATCCAGCCTGCCCTGGAATGGGATGTGGCTGTGGGAGAGATAGCTCACCATAGTGGCTGCACTCCCCAAAGAGGTCTGGCATTGAGAGAGTGAGTCTTTCATTCCTGCAGTGTGTGTGTGGGGTCGGGGGTCTAGGCAGGACATCAAAGAGTCCATAACACAGACTTCAGCCTCAAACTGCTGGTGAGTCAGTCTAGCAGTTTTTTGAAACAGACTGTTTGATTCACTTCCATCACTTAGCAATCACTCTGTGCCTCAGTTTTCTTATCTGTATGATGGAGATTATGGTGTCACTCCTTCACAGGATGTTAAAAAAACAGTTAATATTAGTAAGGCATAAGGTACCTTAATAAGAATTTAATAAGTATTTTAAAGAGGCTAGAAAACCAATCACAGCAAGAATATTATGAATTTTGGGTTATAACTGAATATTTCTGAAGATCCAGTGGAGAGGTCCAATCACACAGTATAACAGTGTATTATTACTCAATAAACATGTCTCTTTTTACAAGTCTCCCCTCCAGAATGACCTGGGTAGCAGGTTATTCCCAGAAACCACACATTTTTGCTTCCTTCTTCATGATAAGCATAGTTGTTTTCTTCTAAGCATTAAATCAGGATCTCCTCTGTGGTTTACTTCTACTCCCTATCTATACCCCAGGGCCAAAGTGTATATATTTTAAGTCACACTGTCTTTGTGGCAACTACTCAAATCTGCTTGACAATGAGAAAGTATCCAACAGCAATTGTAAATGAATAGGTGTAGTGGTTGTTTCAATAACATTTTATTTACAAAAACAGGAGAAGGACTGGAGTTTGCTCACAAACTAGTTTGCCAACTCCCCTGTTCTATCCCACTATGATTTTAATAAACTCTTTCATCTTGCCTCATGGTAAGGCAGCTGCTAAGAAGATCCTTTTTTCATGTCAGTATCCCTATTGTTATCGCATTTCTTTTTTTTTTATTTTTTAAAAATATTTTATTTATTTTTATTTTGTTTTAATTTTATTGTTATTCAAGTACAGTTTTCTGCCTTTTCTCCCCTACCCCAGCTTTCTTCCCCTGATCCCACCCCTCTTGGTTTTGCCCATGTGTCCTTTATAATTGTTCCTGAAAATCCTTCCCACTTTTACCCCCATTATCCCTTCCCACCTCCCTCTGGTTACTGTCAGTTTGTTTTTTATTTCAATGTCTCTGGTTATATTTTACTTGTTTGCTTATTTTGTTGATTGTGTTCCACTTAAAGGTGAGATCATACAGTATTTATCTTTCACCACCTGGCTTATTTCACTTAGTATAATGTTCTCCAGTCCCATCCATGCTGTTGCAACGGGTAGGAGTTCCTTCTTTCTTTCTGCTGTGCAGCACTCCATTGTGTAAATGTACCATAGTTTTTTGATCCATTCATTTACGGATGGGCACTTAGGTTGCTTCCAGCACTTGGCTATTGTAAGTTGTGCTGCTATGAACATTGAGGTTCAAAAGAAACTATGCACCCCAATGTTATCATTTTTTTCATCTTGAACCCAAAATCATCTGAATTCTACAGCAATGCTCTGGCAAGCTAGGTCATATAACCAGAAGCCTCAATGAGTTCTCTTTGTTACCCATATCTTAGGATTCAAGAATATTAGAGATGGAAGGGTCCTCAACATCAAACATTCCTTCCCACAGGTGAGAAAGGTAAAACTGGAGATGTTTTTTAGTTCTGCCAACAACACACCAACAGGAAATAATGTAGATGAAATTTAAAACCAGGCTTCCTAACTTTTAGCTGCCTATTGTCTCTAGTCTAGATTCATAACCACAGCTAATATTTTGGAGCATTTGCCCATTCCAAGAACTCAGCCTGCATGACCTCATTCTATTCTCACAACAACTCATCAAAGTTGCTGTTATTTTCCAGTTTACTCAGTGGGAAAATTGAGTCTCAAAAATGCCTAGTGACTGTTCAAAACCAGGTAAATGGTAGAGAAGAGAATAGAGCTCAGAGTCTGATGTCAAAGCTCAAGTTTATGACTACTCTGTCATGTCAGTACACTGCACTGCTTCTCTCTGTCCTAGAGTGTGTCAGAGACCTGTTGACTGACTTTTATGTCCTATTCTGATCAGTTTCTTCTTTTCTTGTCCAAGAGTACTTTCTGAACCTTCTTATTTGCACAGGGGACTCCCCAGGAGTTTTCCAGGCTCAGTAGTCAGTTACCTGAAGCTTCCAACATCAAGAGCTTCCCCTTACCCTAGAGAAATTTCTCAACCCTATTGAGGTCATGGATGGCCAACCCTGGACTAATTTGTTCCAACAGATAGAGTTTGTCTTGGACCTGCCTAAAACTGTCTCAGGGAAAATCCAGAGGAAGAAGCTTCAAGATATGGAGTGGAAGAAGTATGGGCCAGCCAAGACTCAGTGAAAACTGCAAGGCACTTTTCTTTTGGGCCACGCCCTTGTTCCCCTTCCATTTCCCTTTGGGTTATCTGCCTTCCTATGGAGATATGAGATTCTTTGTAACAAGACATCTGATTTTTGTCTTTCCCTGGTTATTAGCTCAAAATCTTGCCATGTTAGATGTTGAAGGAAGAAAGGGAGGGCAGGACTGGGAGTGATGAAAGGAGAAGGTAATGGGGAAAAAAGAAATAAAATGAGAGAGAGAAGGATTAAAATAGCAATTAAGAAAAAAGGAAAGAAGCTGGGATGGAGGTAGGGAGGAAAGATAAAATGAATTGTATGGAAAGAAAAAAGAGAAAGAAGGAGGGAAAGAGGAAGGAAGGAAAGAAGGAGATAAGGAAAAGAAAATAAAGAAATTGATAAAATAGAAACTGATAAACAAAAATAATAGAAGACAAGAAGGACGAGAAGGAGGAGGGGAAAGACTTATTATTACTCCCACAGATGGACAGATGAACTGACAGTAATCAAATCAAGCAAAAAATTGGATTTTAGGAAATAATTAAAAGGCTATGGCTCCCCATCTCACCCCTTGAACAGGACCTCCACATAGGCTCACTTGGTTAGGCATTGTTCCACAAAGTGAAAGGTTACAGTTCAATTACTGGTCAGGGCACATGTGTAGGTTGCAGGTTTGGTCCCCAGTCAGGGCACATACAAGAGGGAACTGATCAATGCTTTTCTCTCACATCGATGTTTCTGTCCCTCTCCTTCTACCTCTCTTTCCCTCTCTCTAAAAATAAATAACTAAAATCTTTTTAAAAACTAACAATTTGTGCCCTCATTGTATTCATTTTTTGTTTCTTCTGTTGTTGCAATTAAATTTATTTTTTAAATTATAACAGAGGTACAGTTTCATTTAGATAATTAATATATTTTTGTTTTTTATTTAATTTTTAAGGGAATCAATGTAAATAAAAATGAGATAAGACTACAGGCAACAGTTGATTATAGCAACAAAGAAAATGATGGTGAAGCATGTATGGCTGGAGTTTGAGAGACACTAGAGAAGAATGGGGCAAAATTACAAAAGAGAAGGGTAGGGTTAGGACCCAAATGAAAACCCAAAAGAAAAAGCAAGTTGTGTCATTTTTACCTAAAATGAAGTAGCCAAGGATCAAATAGAAAAGTGGCTAACCTTTGGAAATGAAGGCTATGAGTTTGAGTTCTAGTTCTGTTACTCCAGAGAAGTGCCCTGCTCACTCTGAGCCTCAGTTTCTTCATCTGGGAAATGGGAATGATACAACAACATCACAGGGATGAAGCAGTAATTTGTAGATATTATGCCTGTGGAAGCAGCTCTTAGGGTTCAGACAGACAGCTAGGAAGATATTAGTGTGAGGGCCAGGGATGGGACCAAAAGAATGACCATTGCCTCCACAATCAGAGGTGCAGTCAGTCTGGGCACAAGAAACTGGCTGTATGAACTCTGAGCAAAAGTAACCTCTGATTTAATTTGAGTTACTTTTATTAAAACTTTAGTTCACTAAGAGAGCAAGTATGCCCACAGGAGCAATAGAAGGGAGAAGTGAGCACAAAAGGAGCATTTGCTCAGAAGAGCAGGGGTGTTTATAGAAACTAAGATACAGCTGGGTGATGGAGCTGTCACCAAGCAAGGACTCACTGTTGAATGTACTTATAGCCAATATACCGTGGCATCAGCTTTTTAGAGAAGAAAAAAGCTTTATTATGAAGTCACCAGCAAGGAGACGGGGACAATGCAGGGTTAAATGCCCCAGACCTAGGGTTTGGGGCATGATTTAAGGGGTCAGCTGGACAATGGATCTTTCTGGACAATGGATCCTGAAAGCTGGAACACTTTCAGGTTCTGGTCATGTCCCTGTCCTTTGGTCTTGTGGAGGCGGGAAATGGACTTTGGTTCCAGGTATAATTTGCAACATTTTTCCTCTGCTGCATGACTTGCAGTTTTGATGTGTTGTCTCTGAAAAATAACTCAGTATCTTCTATGAAACAGGATAGGGCCAGTCTGAGCTGGTTCTGTGGTTACAGAGTCATGAGTTTTTTGTTTGTTTGTTTTTTGTTATTCTATTCTATACACTGATGGGTACCATTCCATTGCCCACAACCCTCTAGTATCTAGTATTCTGGGAAGAATAGGGTCCTGGAATAAGAGAGAGACCCTTGGGGCTGAGAGCTGAATAAAAAGCCCACCCTGAAATTGTTTTTGGCCCAGCAAGCTTCACAGATGATGTGAAAGAATGTGATATCTGAAACCTGTAATGCACAAAAGGGCCCTGCAAGAGGGTACCATCCTGAAAGAACCTTTGTTGTTTCCTTTTATCATTTAAATGTTATTTACCACCCTGGCAGGTGTAGCTTAGTGGATTGAGTGCTGGCCTGTAAACCAAAGGGCTAGGTTCAATTCTCAATCAAGGCACATGCCCAGGTTGCGGGCCAGGTCCCCAGTATGGGGCGTGCAAGAAGCAATCACACATTGGTATTTCTTTCCCTCTCTTTCTCCTTTCCTTACCCCTCTCTCCAAAAATAAATAAATAAAATCTTTAAAAAAAGATTTAAAAAAAAAAACAGGAAAAGAAGCCGGGGTAGCAATACTCATATTAGACAAAATAGACTTCACAAAAGGGGCCATAAAAAGAGACCCAGAAAGACACTTCAAAATACTCAAGGGAAGAATCCATCAAAAAAGATATAAATATTGTAAATATATATATACACCCAACATAGGAGTACCCAAATATGTAAGGAAAATCTTGGAGGACTTCAAGAAAGATATTGACAGCAAAGAATTAGAGTAGGGGATTTTAACACCCCACAGTCAAAAATGGATAAATCTCCCAAACAAAATATCAACAAAGATGCTGCAGCGTTGAACAATGTCCTAGATCAAATGGACTTAACTGATTATATATATTATATATATATGTAATATATATATAATATACATAGTGAGAGAGAGAGACACACACAGAGAGAGAGAGAGAGACAGACAGAGAGAGAGAGAGAGAGAGAGAGAGAGAGAGAGAGAGAGAGAGAGGGAGAGAGAGAGAGAGAACCTTTCATGCCAAAGAAGCAAAATACACATTCTTTTGAAATGCACATGGAACATTTTCAAAGATAAACCATGTTATAGGACACACAAAAAAAGCCTCAACAAATGCAAGAAAATTGAAACCATATCAAGCATTTTCTCTGAGCACAAAGGACTAAAACTAGAAACCAACCTAAAGGAAAAAACTCAAAAACATTCAAACTCATGGAGACTGAATAGCATGCTATTAAACAATGAATAGGTCAAGAATGAGAACAAGGAAGACATCAAAATGTTCCTGGAAACAAATGAAAATGAACTCTCAGCAATCCAAAACTTATGGGACACAGCGAAGGTAGTCCTGAGAGGAAAGTTCATAGCGATACAGGCCTACCTAAAAAAAGATAGAAACATTTCAAATAAACACCTAACCCTACAACTACAGGAACTGGAGGAACAACAAAAAAAGTCAGCCCGAGCAAGTAGAAGGAAATAACCAATATCACAGAAGAATTATATGACATAGAGACTAAAGGAACAATTCTAAGGGTCAATAAATCCAGCAGCTGGTTCTTCAAAAAGGTAAGCAAAATTGACAAACCTTTAAGCAGACTCATTAAGAAAAAAAGAGAGAAGACCCAAATAAACACAATCAGAAAGAAAGAGGAGAGATTACAATTGATGCCACAGAAATACAAAGGATTGTAAGAAATTACTGTGAAGAACTGTATGCTAAGAAATTTGAAAACCTAGCTGAAATGGACAAATTCCTAGAAAAATATAATCTTCCAAAACTCAATGAAGAAGAAGCAGAAAGCTTGAACAGACCAATAACAGCAGATGAAATTGAAGCAGCAATCAAAAAACTCCTGACACACAAAAGCCCTGGACCAGATGGTTTCACAGGAGAATTTTACAAAACATTAAAAAATTAAAAATTAAAAAAAATATTATTTGCCTTTGCAATTGGGTAATGCCAAAGATGTTCTGAAATAAAAGGTACCCACTAAAAATCACCCACACTGCCATCAAAGTTCTTGTCCCTAGAAGAAAATAATGCTAATTTTTTTGTGTGTGAATCTTTTCAAAGATATCTGGGGGTATTTGAAGAGAGACATATTAGACAACTTAGTTGGTTTTCTCCCTCCTCACTCAGGTTGTGTTAAAATTTGCACCCCATTGGAGCTCCATCTGGACAGCCCCTATAATAGTATTCACTGTCCCTCGGGTCCTTTCTTTATATCCCCAGCAGTGTGCTTGGAACAAGAGAAACCTCAGGAAGCTACAACACTGTGGTCCTCACTGTGCTTGTGTGTCAGTATTTAAGTCAACATTACCCTAAAAGCCAGATATTATCCTGGTGTTCAGTAGCTGGTCCTCTTGCCTGGTCATGGTCACTTGGGAGGGCAAAAGTCCAGGAACATTTACTCCCTGAGTTGCTCAGGATGAGGGACATTTACTTCCTAAGGAACTCAGGTTGGGACACTTAAGTACCTAGATAGCTGATTGGTTCTGCATGGCTCCAGGAATGATATAGGAAGAGTAAATGTACATGTACATTTACTCTTGAAAACAACTTACAACATGAACATTCTCAGAATTTTCTGAAAATGACATCTTTCCCCCAATGTTTTGGGATGCTTAGGAAGTAGTGAATTTCCTATTAGTATAAGGTCTCTTGTTTGCACAAGACTACAGTGGAACCTAGTTCTCAGATTTATTTATTTTATTTATAAGTATATTTTAATAATAATGTTATTAAATTTGTGCCATTTTTCTTCCCCCTTATCACCCTTATCCCTACACACCAATCTCTAGCATTCCCCACTCCCCTTAGTTCATGTCCATGGGTTGTACATATATAAGTTCTTTGGCTTCTCCATTTCCTATACTATTCTTAACTTTCCCCATCTATTTTGTGCCTACCTATTATGCTTCTTCTTCCCTGTACCTTTTACCCCATTCTCCCTCTCCCCCTTCCAACTGATAACCCTCCATGTGGTGTCCATTTCTCTGACTCTGTTCCTGTTCTAGTAGTTTGCTTAGTTTTTGTTACTGTTTTTTAGGTTCAGTTGTTGATAGTTGTGAGTTTATTGTCATTTTCCTGTTCATGTTTTTATTTTATTCTATTTCTTAGGTAAGTCCCTCTAATATTTCATATAATAATGTCTTGGTGATGATGAACTCCTTTAACTTGACCTTATCTGGGAAGCACTTTATCTGCCCTTCCATTCTAATTGATAGCTTTGCTGGATAGAGTAATCTTGGGTGTAGGTCCTTATCTTTGATGACTTGGAATACTTCTTTCCAGCCCTTTCTTGCCTGCAAAGTTTCTTTTGAGAAATCAGCTGATAGCCTTGTGGATACTCCTTTGTAGTTAACTGTCTCCTTTTCTCTTGCTGCTTTTAAGGTTCTCTCCTTATCTGTAATCTTGGGTAACTCAATTATGATATGTCCTTTTGTGTTACTTATTAGACCCAATTTCTTTGGGAATCTCTGAGCTTCCTGGACTTTCTGAAAGTATATTTTCTTCTCCAGAGTGGGTTATTTGTTCAAATAAGTTTTCAATTTCCTGCTCTTGTTCTTCTCCTTCTGGGGTCCCTATAATTCAATGTTGGAGCATTTAAAGTTGCCCCAGAGGTTCCTAAGCCTCTCCTCATTTTTTTGAATTCTTACTAGTCCATTCTTTCTGGTTGGACGTTTATTTCTTCCTTTTGTTCCAAATCATTGATTTGAGTGTTGGTTTCCTTCCCTTCACTATTAGTTCTGTATATATTTTCCTTTATTTCACTTTGTATAGACTTCATTTCTTCCTTCATTTTGCTACTGAGCTCAATCATTTCTGTGAGCATCCTGATTACCAGTGTTTTGAACTCTGCATCAGATAGGTTGTCTATCTCCTTGTCACTTAGTTATTTTTCTGGAGTTTTGATCTATTCTTTCATTTGGGCCATATTTATTTGTCTAGGTGCACTTGTTATATCATAAGGGGCAGAGCCTTAGGTATTCACCAGGGTGGGACAATCCTGTTTGCTGCATTGTCATCCTGTCTGTGGGGGAGGGGTCAAAGAGGAAACAATGCAGTTTACTGGGCTCTTACTCTACTTTCTGTCACTTCCCTCACTTCCCACAAGTGGATTTTGCCATTTCAGGTGCTGATGTGTAGGTGGGCACGTTTGTGTACATTCTAGAACCCTGTGGGCCTCTCCAACAAAGTCTTCTGTGAGGCTCAGAGTTTCTCCCACCACTGCAACCCCCACAGATGTTTACAGTCAGAGGTTTTGAGTCTTTTGTTTCTTGCACTGAAACCCTGGGTTTCACAGTCTGTCTTGCTCCCCATTTGTTCCCCCCAGCTTATTCACACATGAATGTGGGAAGTCTGATCCACCAGCCCCAACTTCTCCCACCTCATTCTCCAGCTGATGCCTTGCCACACATCCTCTCTGCCCCACTGCCTATCTCCACCCCTCCTATGATCTGGATTCATATTTCTTTAACTCCTTGGTTGTCTGACTTCTGTACAGTTTGATTTTCTGGCAGTTCTGGTTGTTTTTCTGTTTTTAAATTGGTTTTTATCTTTCTTTTGGTTGTGTGAGGAAGCAAAGCATTTCTACCTATGCCTCCATCTTGGCCACAACCTCCTAAACTCTTAACATTCTCTATCTATGTCTGTATCTTCATCACATATAAAAAGTTGCTATCATTGTAGAGTCTATGAAGAAAATTCCAACAGTTCTTTGGCTCTTTTTCTTTAAAAAATGAACAGTTTTATACTTCTCCTGATTCACCAAGGATTTAAGAGACTTGGTTGATCACCCATGAGCAATCATCATGGCAGTGCCTACATGAGCTTGTCTTTGGGAGCTGCAAGAACAGTAGACCTTCACACTGGCCCAACAAACTCTTACAATTTATATAGAAGCTGGGAACAGTTTCAGTCTTCTGTGCAAGAGGTCTCAACAGCACCTTATCTCCCAAGGCTACCTCCCTGAAACAGCTGTTGGTGTAGAAATGGTGGGCCAAAGGCATAGTCCAAGGACAAGGGATAGGTGAGCAGCCTCTGATTGCCCCTCAGTTCTCAAATTTAATTCATTCAGGAAGGTCATTCAATAAGCAATTTTCTTGACTTCCAGTCAAGATGGTGGCATTGGTAAACCTGACTTGCCTCCTCACACAATCATATAAAATTACAACTAAAATATAGAAAAACCATCACTCAGAACCATCAAAAATCAAGTTGAATAGAAGTCTTACAACTACACAATTAAAGAAACCACATCCATCCAGACTGATAGGAGACTTGGATATGTGAACCAGGATGGTCCCACATCCATGTGTGTTAAATAAAAACTTGGGAGGGATGTCTTGGAAGCAAGAAGCTCCAGCCCCAAGACGGGTGTCCCAGCTGAGGGTTCCAGGGTCAGGAAGATAAGTCCCCATAACTTCTGGCTGCAAAAACCATCAGGGGTTGGGACAATGGAAAAAACTTCTGGAGTCCCAAGCCACTTCTCTTAAGGAACTCACACACAGATTTATACAGACTCACTCCCTCTGAGCTCCAGTACCTGGTAGCAGTTTAAAAGGTAGCAGTGGCATACAGGAAGAAAGTGAAATGTCTGGCATCAAGGCAAGAGCTTGGAGATAGCCTTCTCCCAGAAAGAAATGGAGACAGAGCCCATTGTCACTTTTCTGAGCCCTCCCACCACAGAGCCAGCAGGTTGGTGACATATAGGAAACTCCATAAATCTTGTTAGCACTGTTTGCCCCACCCAAGAGATCCCTAGAACCTCTGTCCCACCCAACTTATGGACCCACCCAAGCTGCTTTTCCATATGATTGATTACTCTTAGCTCATGCTTCACAACTTCCTAAATCTTCCCAAACAAGCAACATCCAGCCTCAGGGAGCCCTCAACCCCTTCACCACTTGGTAAGTGGCCCCAGTCATGATGCTAGCAGCAGGCAACCTAGAATTACAGCTTGTATTCACCTGGAAATCTCAAAACCCAGCACAAATAAGTCATCTCACACTGCCTTATTTCTCAGACAGGATGGCCCCAGGCTGTAAGGGGCTGATATTGGCCTGCACCACCCAAGAAACCCCAGAGCCTGCACATCCAGTGCTACAGATCACATCAGAGCACTGCCACCCTGCCTTCACACTGCTGATCTTCCACAGAGGACAGTGATTGGTGGTCAGTGGTCACAGCCAGTCCTTACAGCTGACTGGCCTGGATAAAATCATCCCATTGACCTGCCAACAGCAATCAAATCTCAAGTACAAGAGGAGATATACTCAGCCCACACAAATGATGCACCTTGAGTACCCAGCTTGTGTAATAGGAGAGGCTGTGCAACTGGACCCTACAGCACACTTATTACATTGGGCCATGCTACCAAGACAAGGAGTCATAGGAGCTCTACCTAATACATAGAAACTAACACAGGGAGGCTGCCAACATGAGGAGACAAAGAAACATGGCACAAATGAAAGAACAGATCAAAACTCCAGAAGAAGAACTAAACAAAATGGAGATAAGCAATCTATCTTATGCAGACCTGAAAACACTGGTTATAAGGATATTCAAGGAACTTAGTGAGAACATCAACACATAAAAAATGTCCAGCCAAAAATGATGGATACACTACTTAAAATAAACAATTTACAAGGAAACAACAGTAGAGTGGGTGAAGCTGAAAATCAAATAAATAATTTGGAACATAAGGAAGCAAAAAACAAGTAATCAGAACAGCAAGAGGAAAAAAAAATTAAAAATGATAGTGGTGTAAGAAGCCTCTGGGACAATTTCAAGTGATCCAACATTCGCATCATAGGGGTACCAGAAGGGGAAGAGAAAGAGCAAATAATTGGAAGTCTATTTGAAAAAACAATGAAAGAAAACTTCCTTAATTTTTTGAATGAAATATACATGCAAGTCCAGAAAGCACAGAGTCCCAAATGAGATGGATTCAATGAGGCCCACTCAAAGACACATAATAATTAAAATGCTAAAGATTAAGGATAAAGAGAGAATCTTAAAAGTAGCAAGAGACAAGCAGTTGGTTACCTACAGGGGAATTATCATAAGATTGTTAGATGATTCATGAAAGAAACTTTGCAAGTTAGAAGGGCTTGGAATGGAATATTCAAAGTCATAAAAAGCAAGGACTTACAGTCAAGATCGCTCTACCCAGCAAAGCTATTATTTAGAATCTAAGTGCAGATAGCTTCCCAGACAAGAAAAAACTAAAGAAGTTCATCATCACCAAACCATTATATGAAATGTTAGAGGGACTTATTTAAGAAAAAGAAGATCAAAAGTATGAACAATAAAATGGCAATAAATGCATATCTATCAATGACTGAATCTAAAAAACAAACGTAGCAAACAAGAAGAAAAGAGACAGAACCATGGATACAGAGAATGTTTTCATGGTTCCCAGTTGGGAGGGGAGTGTGGGGGAATCAGTGAAGAGGTGAATGGATTAAGAAGTACAGATAAGTAGTTAGAGAATAGCCATGGGGGTGTAAAGTATGATATAGGAAATGGAGTAACCAAAGAACATATGTATGTCCCATGGACATGAACAATGGTTGGGAATTATGAAGGAGTGACAGTGCTGGTTGGGGGGGTCAAAAGGGGATAATTGGGACAACTGTAATAGCATAATCAATAAAATATAATTGAAAAGAAAAATAATAAAATAAACTTGGATTAAGCCTTAAAAACTGAGGCAATTTGTTTGAAAACTGAATCATTTTTTCCCATTAGACATATTGTAAATTGAATTAATCTGTTCCAGATCCTCAAATGACTCTTCATTTTAATGTTTCTTATGTATAGTAATGTCTAATGTACTGTTTTATCTATAAATGAACCCTTTAAAAACAAAAGGATACAAAATATAAATGAAGATTTAACAAAAATAAAATGTTTAGTAAAATATAAAAATTTACTTACTCACTAGAATTTACCTGCAATATTGAGAGCTGTCAATGGCTGAATATGGAGAGGTAGGATAGAAGGATGGAGGAATGTTATTGTTTGGAAAAGGTTTTCCCATCCATAAAAAACCAGGTAGCTGTTTTTCTGGGGTTCTTTTCCTCTTTTTTCTCTTTGCTGCACTAGAACTTGCTTCAGATCCACTGAGCCTCTGTCTCACTAAAAACCTATCCAATGATGTTTGGTTTTGCCAGTATTTTAACACTAGCCTAAATTGAAACACTGCATTGTCATTGAACAAGTTTATCACATGGTTTGCTACTTCTTTGTCAGGGTGTTATTTCTCAGTAAAACTTTGTATTTCTCCCCATTTACTTGATAAGGAAAGTAGGAATATCCTACCTTCCCTCAACCTCCTCTGAAGAAAGCTCCTCAGCTCCCATTTGTTGCTGCTCCCTCTGAAGTTCTGAGAATTTCTCACTCCTCCACATTATCATCATCCACCTCCAAACCCACGGATTTGCCCAAAGACACAATATCCTCCCCAAAAGACACAGGTTCATCCTCAAAGCCCTCAAAGTGTCTTTCAACAACAGACTCATGCAACAAATTCTTCCAGGCTGACTGCATGGTACTGGAAGACAATTCCACCCATGCTTTGTCTATGAGCCTCAAGTGAGGATATTAAAATGTTTCTTCCAAAACTCCTTGAGGATTAAATTAGTTTCAGAGGTCCGGTTCCCTTAAAACACCTCTGGAACAGTGCTTTTGTGTAGACTTTTTAAAATTAGAAATGACCTGCTGGACCATGGGCTGGATGAGAGGAGTTGCATTAAGTGGCATAAACTTAACAGTGATGAAGATGCCCACCTCCACCAACTTGTTCTATGGGCCTGGAAGGTAAGCAGGGGGGTTATCCATTACAAGAAATGCCCTGAGTGGCAAGTGTTTTTCCAGAGGTATTTCTTCGTACTTGGAACAAACAGTTCATGAATCCACTCAATAAAAAATTGCCTGGTTACCCAAGCTTTGGTACCAACCCTCCACATCACATTCAACTTGTTTCCATGACATTATTTTTTCTTGAAAACTCATGAGTTTTCAGAATGGTAGAAGAGTAGAGGCTTCAGTTTAAAGCCCCTATTTGCATTCTCACACAACCCTAATGTCAGCCTTCCCTTCACTGACTTGCATCTTAGCAGTGACTTCTCTTCCTGTGTGATATAGGTCCTCTTTGGCATCTTCTTCCAGAAGAGGCCTGTCTCATCACAATTAAATACTCACTGAGGAAAAAATCCCTCAGCCTCTATGTATTCTTGAAGTTCTGTCACAAAATTATCAGCAGCTACATTGTTAGAACTGACAGCCCCCCCTGCCTCACTACACTGTGAATGCCACTTTTTTTCTTAAATGTATCAAGCCACTCCCTACTGGTCTGAAACAAATCACTTTCAGAACTCATTTCAGGGATGTCTTTCAAGGGGTCAGCATACAGCATCTTCACTTTTTCACATATTATTGACTCCAAAGTGCTATCATTGGCAAACTCCTTTTTGTTTATCTAAATCAACAACAATTTTTCTACATCTTCAATTGCCTGTGATTGTTTTTTTGTGATCACTTTCATACCCTTAGCAACATCAGCACTCTTGATGGGCTCTTTATGTGTTAAAATTGTGCTAATTATTGATTTCACCATGTCATACTAAGTAGCCAGATCAGACATGCAAACACCTCTATCATATGTTGTAATTATTTCTTTTTGAAGCTCTGCCATTGTTCTTACAACTTTCCCTTTTCCCTTTGCTTATACCACTAATTTTCTTGGGACCTATGGTGACTTACTGTACATATTTAATAATAATAAGCAAAAATCATGAAAACATTCAAAGCACAATTTTGTGAGATGTTAACAATGCAAGGCTTAATGGTAAACTGACTCATACTCACACATTCTCTCCTCTATTTGTCATCTGAAAGATGTGTCACTGATCATACAGGTATCATCATGAAACAATTGTTTGGTTGAGATCCAAAGTTTTGTTCAACAACCAAGCCTTTTTTTTCTGTGAACAACTTGGTTGAGAACTTAATTATTTGAGGTGGAAGACAAATGAGAATTGATGTTTAACTATATCTGATTTTCAAGTTCTCCATTTTCTTCTTGTGATGGCACCAGTCAAAGATTGAGCTTCTTGGACCCAGCAAGACCTGTTAAATGATATAATAAGGTTCAGTTTTCAGGATGAGTGTGTGACCTGGGTATCATCCCCACTCTTCCCACAAGATTCCCAGGCACATGGAACAAAAAGTGATGCAAAGGGAAAACAGAAAAGTTCAATTGTATGTGAATATTAGCCAGTCTCTCTACCAGATGTCACTGAAGTCTTGCATTCACTTATTCAACAACTAGCTGTTAAGTGATTCCTAGGATTAATATTGTCCCACTCAGGAAGAATATAGACTTAACAAAGAAAGTTTCCTCTCTCATGGAACTCACATTCTAGTTTGTTGTTGGAAAGGTAAGAGAGAAGCAGACAATATTCAGGATAAAATATAGAAAATGATAGGTTGTGGTAAATGGTATAGAGAAAATTGAGTAGGTAAGAATCAAAGTGATTGCAATTTTTTTCTACTTTTAGGGATAAAGGATATCTGGAGTGGAATAAATAGAACCATATACTCTTGATCGTTTCTGAAAGAAATATTGTAAAATTTTATTTTACAATAAAATCCCACCACCACACTTACCTCCTTGGAAACTGTTCAATAAGCCACTGGGATGTCATGTTGAGTCATTGAAAGGCACAGAAAAGAGCCTACTCCTTGTCCGGCCCCTAAAGACTTGTGGAAATGTATTATTTTTAGGTTTGTTATCTGTACACTTCATTTTTAGATGCTCAGAGATCTAAGCTACTTTTCCAATGCCATCAAACTCAACACTAATGATACATACATTACATTCACAGATTAATATTCACATTGGCAGTTTTCTCCTTCTTTGGGTCTACCCAATTATTCTCATTGAAGCAGTTGCCCAGGCTTGTATAGGTTTTCCCCAGTAGAAGTGTATCCTCCTGAAGGGCGCACATTTTCTAAGTTCTTTGGTGATCTCCAACCTGATTTAAAGGCCATTCAGTGAATTTTTGACTTAAGGTAATAGATTTTTCAGTTAAAGATTCTCAATTAAAAAACACAATTTATATTTCTTCACTCAATGTTTTTGTTCATTATGAGCATATTTTACTTTAGTCCTTAAGCACAGTTATTAAAGCTATACCATAGTTATTAAAATCCTTGTTTACCAATTCTAAAATATGTGTCATCCATGCTCTCCATTGATGTCCTTTTTCTCTTGAAAATGGGTCATGTTTTCCTGTTTCTTCATGTGTCTAGTAATTTTGGATTTTATGCTGAACATTGTCTATAATATGCTGCAAAGATTCTGGGTTTTGTTCTTTTTCTTAATGGTAGTTATTTGGTTTGTTTTCAGAAACTGAACTTCTCTTCAGTTTTTTTGCACTGAAGCTGAAAAGATTCTGTGTAGTTGATAGATAAGCCATAAATTTGTGCCTTCTCTTCTTCAGCTCTCTCTTTCTTGAATTTGCTCTATTAAAACTGGGAAACATGACCAATGTCATTCATTTCCTGCAAGGGTAGACTATCTCCATTTTCTGACAGCCTTTGGTTGCTCTATAGTACATTCTTACATTATTTTTATTTTATGTTGTTCATAGCTTATAGTTGGTGTCTGTCAGAAAGTTGGTCCTGTGGAAGATTACCTGAAGATTACCTGATTACTCCATTACCTGAAGTGAAAGTTCCATAATTACAGAGCTCTATCTGGAAAAAAAATCCAGCCATTGTTAATATAATGAGAATAGCTTTTGTGACATTGATATAACCTGACTGCCAAGGAGAGTGGACTGGAATGCATGTGCTTGAACAATGATGACTTTACTGTACTAGTCAATGGGAGCAGTAGACACATTGATTGAGCATATGTACTGCATGGCTGTCACATTCAAAATGACTGAACAAGTAGAGCAATGAATCTGCATCATATTTTGCATTAAGCTTCAACATTTTATCAACAGGAACAATTTGGATGATTCCAAAGGCCACAGTTCTGGGTAACTGGTGATTGGCAGCTTCATCACAATGATATGTCCACTCATGCATCACATCTCATGCAGAATTTTTTAGGGAGACATCAAATCACTTAGGTGACTCAGACCCCCTAAAGCCTAGATTTGGCACCATGCATATCCTGGATTTCCCCAAAACTAAAATCAGCTTTGAAAGGGAATAGGTTTCAGACCATTGATGAGATTAAGGAAAATACAATGGGACAGCTGATGGTCATTGGGAGAACTGTGTGAGGTCCTGTGTTGCCTACTTTGAAGGGCACTGAGGCATCATTGTCTTATGTACAATGTTGCTTGTATCTTTTTCAATAAATGTCTCTATTTTCATATCACCTGTCTGGATACTTTCTGAAGAGACCTCATATATTCCCAGTTATGGATGATTAGCTTAATCTCTGCCACATGCCTATATGCATTGTGAATGTGTGCACTTGAATTCAGTTAAAATTCTTTTTCCCACAAAATGCTCTTTTATAATAATATGTATTAAGATTTTCCAAATGGTATAAGAGAGCACTTTGGGTTGTAATCTGTATAGAAGCTTCAAGTCAAGCTTTGTTCTGCTTTAGAGTGTTTGCACTTGAATTCAGAACAGGTTAACTCTAAAAATCATAACAAAAAAACTGATTATCCAAGAACTGTGGTTTATTCTTTCCTTTATGTCCCTTGCTCTAGGGGACATATTTGTTAAAATCAAGCAATATGTACAGTACTCAGGGAAAGTTTTAATAACCTTTCATAAGTTTACTCTTTCCAGTTCTTTCTTCTTCACAGAAGAGCCATTGCACCTTTTACAACTGGGAAACAGAGTCCTATGTAAGATGTGGAAGATCCAGGGACCATAACAAGGACTTGCTGAACCATAGAATGATCCATGGAACACATTACTCATCACCCATTTATCTGAAAAATTAGCAGGAATCAAACCTTGGGTGCATTATACAAGAATAAAGAGAGACCCACCTGAAGAGGACACCCACCCTAGTCCAGAGAATTTGACCTGCATCCCTGAAGGAGACCTTTGATAACTTTTTAAAAGACAGAGTCCTGCTAAATCTAAGTAACAAGGCTAGTCTTCCTATTTATCACATATTCTCTAACTCCACAGACATTCACATAGATAGACAGGGCTTTCTTTAGAATTTCTCAAACCATAGCCTCGATTTCTAACCTCATTAGATGTTGGATTTTCGACCTAAAGCCACGATCATAATTATATCACACTGACCTCTTGGTTTCCCCAGTATTAGAGTACTCAGCTATTGCATATTGCACCACCAAGAAACTTAGCCCTTAATTGTCTCACCATAAGACCAGGAGTGGTTATTGGGTGCATATTGTTACTTTTCCCCACACCCCAGCATTACTCTGTTGTTCTATCCTGATCACTACAGGCAATGATGGGACTACCCTGAACCTATTTGCAATAACTCCTATATCACCATATTCTTGGCAATAGATAATTACATATAATTACACTTTCCTTCCTTGGTTAATTAGCATGGCTCTATCCATTGTGGGTACAAATTCTTTTATGCAATGTGCACCTGAGGGCTATGTTTTTTATGTGGGTCCACAGGCTTACAGTATCCTCTGGAATAAAACAGATCAAAAACAATGTGTGTGTGTGTGTTTTTTAGGAACTTTAATAACTTCTTTCTCTTGTTCACTTACAAAATGAAATACGACATTAGACTGGCTCTCTCCAGTTATTTGAAAGAATCAAAAGAGACCTCCTAGCAGGCATACCAGATGGATGATTACCTTTTGGATATTCTTTTTCACCCTTCTGGGGAGTGGCAGTACACTAACATATCCTCTGGATTCCCTCTAAAGAATTAATAATTATAGCCAATGAAGCTGTTGCTTCAATTGCCAACCTACATAAATTTTTGGATTTTTAAACTAAATGTGCATGAAACAATTGTATAGTATTAGTTTATATTTTATCTAAACAAGAGGGTGCTTGCATGACTATCCACTCTTCTTGTTGTACTTATATCAATACCTCTTTCCAGGTAGAAACCAGTGTTGCCAAGATTTAACAACAAGCTACATGGTTGCAACAGACCCTTTCCTTAAGGGATGAGAAAATATCACATATTGGTTTTCTTCTGTATTTCCATGGATACCAGATGGAATCAAGTCTGTTCTAGGAGAAATCCTAAAACTTGGTTTAACTATATTTCTTATTGTTTGATATAATGTTTAATTAAAATAATTGCTTGCACCCTGATGGTGTGACCTCATCCTGCAAATGAAAGGTCACTGGTTCAGTTCCTTGTCAGGGCATATGCCTAGGTTGCAGATTCAGTCCCTGGTCAGGGTGCATACAAGACACAACTGATCAATATTTATCTCCCCCTTTATCCCTCTTTCCCCTCTCTCTAAAAATAAATAAAATATTATAAAAAATAAAATTGCTTGTTCTCTTAACAAAATTGGAAAGACAGTATCTAAACACTAAGAAATGCCAAAAAGTAAAACAATGGCAGCATTGGAAAACACAGCTTGCCTCCTCACACAACCACATCAAAATAACAACTAAACTTTAGAACAACCATCATTCAGAATCATCAGAAAATGAGCTGTAGTTATATGAAAGTCCTAAAACTATGGAATTCAAGTAAAAGCTACATCAAGACTGGTAGGAAGGGCAGAGATGCAGAATGGGCTGGTTCCACACACACATGTAGTAGATAAAAATCATGAGGGATATCTCAGGGGTGAGGGATCCCAGCCCCACACCAGACCTCCAGCCCAGAGTTCTAGTACAAGGAAAATAAGTCCCCATAACTTCTGGCTGTAAAAATCAGTGGGGATTGAGTTGTGGAAGATGGAAACTTCTGGAGTTCCAGGTAGTTCCTTTTAAAGGACCTATGCAAGATTTACTCAGACAAAATCCCTCTAAGCTCCAGTGCTGGAACAACAGCTTGAAAGGCACCAGGGGCATACTGGGAGGAAATGAAGTGTCTGGCATCAGGTCAAGAGCTTGGGGTGCAGATTTTTCCAGAAAGAATGCTGACAGTAGCCACTGTTCCTTTTCTAAGACCTTCCCATACAGAGCCACAGGGCTGCCAGGCAAGCACCATTGTGAGACTCCCTCAACCTAGCTCACACTGTTTTCCCCACCCTGGTAATTCCCAAGGCTCCACTGCATCAGGCCCAACATTCAGGCCTACCCAACCTGTATCCAGGAGCCTTTCTGTATGAATGACTTGTCTTGACTCATGCTTTAGATTTTCCTAAATTTTCTCAAACAAGCAGCACTTGGCCTCAGTGAGTCCCATACTTCTTGCTAAGTGGCCCCATGCCCAGCACAAACAGCAGCTGGCCTTGGTTCACAGCTTGTTCTTGCTTGTGCACTTCCAAACCCAGCACAAATAGCACCATCTGCAGATCACTTTTTAGCTTATGCCAGTGGTCCAGGACAGAACACAGGCCCTGGTTGACCTTGGCCTGTGCCTCCCAGGAGGCCTCAGGGCCTGTGCATCCAGTAGGCAGCTAACAGCCATATCAGAGCACCACCACTCAACCATCTCCATAAACAACACACTCAAGGGATAGACTCAGTGGTCACTAGAGCCCTGCTGAAGTAAGTCCTGTCCTGTGGAGTAGGACCCTGCACAGCTGATACTCATGGTGATCAGGGGTTTGTGGTCAGTGGTCACAGCCAGTTCTTGCAGCTGATTGGCCTAGATAAATGCCTCCTATTGACTGCTATCAAGGCAGCCAGCAATCAAGGCTCAACTTCAAGAAGAGGGAGTCCACATTGTGGGAGCACCTGAAGTACCCAGCTTGAGTAATAGGGGAGAATGTGCCACTGGATCATATAGGACATGTACTACATTAAGCCATGGAGTCATAGCAAGCCAAAGAGTCATAACAGCTCTACCTAATACATAGAAACAAACACAGGGAGATAAGAAAACATAACCTAAATGAAAAAAAAAAAACACAAAAAAACTCCAGAAAAACAATTAAATAAAAGGGAGGCAAGCAATTACTAGATGTAGAGTTCAAAACACTGATTATAAGGATTCTCAATGAACTTAGGGGAAGAGTGGATAAACTCAGAGAAAGCTTCAGCAACAACAACAACAACAACAACAAAAGAAACCATAAAAAAGAACTAGTTAGAAATGAAGGATACACCAACTGAAATGAAGAAAATTTTACAGGGAATCAACAGTATAGTGGATAAAACCAAGAATCAAATCAGCAATTTGAAATATAAGGAAGCAAAAAAACAACAACAACAAAAAAACACCCAATCATAACAGCAAAAAGAAAAAGAATTTTAAAAGATAGGATAAGGTCAGGAGCCTCTGGGACAACTTCGAGTGTACTAACATTTGCATTATGGGAGTATGGGAAAGAGAAGCAATAGGGCAAGAAATTGAAAACCTATTTGACAAAATGACAGAAAATTTCCCTAACTTGGTGAAGGAAGTAGATGTCCAGAAAGCACAGAGAGTACCACACAAGATGAACCCAAAGATACCCACACCAAGTCACATCATAATTAAAATGCCAAAGGTTAATGACAGAAAGAGAATCTTAAAAGCAGCAAAACAGTTACCTATAAGTGAGCCCCCAAAAGCCTGTCAAAGGATTTCTCAAGAGAAACTTTGAAGGCTAGGAGGGATTGACAAGAAATATTCAAGGTGATGAAAAGCAAGGACTTACAATCAAGATTACTCTACTCAAAAAAGCTATCATTTAGAATTGAAAGACAGATAAAGAGCTTTCCAGACAAGAAAACTTGAGTTCATCACCACCGAACTAGTAGTATATGAATATGAAATGTTAAAAGGTCTTCTTTAAGAAGAAGAAAAAATTAAAAATATGGGGTGGGGAATGGGGAATGGAGACAACTGTACTTAACAATGATAAAAATATAAATACTAAAATGGCAAAAACACATATCTATCAATAATTAAATCTAAAAAATAACATAAATGAATAAACAGAACAGGAACAGAATCATAGACACAGAGAACCTTTTGATCATGGTAGATAAGAGAGGGATCAGGAGGATGGGTGAAAAAGGTGATGATTAGAGTACAAATTTGTTGTTATAGAGTAGTCATGGGGTATAAAGTACAGCATAGAGAATATAGTAGCCAGAGAATATATATGCATGACCCATTGGCATGAACAACAGTGTGGGAATTGCCTGAGGGAGTGGGGAGGCTGGATGGAAGGGAAAATGAGGGGCAAGGTGGAATTATGACAACTGTAATAGCATAAACAATAAAATACAAATTTAAAACTCTTAAAAATGACTTTATGTGATGCAAAGAACTTTACTTCTCATCAAGAGCTTTTACTCCACAGCAAGTTAAAGAAATATAGTCATTAAAAGGCACTATGTGCCCCTGACCAGCATGGCTCTATTAGTTGAGCATTGTCCTACAAAGCAAAAGATCACCAGTTTGATTCCTGGTCAGGGTACATGCCTGGGTTGCAGGCCAGTTCCCAGCTGGGGCATGTGAAAGACTCAGCTATTCAGTGTTTCTCTCACACACCAATGTTTCCCTCCCTCTCTCTCTCCTTTTTCCTCTTTCTAAAAATAAGTAAATAGTCTGGAGGGAAGATGGCGGTGTGGTAGGAGGGAGCACACGCCACCTCCCTCTTCAAATGGCAGGAAAACCTAGCCATACTACAGAGGACATTGCAGCATACAAGAAAATAGGAAATCAAAATTGTAGCGGACATTGAAAGACCAGACAGTAAGGAGACTACTGCAGGATAATAACAGCCCAGGAATCAGCTTGGGGAGCAGGGAGTTGCAGCCCCAGCCCCAGAGCTCTGGGAGCTGCTGCAGGGCTCTTGTGGTGGGGGAGCTGGGTCATCCACTCCCTCCCTGGCCAAACAAGGACTGAGCAGCACTGATCCAGGAGACCACGGAACGGGCTTTGGGGAAGATCACGGCCCAGCCAGTGGAGCCAAAGACAGCCCGACCGTGCGTGGGTGCCCCAACCCGGAGAGGGTTATTTTTTGGGTAAATGGCTTGGTGCCTACAGCCCTGAGCAAGGAAAAAGCGCGGGCATTCTGCGGGATCCCCGGTGCCCAGGACGTGAATTGAGGGCAGGTTCGAGCCCCTCAGAATCCACAGCGCACACACCTGTGAACCTGGAAGGGGTGCGTGAGTGCACACTCCGCAGTGAGCTTTCTGAGGGAGTGCTGAAGTGCCCAAAGCCTACACCCTGGTGAGAGGCTCCTGAACAGCTTTGGAGAGATCGCGGCTCAGCCAATGGGTCTGGGGACCACCGGGTCTTGCGCTGGCTCCCCAACCTGGAGAGAGTTATTTTTTTCAGTAAAAGGCTTGGTGCCTACAGCCTTGAGCACGGAAAAAGCGCGGGCGTGCTGTGGGATTCTCGGTGCTCAGGCCAGGAATTCGGGGGAACATCGAGCCCCTCAGAATCCACACACCTGTGAACCTGGAAGGGGTGCAGGCGCAGGCACGGTGGGCTCCAGAGGGAGTGCTTGGGAGTTCACAGATTGGTGCCTTGGGCTTTGGGCCCTCTAGGCTGGACCTGCGGACAGAGCACCAGAGGCTGGCAGAGCTCTGAACAGGAAAGGGAACAAAGCCACAGCAGGCATTTGCCCCTAAGTCTGCTGGAACCAGCAAAACCAGGAAAACTGGTTTGGCCAGTTTGAAACCAACAAAGGGTTCTTTTTTTCTTTTGTTTGTTTTTTGTTTTTGTTTTGTTTTTTCTTTTTTTTGCTTTTTTTATTAAATAACTTTTCATTTTTTAATTCTTATTATTGTCATTTCATTCAATTCCTTATGTTTCTATTCCTTTCTAGTATTGATCCTTCTCCCTTTCTTTCCAAATTTATCTCTTCATTCCATCTCTGGCTTATTGCCTTCATTTTTAAAATTTTTTTTCTTGAACCTGCAAGTAATAGCATATCTGTATTGTTATTTCATTTTCCTTACACTTTTTGTTGAAATAGTATTTTACTATTCCTCTTCTTTTGGTATAGTCTTCTTTGCTTGGCTAGTTATAATGTATCATTTAATAGGTTTCCCCTGTTTTCTCATTCATAGTGTATAGCTAATTAACTGTCCTTCATTTGGTTACATTAGTACACTTCTTAAGGCTCCATACTTCCTATTCTTATCATCTAAATCTAGTAGATACTGTCATATAATTGTTGCTCTAATATTACTGTAAATAATAGCTATTCCATACAATTGTAAATACTAGGAAGGACTGGGCTCCTCTCCCACCTACCTTCCTGCCATCTTGCTCTTCCTCAGTAATATTTACTGAGCATCTACTTGTGTCAGGCACTGCTATATACACTTTACTCATTTTTCCCCCACAGGGCACAGTCCTTTCCTTTATTGGATTTCCACATTTCAAAAAGAGAAAGTAAAGCACTCATAATTAAGTGGTTCAGGTAAAAGGAAAAGATCTTTACCTAAGTTTCCCATCAGGCCTCCTCTGAACTGCCTGAGTTCCTCCCAAAACAAGCTTCTGGGCATCTAAGAACCATCCATGTATGGACTCCATGCATGTCAATTCTACACATGGGTCAGCTAATGGGGAGCGCAGTTGTTCTCAGACCTATTATATGTACATGGCCCCTGATCAGGTCTCGAACTAGAGCACAATTCTCTGTAGAGTAGGTTCTTTGAAGCCCATAGGTGGAGGTTTCTAGCAAGGCTTTTTCAGACTCAAGATATTTATGGGGATTTTCATGCACGTGAGTTCTCTGGTGTGCCAACCAAAGGAGCTGATCGCTGATGACTTTTCTCCCTCAGACTTTGAGAGATCTTTTCTCAGATTGGATTTGATGTTGATGAAAACCCAAGGAGCTTCTTCATCTAATGCTTTTTCCACTCTCAAGACAAATACCTAAAATTTCACCGATATGGCTTCTTTGATGGTTAGGAAAGTCATACATAGTTCTGTTGGAAGCTTTTACCACACTTGCTGAGGTTGCATGGGCTCTCTGACATCAGCAAGCTGTGCACACCAGCAGGTGGGCTGTGCACACCAAGGGCATTGTCCTCTGGTGCAAACTCCCTTGGAGGGAGAGGAGTGAGCTTGGCTAGGAGGCTCTCTCCCTCTCGGCATCTACAAGGTTTCCCACTGGTATGAGTCCCCTGTGAGTGATCAGATCAGAGCTCAGACAAAATGTTTTTCAACATTTAGGATTGTTGAAAACCTAAACAATGGTAGGATTCTGTAAGGGCAGCTCTGGGCAAGTGTCCTGACTTCTTACAATCGCAGATTCTCTGGTCCCCACTAAAGTCTGAGCTCTTAGAAAAATCTAACCTTTGCCTAGAGTTCCTCATGTTAATGAGTTCTCTGACTCATAAATGCTTTTTTGATAGTGTTATAACTTCTTGTCTTGTCAAGACATTTGTGAGGCTTCTGGTGTGTGGGGAGGGCTGAGCTCAAGCCTTTTCTCCCCTGCATTACAGATACAGGGCTTCTCACTGCCGTGGGCCATCTGATGCTGCAGGAGGGCCAAGCTCTGGCAAAGTCTTTGCCACACACACTATATGGATAATGCAGCTCCTCTGTCTGAGTTCTCATTTTCAGCTGTGCAAAAAAGTCCATACTTACGAGGAAGCCATTCTCAAAGGAAGACCACTGATGGGGCTTCTCTTCCATGTGAATTCTTTGATTCACAAAAAGATGTGAGCCACAGCTGAAACTTTTATCATATTCAAGGAATTTAAATCTGTGCATGTGATTCAAACAAAACACGTGACTGTACAGCTACAAGAACTCAAGGAACAACAACAAAGACAGCCCAGAGCAAGTAGAAGGAAGGAAATAACCAAGATCAGAGCAAAATTAAATGACATAGAGACTAAAAGCACAATTCTAAGGATCAACGAATCCAGGAGCTGGTTCTTTGAAAAAATAAACAAAATCAACAAGCCTTTAAGCAGACTCATCAAAAAAAAAAAGAGAGAGAGAGAGAGAGAACACCCAAATAAACACAATCAGAACTGAAAGAGGAGAGATTACAACAGTTACCACAGAAATACAAAGGATTGTAAGAAATTACTATGAAGAACTGTATGCCAAGAAATTTGAAAACTTAGGTGAAATGGATAAATCCCTAGAAAAATATAATCTTCCAAAACTCACTGAATAAGAAACAGAAAGCCTGAATAGACCAATAACAGCAAATGAAATTGAAGCAGTAATCAAAAAACTCCCAAAAGCCCAGGGCCAGATAGTTTCACAGGAGAATTCTACAAAGCATTTAAGGAAGAGCTAAACCTTATCCTTCACAGACTATTCCAAAAAATTCAAAAACATGGAAGACTCCCTAACTCTTTTTATGAGGCCAACATCATACTAGTACCAAAACCAGATAAAGACACAGCAAAGAAAGAAAACTTCAGGCCAATATTGCTGATGAACATAGATGCTAAACTCCTCAACAAAGTATTGGCAAGCCGCATTCAACGATACATTAGAAAGATCATACACCATGACCAACTGGGATTCATCCCAGGGATTCAAGAATGGTTCAATATTCACAAATCAGTAAATATAATTCATCACATAAACAAAAGCAAAGACAAAAATCACATGATCATATCAATAGATGCAGGAAAAGCATTTGATAAGGTACAGCACCCATTTATGATAAAAACACTGACCAAAGTGGGACCAGAGGGAGCATTCCTCGATATAATAAAGGCTATATATGACAGACCTACAGCAAACATCATACTCAATGGGCAAAAACTAAAAGCTTTTCCACTAGATCAGGAACAAGACAAGGCTGTCCACTTTCACCACTTCTAATCAATATAGTACTGGAAGTTTTAGCCACAGCGTCCAGATAAGAAAAGGAAATAAAAGGCATCCAAATCGGAAAGGAGGAAACAAAACTGTCACTGTTTGCAAATGACATGATAGTGTACATAGGAAATCCTATAGACTCGACCAAAAAACTCCTTGACCTAATAAATGAATTTGGCAAAACATCGGGATACAAAGTCAATATCCAGAAATCAAAGGCATTTTTGTACACCAACAATGAAACAGCAGAAGCAGAAATCAAGAAAAACATCCCATTGGATATAGCCAAATAAATAAATAAATAAATAAAATGCCTAGGGAAAAACCTAACCAAAGAGGTAAAAGACTTGTATTCAGAAAACTACATAAACTGAAGAAAGAAATCAAGGAGGACACAAATAAATGGGAACATATACCGTGTTCATGGATTAGAAGAGTTAACCTCATCAAACTGTCCGTACAACCCAACGCAATCTACACATTCAATGCAATACCTACTAAGGTACCAATGGCATATTTCACTGACATAGAACAAACACTTCAAAAATTTATATGGAACTATAAATGACCCCGAATAGCTGCTACAATTTTGAGGCACAACAGTAAAGTAGGAGGGATCACCATTCCTGATACAAAACTATATTACAACAGACTGGAGAGAAGATGGCGACGTGGTAGGAGGGAGCACACGCCGCCTCCCGTTTCAAAAGACAGAAAAACCTAACCATACTAAAGAGGACATTGCAGCTTACATGAAAATGAGAAATCAAAAATGTAGCGGACACGGAAAGACCATATGGTAAGGAGACTACTGCAGGATAATAACAGCCCAGTGATCTGCGTGAGGAGCAGGGAGGT
>CM052540.1:77996899-78019500 GCA_028533065.1 Trachops cirrhosus | reverse complement strand
CTATCAGAGAGATGCAAATTAAAACCACAATGAGGTACCACTTCACACCAGTCAGAATGGCCATCATAAATAAAACAACAGACAACAAGTGTTGGAGAGTTTGTGGAGAAAAAGGGACCCTAGTGCATTGTTGGTGGGATTGCAGGCTGGTACGACCACTGTGGAAAACAGTATGGAACTTCCTCAGAAAACTAAAAATGGATCTGCCCTTTGATCCAGCAATTCCACTGCTGGGACTATATCCTAAGAATCCTGAAACACCAATCCAAAAGAACCTATGCACCCCAATGTTCATAGCAGCACAATTTACAATAGCTAAGTGCTGGAAACAACCCAGGTGCCCATCAGTAAATGAATGGATCAAAAAACTTTGGTACATTTATACAATGGAATTCTATGCAGCTGAAAGAAAGAAGAAGCTCATTCCCTTTGCAAGAGCATGGATGGAGCTAGAAAGCATTATGCTAAGCGAAATAAGCCAGGAAGTGAAAAACAAATATCATATGATCTCACCTTTAACAGGAACCTAAACAACAAAACAAAGAAACAAGTAAATTATAACAAAGGACACTGAAATGGAGGACGGGATGTCAGTGACCAGAGGGGAGAGGGGAGGCAATTTCAGGGGAGAAGGGAAGGGTTTACAGGAACAAATATAGAGGACAGGTGGACAAAACTAGGGGTGTTGGAAAGGGGAGGAATGAGGGGAGGAATGGGTGGGTGAGCTGGAATGAGAATAAAGGATAGAAACTGTACTGAATATACTAAAATAAAAATAAATAAATAAGTAAAAAGAAAGATCATACACCATGACCAAGTGGGATTCACCCCAGGGATGCAAGGGTGGTTCAATATTCGCAAATCAGTAAATGTAATTCATCTTATCAACAAAAGCAAAGACAAATATCACATGTCATATCAATAGTTGTGGAACAAGTATTTGATAAGGCACAGCACCCGTTTATGATAAAAACACTTAGCAAAGTGGGAATTGAGGGAGCATTCCTCAATATAATAAAGGCTATATATGACAGACCTACAGCAAACATCATACTCAACAGGCAAAAACTAAAACCTTTTCCACTAAGATCAGGAACAAGACAAGGCTGTCCACTTTTACCACTTCTATTCAATATAGTACTGGAAGTTTTAGCCACAGTGATCAGACAAGAAAAGGAAATAAAAGGCATTCAAATCAGAAAGGACGAAACAAAACTGTCACTGTTTGCAGATGACAAGATAGTGTACATAGAAAATCTGATAGACTCGGCCAAAAAACTGCTTGACCTAATAAATGAATTTGGCAAAACAGCAGGATACCAAGTCAATATCCAGAAATCAAAGGCATTTTTGTACACCAACAATGAAGCAGCAGAAGCAGGAATGAAGAAAAAAATCCCATTGATTATAGCAAAAAGAAAAATAAAATACCTAGGAATAAACCTAACCAAAGAGGTAAAGGACTTGTATTTAGAAAACTACATAACACTGAAGAAAGAAATCAAGGAGGACACAAATAATTGGAAACATATACCATGTTCATGGATTAGAAGAATTAACATCATCAAAATGTCCATACTACCCAAAGCAATTTACACATTCAATGCAATACCTATTAAAGGACCAATGGCATATTTCACTGACATAGAACAAACACTTCAAAAATTTATGTGAAACCATAAACGACTCCAAATAGCTGCTGCGATTTTGAGAAAGAAGAGTAAAGTTGGAGGGATCACCATTCCTGATACTAAACTATATTACAAGGCCACTTTAATCAAAACAGCCTGGTATTGGTGTAAAAACCGGCACATGGACCAGTGGAAGAGAGCAGAGAGCCTAGAAATAAGCCCAAATCTCTAAGGTCAATTAATATTTGACAAAGGGGGGAGCAACTTAAAATGGAGTAACAATAGCCTCTTCAACAAATGGTGTTTGGAGACCTGGACAGCTACATGCAAAAAAATGAAACTCGAGCACCAAGTTACACCATACACAAAAATAAATTCAAGGTGGGTAAAAGATTTAAATATAAGCCATGACACCATTGAGGTCCTAGAGGAGAACATATGCAGGAAAATGTCAGATATTTCATGTAGAAACATTTTTACTGACACGTTCACTAGAGCAAGGGACAGAAAAGAAAGATTAACCAAAGGGATCTCATCAAAATAAAAAGCTTCTGCATGGCTAAAGAAAACAGTATTAAAATAAAAAGAGAATCAAGTGTATGGGAAAACATATTTGCCAATGATACCTCAGACAAGGGTTTAATAGATTCCAAATATGTAAAGAACTTACACAACTCCACTCGAAGAAGACAAGAAACCCAATTAAAAAATGGGCAAAGGACTTGAATAGACACCTCTCCAAGGAGGACATACAGAGGGTCTAGAGACACATGAAAAGATGCTCAGTATTGCTGGCTATCAGGGTGATGCAAATTATATCTACAGTGAGATACCACTTCACATGGGTCAGACTGCCCATCATAAACAAAACAAAAAACAACAAGTGCTGGCGAGGTTGTGGAGAAAAAGGGACCCTAGTACACTGTTGATGGGATTGCAGGCTGGTACAACCACTATGGAAAACTGTATGAAACTTCATCAGAAAAGTAATAATGGATCTGCCTTTTGACCCAGCAATTCCTCTCCTGGGACTATATCCTAAGATCCTGAAACACCAATGCAAAAGAACCTTTGCACCCCAATATTCATAGCAGCACAATTTACAATAGCTAAGTGGTGGAAACAACCTAGGTGCCCATCAGTAAATAAATGGGTCAAAAAACGATGGTACATTTACACAATGCAATTCTGTGCAGCAGAAAGAAAGTGGGAGCTCCTCCTCTTTGCAACAGCGTGGATGGAGCTGGAAAGCATTATGCTAAGTGAAATAAGCCAGGCAGTGAAAGACAAATACCATATGATCTTACCTTTAACAGGAACCTAAACAAGAAAAGAAATAAACAAGCAAAATATAGTCAAAGACACTGAAATGGAGGACAGGTTGACAGTGATCAGAGGGGAGAGGGGAGAGAATTTCAGGGGAATTTCAGGGGAGAATGGGAAGGGTTTACAGGGACAAATATAAAAGACATATGGACAAAAACTAGGAGGGTTGGAAATGGGAGGGCGAAGGGGAGGGACGCGTGGGTTGGCTGGAATGGGAGTAAAGGATAGAAACTGTACTTGAATAATGATTAAAAAATAAATTAAAAAGTAATTTAAAAAAAAAAGATGGTCCAGGGGTGGTAAGCACATGCACCCTAGAAACCAGATGACACAGAACTTTGGAACATGTGCAGTGAGGGCCAAAATGATAACTGTAAAGGGAAGGTATCTAGCCTCAGAACAGGATCGGATTGCACAAGGGCATGAAACCCTGGAAGGTCTTATGAAAGTGACTGGATAGGAGGAGGACCCAACACAAGCTCATACAAAATTAGGGATCAGATTGGTTAGTTTGAAAGTCTTTCTCTCTCAAGACTGAGGTAATATAATCAAATTTTAACAAAGATCCGTTTCACTAACATGCACCCATTCCTTCATTCACCCATTCACATGTCTCTTCGTTGCCCCTTTGCAAACCCTGCAGCAGCACATGCGCAAGCTTAGGCATATGCTCAAACTTAAACAGAGACTAAGCTACCTGGATGGGAACCAAAACCAAGCTTGACTAAGCTTTGGCATGGACTAAATTGAACTATGGCAGCTTTGAATGCCCTGCCAAAACTGGGTAATGGCACAATATCACTGGATCTTGCCCCTTTTTCTGGGCTTAGTGAGGAGAAAGAAGGCTGGACTTCTTCCACAGGATGGAGCTGAGTCATCTCGTCATGAATGAGACAGCAGGTACCTGAGAACAGTCCTTTTCTTCTACTCCAATAAATCTTACCACTACACCTCATCCTCCTATATTTGGGTCCCTAAAATGCTCTTCTTGCAACTCTGTTAAGGGAGCCCCATTTCCACTGGCAACAAGTACAATCACCCCTGGGACTATGCAAAGGAGATGTGTAAAGTCAGAGGATTATTATGTTTCAACCTTCTTACAGGTGGGGAATCTAAAATACTATTTTTATATAACTATATATAAAGATAAGTCAAATGAGAGATTAAAAAGAATCTTTAAGTTTAAACTTGAGACTGTAAGAAAAATTGAGGCTGTGGCTGGCAGGGAGTTTTGGGAGCAAACATCTTCCAGGTGTCATTAAGGACACATTGCAGGAAAAAAAAGAAAATATTGGAGGTAAGAAAGCCCTTTTACCTCCAAAACTAATTCTTTAAGCCTTCAGGCATTTTTTATATTACACACCCTGTTAATGTAAGAAGCATTCAAACTTGTAGAGAATTTTTATGAGCCAAACTGACAACATATGCCAGGGAGCAATGTCTCAAATGCTCTGGAGGACAACAGTTTTGCAGCTTCCTTTAAGCATTTGAAATTAAGGAGGGGACCTAAGAAAGATTACAGGAATGTGAGAGAAAGCAAGGTGGGGAATGGATTACAAAATAGTTAAGATTATGTGCAGCTTTGAGGGTCAATATTCCCTTAAAAGGGTATTACTTTTCAAATTTCAAGGTTGTATTATCCTAAATGCACAAGAATAATGGACATGGCTGGCTTAAAACTTTTTTACTGAAGAAATTATATGCTTGGGCTTAACAACCCACCATGACATGCAGTCAAAAATTTATGATCAGATCACCTTGTGAGGCTAGTTCCATAGAACCCCTTTATTTTTCCATCCAAAACACAGACCATGTATGTGGTGTTTATTTTCTTTCTCTCTTTTTTTATTTTATTGAAGTGACATTGGTTTATAACACTATATAAATTTTCCTGGGTTTACTTTCTGAAAGTAACTGTTCCATTTTTAAAGTAAAAAGTTACTTCAACCCCCAAAAGTAAACACTACAGCAAAGTCACATTTTTTTGTGTAGGTAAGCAATTTAATAACTAATAAGAAAGTACATAATAATTGAGAGGAAAGGTAAAGAAGCACAGTAGACAACTAAAAATAAGTGTTTTTCTGTATCATTTTAGAAAAGATGTGATGATTAAGTACTTGTATTCTTTTTTTTATTTCAGTTTATTCAGTACAGTTTCTATCCTTTACAGGAACAAATACAGAGGACACATGTACAAAACTAGGGGTGTTGGAAATGGAAGGGAGGAGGGTAGGGTTGGGTGGGTGGGCTGGAATAGGAATAAAGAATAGAAACTGTACTGCAAAGTCACATTGTATACTAGATTCTAAAGTCAGAGAGTTAAATTTAAAAAGCTTAAATTAATAATACCATTTAAATATCCCTTAAATTGCCCAGAGTCAAGATGGTAGCATTTCTCACAAAAGAGAATGTTTCCTCCAGCATTTGAATTATCCACAGTTTATTTAAACACCACAGGAAGTTCAGACTTCCAATCATTGAAGGTCCAGGAGACTCTGAGTCAAGAAATTCCCAAGCATCATGGACAACTGTGGAAAATGCATATTTCTTTTGTGATCTCAAGCTTACACCAGGATGATGTACTCAAATATTTTTTTCACTTTCACTCTCCCTCTTTTTCTCTGTACCTTCCCCACTCTGTCCCCAAAGTTATGTAGTTAAATTCCTGTACAGTTACTTCGAGTGAAAAGCAAGCTTAGCAGTGTGATTAAGAGCAGTCTATAGATCAATCTGAGTTTGAACCCTGACTCTGCCACTTGCTGGCTGTATGTCTTCAGGCAAGTTACCTAACCACTCTGAGCCTCAGTTTCCTCATTCACAAAGTGAGAAAAACAAAGTGGGCATACTCATTTCTTAGAATTGCTCTGAAGATTAAATGAGCTCTTATTTGTAAATCACTTAGAGCACTTTCTGAAACATGGTAAGTGCTGTTTCAATGTTTGTTAAGTTTTAAAAGGGCTCTTATTACCACCTCACTTATTCAATAACATCAGGTAATGAACAATATTAATTTCCTAGACCACAATGTCCAGAAAGTGAAAACTGGGTATCCACATCTTATTTTGGCTTGAATTAACAAAGATATCTTAACAAATATGAAGGAATAAACTCTATAGTTAAAAAATAACCCATTGCATTTTCCCCATTTTTAAATGAATAAATGTCAGCTCTCTTATCTAAGTCAGCCATAAACTTCATTTTATGTCACAGACCCGGACAACTCGTTTTACCTCCTGTGTTGCAAAAGCCCAGTTTTCTGACCTGGAGTCACATGTTTCTTCTGACTATCCTGAGGATGGAAGCCAGGAGACATGTCTTCTCTTCTTTTCTATTGAATCTCTTTGTAGATCAGCATCCCCAGATCACACCTGTATTGTCAAAGACCACAGACCCAATGGTCATCTTCTTCACCAGTGGGACCACAGGCTTCCCCAAGATGGCAAAATACATCCATGAATTTGCCTTAAAATCCTTCTACCCTTCATGGTAAGAAAGAAGGTACCAAATTAGAGGCTGGTTCACTATATAGGGCAAGGTGTGTGTGACATGTATGCATGTGCATTGGGAAAGGTGTTCTAGGTAAAACTGGGTCCATCCTGCTTCTCCCTTCTGTTCTCTTTGGTTCAGACCACTGAGGGTCTAAGAGGGGAAGGCCTGGACTCCTAGTGTTTATTGATCCAAGCCTCCAAATGGCAAAGAAGGTCTGGCCTGAGCACCTTCACAGAAGGTGTGGAGGAAATGTGGTTGGAGGCAGCAGGCATTCTGCAAGCCACACAAATGATAAGCCATTTTGTCTTTTTCACTGATTCCAGGATTTGGCGGGGTGAATACAGAATGTTCTAGCAATGTGAGCAGAGGTGACAGGTCTTATTTTCTTTTTCATTGTGAAGAGAGAAATAAAAGTCATAGTAAAAGAAGTGAGCTAAGGCAGGGCTGTTGTCAGCTCAGTGGGGAGTCAGAGAAAATGGGGGCTTGAAGATAGGTTCAGGGGGTTAGCTCAGGACAATTTACTACTGCTCGCTGTTCCTGTGGCTGCAAGTCTTGTGGGGACACTTATAGTTTAGGAGAAAGTTCACATCTGAAAAAGAAAAGGTGTGGACTTGCTTTCAAGAGAGCCCACAGATGGCATCCTTTGTCTTGAGGGCTTTTATCTCTCTTGTGCTGGTGGAAACCCTAGGGGAGGTCTTAGGGAAGGGTTTTAACAGGCTATTCATAAGTTTTCTAGATGTGTGTGTGTGTTTTTTTTTTAAATATGTTCATGTACCAAAATGATCACATAGAGGGACCAGGGTCATTTTCTGGTCAGCTTTACCTCTGTCTTGAATTTGTTTGGTTCTAATTGTTTTTGTTTTTGTTTTTATTCCCCTGACTTCAACCAGCCTTGGGTTTGGCTGGCACTAATGGCACTAATTGGGCTTCTGTTATCTATCACCGTGACCAGGGTGAGTTAAGCTATTTACTCTCTGTTTAGGAAGGAGAAGTATAAACCATTTGCTTGCTCTCAAGTGTCCTTAGAGAAGATAAGATCTTGGGATTTACTAGCTGACTGTAAATTGCTTAAACTGTTTGGCCCCATTTATCTAATCATCTGTCTCAGTTTCCCTTTTCAAAAACTCTCCTAACTATCCTGACTAACTATCTAACTATCCCTTTTCAAAAACTATCTAACTATCCTGACTCATTATCAGTCTCTCACTTTTCATCAACTCTACTCCCTCAATCCATAAACATATTCAATACACATATACATACTCAATATACATATACTGGAAGAATTAAATAAATAAATGGGCTCTCCTAGAGTGGATATCAGAATTCAAACACTAATAACTGTCAATGTTATATTAATCTCACTAAAGGAAGCAACTATCTTGATTTTTATGGTGTTTTTTTTTATTTCTTTAATTTCCCTTACAGTTTGTTTACCTCCTAAGTAAATATCCCAAAACAAGTCACTCTATTTTACTTGTTTTTGAGCTTTGTAATCATATATTATTCTTTAATATCTGGCTTCTTTTTTCAACATTATATTTCTAAGATGTGTCTATGTTACAGCATATTGCTGTAGCTAATTTTCATTGCTGTATAATATCCCATTTTATGAGAAGTCCACTTTTTTATCACTTTTACCATTAATGGATATTTGGGTAGTTTTCATTTGAGAAGTACTGATGACTAATACTGAATTAAATTCTTTCACATTTACCCTGGTGCATATAAACACATTTATGTAGCATTTTTCTAGAAGAGAAATTGCTAGGTAACACTAATACTGCATCCCACAACCCTATTTTCCAAAGTGTTGAATCAATTTATGCTCCCACTAACAGAGTAGAAGAATTTCCATTGTTCTACATCTTTGGCAATATTTGTCCTTGTCAAAGTTTTTAAAAAATTCTTTCCAATCTGATGGATGCAAAGTGTTATTATAGTATAGTTTTTTTGTTTTATTTTTATTGTATTTTTCCATTACCATTTAGTCTCCTTATACCTTCTCCCCCCACACCCTGCAATCACCACTCTGTTGTCCATGTCCATGAATCCTTCTTCCTTTTTGCTCAATCATGGGGGATGGTGCTCCACCCCCACACTCCCTCATTTTTATACTTTCCCATGTTTTTATAATGATTTTTTAGCTAAACTGTAATTTTGTCTTTGAACCTAATAGGCATTTATGTATATTTTAAAGACTCTGAAATGGAACTGGCTGCTTCAAAAATCAGAGCTAACAAGTTTTAGACAGAGTTAAAATATCAAGGAGTTCAACAATAACCCTTACAAAGCTAACTCTGAAATATGTACAACTTGGTTTTATTAATGAAGCCTTCCTCTGTCAGTATTCTGTCTCTATCTGTATTTCTCTTTTTAAAATATTTTATTTGTTTTTTTTTAAAGAGAGGGAAAGGAAGGGAGAAAGAGAGGGAGAGAAACATCAATGTGTGGTTGCTTCTTGCATGTCCCCTACTAGGGACCTGGCCCACAACCCAAGCATATGCCATGAATGAGAATAGAACTAGTGACCCTTTGATTAGCAGGCCAGTGCTCAATCCACTGAGCCACACCAGCCAGGGCTCTATCTGTATTTCACAGCTCATATTTCAAATCCACTTTTGTAACAATCCTCAGATGATGGACTTTGTCCAAACCCAGTAAAAATCCAACAAAGGGTAACTAACTAATTACTCCCCTGGAGAGTTCTCATTTTATTTACTTTGAAGAAAGCTCCAGACAAATAAGGTAGACACCTTTAATAAAACCAGCCTCCCTCTAGCTCTGCATGTACCAGCAAAGGGTGACAGGGGAAACGGTGAACCAGATCTCTGCTACCTCCCTCAGCCTGTGCCTGCTGGTACTCAAACTTCAGTCACTTTTCCTCATTTCCTTCAGAGAATCATCATGTGATTGTTTTTGTATTATTTATGGTATTTTCAAGGGAAAAATGGAGGAGAGGATCTACAGTATACAATGTACTTGGTACATGATATACCTACTACACGTTCACAGCAGACTCTTCTGTTGTCTCCAAAATTCCTTCTCTCAGGGGTCACCCATGACCCCTGTCTTCCTTTCCAACATTCAGCCCAGTCTCCCTTGATGTCTTAGCAATTTATTTTCAACCCCTAACATGCATTATCCAGTCAGTTCATGTAATTCCACTCTCCACAGAAGGCAGGAAGTACAGTCCAATTACCATTCCAGCATGTCCCCCTTGCCTGAAAAAGAGTTAATAGGAACTGAGAGGAAGTGAGTTACTTCCACCTAGAAGGCAAGTAGGAAAGTAAGGAAGCAGAGGGATGAATAATCCAGATGACAATGCTATGAGCTTTTAACTCCTGGGCCTGAGTCAGAGCATCCAAGGGCTGATCAAAAACTCTGTTGACACCTTGTCTCCCTCTAAGCCTCAGGTTCCTACCTTGCAGCATTGTTGTACTGGTGAGGTGGCTCTGCAGCCCGAGGAGCAAGAGAAGTAGAGACAAGAGACAGGCCTTCTGCTCTACAATGCCTATGGACAGTCAGAAATGGTAGTTAGATGACCCCCCCCCATGCTAGTCAGGATGTGTTGAGCTACTGAGCCCAATAGGTAAGCAGAAATATGCCACAAGTGTGTGGAAAGACCCTACTGTGCATGCAGAAAGCATATGGAAGACTTTAGTGTTCTAGACTAATTTGTCCCAAATCAGTTTGCAGAAATAAAATTCCCACACAGCACATTTACTTGTCAAGACACCAATGTGCTGAAAACTATTTGACAAATGGTTATAAAAAGGTCTAAGGACATGGTGCTACATTTCTGTGATGGGGAACCCAGGAGTGGCAATGGAAATGGAGGCAGATACCTGCAACATGGAGGTCCCTACTTGCAAGTCCTGCCCATGTCACTATTCCTCCTGAGAGCTTCAGCAACCACAGAGCCAGGCAGGAGCTGGCCCCAGAAGTTCATTTCTGGGTGTTTATGAAGGCAGCACACAGGTTTGATTGTGGGGCAATTGTAGGTATAGAGGAGGGAACAGAGATATCTCACACACACATACACACACACACTGTAATTCCAAAGAGTGTCACTGAACAGGCAGGTGGGCATGACATTCAGAATATCATGCCTGTCTGGAACCTCAAGGACTTCATCAGTGATAGTCTGAGGGGCTAGCTACCTTCCAACTCATTCTCAATCCATTTCCAATGCTGGACACAGCCTCTTTCCACAAACTTCCCATCATCCCTTTAGCTGATAGAGTTGACTGTCATCTCAGGACCTGTAGCAAAACAGCTGTTTTAGTCCTAAGTCCATGTTTGCCATTTTTTTTTGCAAAAAAAAAATTAAATCAGTTCAGTGGTCTTCTTCCAGACCTGAGAATTGTTAAGATTCTAGTACTGCACACAGTTTATTTTTAGACAAGGAGAACCACACACTATACCCATAACCTCAGTCCATTTTCATCAACTTCTTGAAACAACAGAATATTCCCATATTCCTGCATGGTGCTTTATTTCTCAAAGCACTTTCAAACCTATTTGTGAACATTTTCCACATGCTTGAAGTGTGAGCGGCAACATGGCAGAAGGAAGATCTTCCTCTCCCAGGAGCTCAGGCCTCAGTTCCAGCCTCAGCATTGACAATGACAGACTTTAAGACCATAAGCATACCATGGAATCTTCCAGAAGCTCAACTTCCCTATGTCCAAAATGGAAAGTAGAATGTTGACCTTGCAGAATGTGACAAGGGCAATGAAAGGAAGTGTGTAAAGCTCCAGCAACAGTGCTCAGCCCTGCACATCTCCACATTGCAGACACTGTTGTCCTCAATGGATGTAAGGATGTAGTGTGTCAGGTGTCAGGAGTGCAGAGATGAATGGGCCAGCTCTATCCTCAGGGTGCTTATTGTCTACTGAGGGAAACAGACATGTAAAAATCAGTACAATCCCCTATTGGTGACAATAGTGTGGGGAAAATACTACAGGAGGATCACCCAGATGACTTTTTGTGGGGCCTGAGTAACAGCTGGATGACCTAAGTAGCTACTTGTACTCACTTGGTGTGTGCAGTGTCCAGTACTCTCAAACTCTCTGAGAGGGGTGTGGTATAATTGTCCCCCCTAAACAGAGGAAATCAAAAGGCATTCATTGGTCAAGATTCAAACTTTGGTCTGTCTGGCTGTAAAGCTCTTAGCTTTAAAAAGAATGGTATTTCAGAGAACCACAAAGGAGGCATAGGTTCATTAGGAGGTCAGATGGGGATAGGGCAGTGGTATCAGAAGGAACAATCTAAGTAATTTCAACACAGCCCTGACAAACAGTTGATGCAGGATTCCTATCACTGTTTAACAGTCCTAAATAAATATTTGCCAAATGAAGTCATGACTTTCCCCTGCAAAGTGGACATATGCCTAGCATGCAGTCATCACTCCATTACCCCCAACACATGCCCACAGCCCCGAGCTCACATGTCCATAGCTCCAAGCCCACAGAACCTGAGAGTAGAAATGGTAGTTCTGTCCACCAGCTGATGCTTTTCCTGCCCCGTGTTTTCTAGTTTGAAGACACATTTACAATGTCCATATATCATGAAACAAATAGACCCTTTGTTAGGTAGCAGCCAGAAATAAGCAGCCAGAGGAGAAATAAAGCAGGGCCCCTGCTCAGTACAATCTAATAAAACATAGGCTAGAAACAAAAGGTAGACATGTCTCACCTATTGATTCAGCAATCCTGAGCCCAGTCCTATAAGATTGCCAGGTGTTCCAAATATTACAAGCAAAAGTATGATAACACAGGAGGAGGGGAGCCTTTGAAATTCTGTGTGTATTGTCACCACTAGCTGGGGAAGGAAACTTTTGTAACTGCCCCAAGGTCTGGAAGAGAGAGAAGGAGGAGGAACCTAGAAACTGGCTAACGTATATACCCCCTAACCCCAATAGTAGGCACACTCAGATTAGCTGGGTGCCTGCTTGTTGCTTCTGGCTCAAGTGTATAAAACAAACTTACTAACAACTTTATTTCTTGCTTTCAGCTTTGTGCCTATATATGTTTCATAAATAAATTTGTTATCTCATTTCTGCTGTCTCTTGCCTGAATTCTGCTCTTGCAAGCAAGGCAAGAACACAAGGAGGGGAATCCCCCTAACTTGGGTCTCCAATAACACTGTGACTTGCTGATTTTAAAGACTTGACAGTTTTATTCTATTTTCTGACAGGTATCCTCCCCAATGAACTCCACAGGTTTCACAAGAATAAGCCAGGCAATGTTTGGTGGGGGTGAGGGCGGGAGTGCTGGAGAGCCCTGCAAGGTGACACTCACAAACCCATTGCTCCAGATCATTGATGGCAAAGGCAGCATCCCAATTCACAACACTGAAAGTAACATTGGCATCAGGATCAAGTCCACCAAGCCCATTGGCCTCTTCATGTGCTATGAGGTAAGAGCACCTTGTTTGCCCCTCCCTGGCCTGGAAATCCCTGTAGTGATAAGGGAGTGGACTCTACATCCTGAGGCTTCTTCACCTCTCCCTTTATTTGTTCCAATTCAATAGGGCTTGTTCTAATTAATCACAAAGCTCATAATATGTTCCCACATCCTTTCCTGTCCTAACCCATCTGGCACTGATGGAATAGAAAAAAAGCCTTGTTTCAGAATCATTTGACATGGGGGCCAATGACCTCCTATAGTTAAGAATATAAGCTGTGACTGGGTTCAAATTCTACCATCCAACTTGCCAACAGGATGTGAACAAATCTATTAACTGCACTAAGCCTCTGGGGGACTGCACTATCCCCACTTTACAGAGAAAAACACCTCTGTCTGGAAAAGTTATGTCTCTTCCTCATGTCAAATAAATGGCAGGTCTAAGATTTAAACCCATACCTTTTGGGCCTTGAAGACTAAATGAGAAACCCAGGGATTCTTGAAACTCTTGACCAGGCAAACTCTAGCTCTCCAAGGGTAGGAGAGGCCCCTAAGAGTAAATTCTCAGCTTCTAAGATTGGCCATGGAAGGGTGGGCAGAACTGAAATTGATCTTAGACTCCATCCCCTTTATCTAAAAGAACAGTCATCCTAGACTATCCTATTGTCACTATTTTCCACACTCCTGACTTTAGGGGATGCTGCTCCACTTGTAATACCATCTCCCAAAAGCAAACAGGCAGGCCATAGCCTTAAAATTCTCAGGAGCAGGATAGAAACTGTACTGAATAAACTAAAATAAAAAAATGAAAAAATAAAATAAAAAAATTCTCAGGAGCAAAATTTTAAGCTTGGGTAAAAAAGAAAATAAACAGACTATCATGTATATAGATCAGTGGTTCTCAACTTTGCCTACACTGTAAAGTTATTTGGGGAGCTTTTTCTAAAAAAATATTAATGACTGGACTCAACCACAGAGATTTTGGTTAAATTGAACTGGGGTGGTCCAGTGAAACATTCAATTTTACTGGGTGAGACTTTTATTTTGCAAAAATGTCCTCACATATGCCCACACATGATCTCCCATTTTACATGCTCTCATGATAATATGTTATCTCTCTTCCCATTGAGATTTGCTTGCTTTTTTATCCCTTTCTTTTCTTTTTATTGAGCTAAGATATATACAGGTGTGACATAAAATTTACCTTTTTCACCATTTTGGGGTATACAGTTCTGTGACACTGAGTAAATTCGCAATATTATAAAACCATCACAATTATGCACGTGCAGAAAATGTTCACCATCCCAAATAAAAACTGTTCTTATTAAACACTCACGCCCTCTTCCTCATCTCCCCCGCATTTTGTAACTTCTTACATACTTTTTTTCTGTAAGAATTCACCTAGTTTAGGTACCTCAACTAAATGGAATCATACATTCATCCTTTGATGTCTGGTTTATTTCACTTAGCAGTGTTTTCCAAGTTCATCCATATTGTAGCAAGTAACAAAATGTCATTTCTATTAAGGGTGAATAATATTCCATTGTATGTATATAACACATTTGTTTATCCATTAATCTCTTGATGGACATTTGAATTGTTCTCACATTTTGGCAAATATGAATAATGCTACTATGAACATTGGTGTGCAAGTATCCGTTCAAGTTTCTGCTTTTACTTCTTTGGGGTGTATACTCAGAATGGAATTGCTGGATAATATGCTAATTCTGTTTAAATTTTTTTAGGAACTGCCAAAATGTTTTCCACAGTAGCTGAACCATTTCACATTTCCACCAATAATGTTTTCAGTTTCTCCACATTCTTCCCAACACTTGGCATTTTCAGAGTTTTTTTTTCTTTGTTAGTTTGTTTTGGATAATAGACATTTTAATGGGTATGAGATGGTATATCATTGTGGTCTTAATTTTCATTTTCCTAATGCCTAGTGATGTTGAGCACCTTTGCATGTTCTTCTTGACCATTTGTTTATCTTCTCAGCAGAATGGTCTATTTAAGTCTTCTGCTCATTTTTTAAATACATTGTAGACATTCAGTAAATTTTGAATTTTTTCTTTCAGTGATTTGAATTTAATTGGTGAAATCATTTTTAATTTTTTTTAATTGAAGCACAATTGATATACAATAATATCAGTTTGAGGTATACAACAAATAATTTTTTGCTTTTCAGTATACATTTTTTAAATAATTGTTTTATTTTTCAGTTACAGTTGACATGCAATATTACATTAATTTCAAGTGTACAACCCAGTGATTAGACATTTATTTTATTTTTTATTTCTATTTATATTTTTATGATTTTATTTATTTATTTTTAGACAGAGGGGAAAGGAGGGAGAGAAACATCAAAGTGTGGTTGCCTCTTGTATGTTTCCTACTAGGGACCTGGTCCACAACCCAGGTATGTGCCCTGCCTGGGAATCAAACCTGTGACCATTTGGTTCACAGGCCAGCACTCAAGACATTGAGTCACACCAGTCAGGGCTGATTAGACATTTATATATGTCACAAAGCGACTGACCACATAAACTAGTACTCACTTGGCATTGTGCATAGTTACTGCAATATTATTGGCTATATTCCTTATGCTATACTTTAGATCCCCATGACTGTTCTGTTACTACCAATCTGTACTTCTTAATCCCTTCACTTTTGTAACCCATCCCCCAAATCTCCCTTTTATCTTACAACAATCAAAATGCTCTCTGTATCTATGAGTCTGTTTCTGTTCTGCTTATTTATTTATTTTGTTTTTTAGATTTTACATATAAGTGAAATCATATGGAACGTCTCTTTCTCTAACTCTTTTCACTCAGCACAATACCCTCTAGATCTGTCCATGCTGTTACAGATGGCAAGATCTCATTTTTTTATGGCAGAGTCATATTCCATTGTATATATGCACCACTTCTTTGTTATCCTTTCTTTGCTTAATGGACAGTTAGGTTGCTTCCATATCTTGACTATTGTAAATAGTGCTACAGTAAACATAGGGATGCACATGTCTTTTAAATTTAGGTTTTTAGGTTTCTTTAGATGGATACGCTGGGTTCTTCTTAGTCTCCTGTTATAGCCTTTGTCTTTTTTTTGTAGGTTTTGTTGTTGTTTAATTTATTTAATTGAGGTTTACATTCAGTATTATTTTCTTTAGGTCACAGATAGTGGTTAGACAGTCATATACTTTACAGAATGTTCCCCTTGCTGTTTCAAGTACCCACCTGGAACCATACAGAGTTATTACAATGTTATCAACTATATTTCGATCTTGTACATTCATCCCCATGACTATTTTGTAACTTCAATCTGTACTTCTCAATCCCTTCCACTTTTTCACCCTGTCCCCCAAACCCCCTCCCATCTGGCAAATATCAGTCTGTTCTCTGTATCTCTGAGTATGCTTCTGTGTGTTTATTTCTATTGTTCTTTAGATTCCACATATGAGTGAAATCATATGGTGTTTTTCTTTCTCTGACTGACTTACTTCACTTAACAAAGTACCTTCCAGGACCATCCATGCTGCGGCAAATGGCAAGATTTGGGGTACTTTTTTATGGCCCACTAATATTTCATTGTTTAGATGTGAGTACCACACCTTTTTTTATCCACTTATCTATTGGTGAGCTCTCGGAGTGCTTTTGTATCATGGCTGTTGTAAATAATGCTGAGATGAATGTAGGGGTGCACACATAAGTCTATATTGTCTGGTATAAGTATTGCCACCCCAGCTTTTTTCATTTGTTTGTTTACATTTTCATGAAATATCTTTTTCCATCCCTTTACTTTCAGTCTGCATTTTCAGATCAAAATGTGTGTGCATTTTGATCTGAAGTGAGTCTCTTGTAGATAGCATATGTAAGGATCTTGTTTTTCTTATCCCTTCAGCCACTGTATGTATGTCTTTCGATTGGAGCATTTAATCCATTTGCATTTAAAGTAATTGCTGATAGATATGTAGTTATTGCCATTTTATTATTCATATTTTTATCATTTTTTCTTCTTTTTAAAGAAGACCCTTTAACATTTCTTGTAATACTGGTTTGGTGGTACTGAACTCTAGCTTTCATTTTGCCTGGAAACTCTTTATCTGTCCTTCCATTCTATATATTAGTTTTGCTGGGTAGAGTAATCTTGATTATAGGCATTGCTTTTCATAATTTTGAATATTTTTTTGCCAATCCCTTCTAGTCTTGCAAAGTTTCTGTTGAGAAATCAGCTGACAGTTTTGTGGGAACTCCCTAGTAGATAACTTTTTCTCTTGCTGCTTTTAACATTCTTTCTGTCTTTAATTTTTGACATTTTAACAATGATGCGTGTGTTCTTGGGCCTATTTGAGTTCATCTTGTTTGGGACTCACTGTGCTTTCTGGGCTTGTATGTCTATTTTCTTCACTAGGTTAGGAAAATTTTCCATTATGTTATTGAATAGGTTTTCATTACTTTGTTCTCTCTCTTCTCTTTCTGGCACCCTCATGATGCAAATCTTGGTATACTTGATATTGTCTCAAGTATAGAGGCTCCTTAAAGTATCCTCATTTTTTTAATTCTTTTTTTTTATTTTTGTTGTTTCAATTGGGTGCTTTTTGCTTCCTTATCTTCTAAATTGCTGATTCAATTTCTCTGCTTCATCTACTTTACTCTTGATTCCTGTGATATATAGTCTTTATATATCAGTTTTTCTATTCTTTATTTCTAACTGGCTCTTTTTCATTTTTATCTTCAATTTTTATCTTTCCCATGTACTTGTGGAAATTCTCACTGAGTTGATCTATTCTTTCCCTAAGTTCCTTGAGCAGCCTTATTACCAGGGTTTAGGGCTCTGTAGCTGGTAAATTGCTTGTCTCCATTTTGTTTCATTCTTTTCTGGAGTTTTATCCTGCTCTTACATTTGGAACATATTTCTGTCTCATTTTGGCTGCCCCCTTGTGTTTTTTTTCTGTGTATTAGATGGAACTTCTATGTCTCCAAGTCTTGCTAGAGTGGTTTTATGTAGTAGGTGTCCTGCAGGGATCAGTGGCACAGCCTCCCCATATACCCAGTCTGGGCCCTCCAGGTACACTCCTGTGTGGGCTGTGTGCACTCTCCTATTGTAGTTGAGCTTTGATTGTTGTTGTCATGTCAATGGGAGAGATTGACCTCCTGGCCAATGAGCTGTAAGGACTGATCCAGACTACAGTAAAGGAGCTGCTGTGCAGGTGCTGACCCTATGGATCAAGACTTGCTTCAGTGGGGCTCTTTTGCCCAATGAGTCTGTCACTTGAGTGTTTTCTTTATGGAGGTGGTTAGATTATGCTCTAGCATAGTCTGAAGCTGTCCAAGGGCACACAGGCTCTGGAGTTTCCCAGGAGGTGTAGGCTAAGATCAGCAATCACATGTGCCCTGCCCAGGGCTACCGGGCATAAGCTACAAAGAAATCTCCATATGGCTCCTCTTGTGCTGGGTTTGGAGATGCCCAGAAAAGGCCACAGTGTGAACCAAGGCTGACTGCAGCTAATGCCTGGACTGGGGTCACTAAGCAAGAGGTATGGGGCACATGGAAGTCAGATGATGTTTGTTTGGGGTTTCCGCACCTTTGAGAGATTTTAAGAAAGTTTGGAGCATGAGCAAAAAGAAGGCTGTTTGTCCATACAAACTGTAAATGGCTTGGGTGGACCCACAAGTTGGATGGGTGAGGTATTAGGGAATTACCAGGGAAGGTCAAATGGTGTTAGGTAGATTGATGGAGATTCAAATATAGCTCTGTGGAGGTAGAATTCAGTAAAGCAACCATGGCCTCTGCCAGCATTTGTGTCAGGGGAAAAAATGTCTCTCCAGCCTTCACCCTGAAGTCAAATGATTCATTTCCTTCCTGTGTATTCCTGTTGCCTTTTCCAACTGCTGTGCTAGCACTGGAGCTCAAAATGAGTAAGTCCAAATAGATTGGTACATGGGCCTTGTAAGTGAAAAGCATGGGACTCCAGGAGTCCTCCCACTTACTCAGACACAATCCTAGCTGGTTTTCACAGCCAGAAGTTGTGGGGACTTTTCTTCTTGGCACTGGAACCCTGGGTGGGGGTGAAGGGCTGGTGTGGGGTTGGGAACCCTCACTGTAGGGGATACCTTTTCTCTGTAGCCAAAATAGCCCTTCTGATTTTTAACTACTACATGGGGGTGTGGGACCAGCCTGTTCTGCCTCTCCAGCCTTTCCACCAGTCTGAATGTGGCTTCTTTATATCCTTACCTACAAGATTTTTTTAAAAGAAAAAGTCACATTTATTCAGGGTCATGATCAGACTATTACATTTAGCAATCAACAGCATAGGTGCAAAATAAAAAAAAAAAACTACATTAAACCCCTTTCTTGGAATGCTTTACACTTTCCACAGAACAGAAACTAAAATGACCTGTTATACAATTAGTCACAAATACAGTTCTCAAGTTTTTTGCCCATTCATATGAGTATTGTCTAAAACATGTCTTTGTAGCAGCTAGGCCCTGCCACCACTGTGCTTGACGGAGTTCACAAATCTGTTGTAACCTATAGCTTCCCTGTCACTTCTCTGGCTCTCCTTTCCTGCTAAACTTTTTGTTCAGCTAGATTCCAGGCAGTTCTGAATGATGTTTGCTCCACAGTTTAGTTGTAATTTTAATGTTGTGGGAGAATGTGAGTACTGCATTTACCTAGTCTGCCATCTTGACTGAAATCTCCCTTTGTCCATTTTTTAGGGAGGGTGAGATGTTTTAATTTTGTTATAGAGTTGTGAGAGTTCTTTATTCTGGACATTATCTCTTATTAGATATATGCTTTACAAATATTTTCCTCCATTATGTGGGCTACCTTTTCATTCTCTTTATAGTAGTCTATGATGTATAAGTTTTTTAATTTGATAAAAAACATTTTATCTATTTTTTATTTTATTTCATGTCCTTTAGGCATAAATCATTGCCAAATTAAAAATCATGAAGATTTCTTCTCATGTTGTCTTATGATAGTTTTATAATTTCAGCTCTTACATCTCAATTTTAGATCAGTTTTCAGTTAATTTTTCTTATATGGTATAAGACAAAAGCATGTAAACATCCAAGTTTACCAGCATCATCATTTGAAAAGATCATCCTTTCCCACTGAATGGTCTTGGCTCCCTTGTCTCAAATCAATTGAAAATATATATCAAGGTTTCTTTCTGGGCTCTCTATTCTATTCCAATGGTCTATATAGTTGTTTTTATGCCAATACCACACTTACAATTACTGTGGCTTTGAGGTAAATTTTTAATTGTATGTTTTCTATAATTATTTATTCTCCCCCCTTTATTCTTCCACCTCCACTCTCCCCTGCCCCTCCATAGTAAATTTTGAAATCAGGATTGTAAGACCTTGAAGTTTCTTCTCCTTTTAAAAGATTGTTTTTGGCACATATGTGGGAGGAGGAAGATGGTGGTGTGGTAGGAAGGAGCAGATTTTACATCTCCCACACCCAGGGGGAAAAATAATCACCATTCTAGGTAGGAACTGAGCAAAGAGCCCACATTATCATGACATAACTGAAAATAGGAGATCACAAATTGTAGCAGACATTGAAAAACCTGAGGGTAAGGAGACTACGTGGATCAACAGGGAAACCAGGGGGGTTGCAGCTCCAGACCCAGCAGTGTGCCTGGGTCGGCTGCATGGGGCCCCCGGGAGAAAGCTGGGTCATCTGCTCCCTCCCTGGCCAAACAAGGACTGAGCAGCACCCAGGGAGGCCCATTTACTGGAGGGCACAGAGACAGGAATGAGGATGAAGAGGCACCCACACAGGGGCTGTAAGCACCTACGCAAAGCCCTGGAGAAAGTGCGCACCCCACCCTGTGCATCCAAAGGCACCCGCCTCTATGCCTGCGCCCCCAAGCTGGAGAGAGAGCATGGCTTGGTGAAAATCTCAGAAACCACAGTGTTGAAAAAGGAAAAGGCACAGGCGCTTCCCAGGTCCTATGATGCCCAAGCTGTGAATTTGGGGGAAGTGGGCACCCTTTGGGAACCAGAAAGTGCGCACCCCTGAACCCAGAAAAGGGGCGGGTGCTCCGCGGGACATCAGAACACATGATGATGAACTCCCAAGGATGCACATAGTTGCACCCAGCCCGGACACATGGGTCCCTTCCGGGAGACACCAGACAAGCTGGGGGAGAACATGTGCACCTGCACTAAGAACAGTCCTGTGGGAATAAAAGATAGAAACTGTACTGAATAATCTAAAATAAAAAAAAAATAAAATAAAATAAAAAAGAACAGTCCTGAACAGAAACAGAGAAAAACTGTCTCTAGTAGCCCCTCAGTGACGAGAAGCCAGCAAGAAAAACTGGTTTGGCCAGTCTGAAACCAACAATAGGTGTGTGTGTGTTTGTGTGTGTGTGTGTGTGTGTGTGTGTGTGTGTGTGTGTGTTTTCTTTTTTTGCTGTTTGTTTGTTTTTCTTTTTGTTTTCTTTTAATTATTTTAAGTAAGCTTTTATCATTTAATTCGTATTATTTTTTGATCTATCAATTCTTTATGCTTCTCTTTCTGTCACCCTAGTGTGGACCCTTCTCTCTTGCTGACCCCTCTCTCTTTCCAAATTTATCTCTTCTTCTTCCTTCCATCTTCTGCTTGGTTCTTTCCTCTTTTTTTTTTTTTTGAAACTGCAAATAATTGCATAATTATATAATCATTATTTCATTATTCCTACACCTTTTACTTATATAGTATTTTGGTATTCCTATTCTTTTTCTATAGATTTCTTTGCTAGGCTGATTATATTGTATCATTTGATAGGTTTCCCCTGTTGTCCAATTTATAGTGTATTGCTAATACACTGTCCTCCATTTGTGTTCCATTAGTACAATACCCTCTATTCCTAAGTAAAAGGATCAATATTTTCTATTCTTGTTATCTAGATTTCATAGATTCTGTCATATGATTGTTGCTCTACTATTATTGTAAATAATAGTTATTACATACAATTGTTAATAATTCACAACACCCATTCCGGATCTTAGCCTACTTCAAAGATTCCTGAACTCTATTACTGTAGTGATTAACTCTATTCTCTCACACACTTCACATATTTACTACTCTTTACTCTCACCCTATCTCAGATTCTGACTTCCCACATCCTCACTGCTTTCTAGAGTCAACTCACAATCCTTTCCTTCCAACAAGACTCTTATCATCTTTACATCCTTTCTAAAAAGTGGCTAGTGGGGTGGAAGATCACAATTAACACTATACATAGCCAAAGGATCTCCTATCTCCTCTCTACTTGCTGCTACTGTAAATATCATAGAATACTCTCTTGCTGTCTTAACCCAATTTCCCTTACTCCTCCAACTGATCACAAAAAAGAGTAGGTGGAAACTGTGAACACCTGGATGCCCGCAAGAGACTGCACCACTGAATCTCACCAGTATTCTACCACAGGAATTCACACCATAAACCTAGGGAGCCAGAACAGATCAATTTAAGAAGCTGAGGCTAGCAAGAAGAGTCTCACAAACAATGACAAGACAAAGAAACACTCCCCAAATGAAGGGAAAGGAGGAAGCCTCAGAAAGAATGCTAAATGAAATAGAGGCAACTCAACTATCAGATTCTGAGTTCAAAGCAATGATTCTCAGGAAGTTCAATAAACTCTCAATGAGTTTCCAGAAACTACAGGGAAGCTACAATGAACTCACTGCAAACCATATCAACCTGAAAAAGGAAACAGAAACTATCACCAAGGGCCAAGAGGAAA
>CM052540.1:77978779-77996399 GCA_028533065.1 Trachops cirrhosus | reverse complement strand
TCTACCATCTATGCTACTTATTCTCTGTACCTTTTCTCCCTCTCTCCTCCTCCCACTCCCCTGTTGCTAACCCTCCATGTGATCTCCATTTCTGTGGTTCTGTTCCTGTTCTAGTTGCTTGCTTAGTTTCTTCTTGTTTTTGTTTTAGGTGTGGTTGTTAATAATTGTGAGTTTGCTGTCATTTTACTATACATGTTTTTTATCTTCTTTTTCTTTGATAAGTCCCTTTAACATTTCATACAATAAGGGCTTGGTGATGATGAACTCCTTTAACTTGACCTTATCTGAGAAGCACTTTATCTGCCCTTCCATTCTAAATGAAAGCTTTGCTGAATAGAGCAATCTGGGATGTACGTCCTTGCCTTTCATGACTTGGATTACATCTTTCCAGCCCCTTCTTGCCTGCAGGGTCTCTTTTGAGAAATCAGCTGACAGTCTGATGGAAACTTCTTTTAGGTTACTGTCTCCTTATCTCTTGCTGCTTCTAGGATTCTCTCCTTCATTTTTACCTTGGCTAATGTAATTATGATGTGCCTTGATGTGTTCCTCTTTGGATCCAACTTCTTTGGGACTCTCTGAGCTTCCTGGACTTCCTGGAAGTCTATTTCCTTTGCCAGATTGGGGAAGTTCTCCTTTATTATTTGTTCAAATATCTTTTCCAGTTGTTGTTCTTCCTCGTCTCCTTCTGGTACCCCTAGAATTCAAATGTTGGAGCATTTAAAGATGTCCTGGAGATTCCTAAGCCTCTCTTCATTTTTTCAAATTCTTATTCCTTCATTCTTTTCTGGTTGTATCTTTTTTTCTTCCTTCTGGTCCACTCCATTGATGTGGGACCATCACTATTGGTTCCCTGTGCATTTTTCTTCATTTCACTTATTGTAGCCTTCATTTTTTCATCTAGTTTGCAACCAAAATCAACCAATTCTGTCACCATCCTGATCACCAGTGCTTTGAACTGTGCATCTGATAGGTTGGCTATCTCTTGGTTGTTTAAAAGGATGGGTTCTAGAGCTTTCAATTGATCTTCTGTTTGAGCCATCTCTTTGTTTTGTTTTTTTTTTTTTTGGTCTTGTCGCACCTGTTATGTATGAGGGGCAGAGCCTTAGGTGCTCACCAGGGCGGGGCACCCCAGTCACTGGGTTTTGATGCTGTATGTGGGGGTGGGGTCCTAGAAGAACAATGGCACTTGCTCTGCTCTCTGTAGGACCTCAGTCTCTTCCACTGCTTTCCCCTCAGCAAACTGGGCCCCTCTGGTGCCAATTCCCATGTGGGTGGGCTTGTACACTCCATGGGACTTTCCTTTTCAATCAGTGACCCAAGGCTCTATTTCCTGGCTCTGGGACCCTGGATTGCACACTGTGCCTTGTTTCACAATCACCGCCTCACTGGGTCTGCCAGTTTCCATCCCTCAGCTGGTGTCTGCCAGCAGCCGCTTGCATGCCCAGGGTCTTCCTGCTGTGGTCTTGTGTGCCCTGGTTGCCTTACTAATCGGGTCCCAATGCTCTCTACTCTATGACCCCTGCTGGCTTCCGGACTCTGCGCCTCCTACCAGTCTGGATGAACATGTCTAATTTAACTCCTTGGGTGTCCAACTTCCATACAGTTGAATTTTCTGTTAGTTCTGGTTGTTATTCTGTTTCTAAATTGTTGTTGTCCCTATCTGGGTTGTGCGAGGAGGCACAGCGTGTCTACCTATGCCTCCATCTTGGCCAGAAGTCAAGTCTCTACAGTTTTCTATGTACAATATCATGTCATCTGTGAATGACAGTTTTACTTCCTCCTATCCAATTTGGATGCCTTTTATTGCTTCTTCTTGTCTGATTGCTATCGTTAGGACTTTCAGTATATGTTGAATAAGAGAACAGAATCAGAGAAATGAACATCACAAGGAGGGATTTCAGTGGGGAGGGAGAAAGGATGAATGGGGGGGAAGGTACAGGGAAGAAGAAGCATAATTAGTAGGCATAAAATAGATGGGGAGAGATAAAAATAATATAGGAAACAGAGGATTCAAATAACATATATACAACCCATGGACATGGACTAAGGGTGGAGGGGAATGCTGGAGAGTTGTGGGAGCAGGGTGGAGGGGGGATAAATGGAGAAAAGTGGAAAAACTATAATAGCATAAGCAATAAAAAATACTTAGAAGAAGAATATGAAAGCAAACATCCCTGTCTTGTTCCTGATCTTAAGGGAAATGCTTTTAGTTTTTGCCCCCTCTATTCCCACTTAGCTGAGAGTTTTTACCATAAGTGAGTGCTGGATTATATCAAATGTTTTTTCTCTATATGATGATGTGATTTTTATCCTTCATTTTGTTTATGTGGTCTGTCACATTTATTGATTTGCAGATATTGTGCCAACCTTGCATCCCTGGAATAAATCCCATTTGATTATAGTATATGATTTTTTTAATGTATAGCTGGATGCAGTTTGCTAATATTTTGTTAAGGATTTTAACATCTATGTTCATCAAGGATATTGACCTATAATTGTTTTGTAGTGTCTATATCTGGTTTTGCAATTAGGATAATGAGCTTGTAATATGAGCTTGGAAGTTTTCCCTCCTCTTAAATTTTTTGGAATAGTTTGAGAAGGAGAGTTGTCAGTTCTTCTCACAATGTTTGATAAAATTCATCTGTGAAGCCATCTGGTCCAGGGCTTTTATTTATTGGAAGATTTTGGATTACTGCTTCAATTTCATTAGGTGTAATTTGTCTATTTAAATTCTCTGACTCTTCCTGATCTAGTTTTGGAAAATTGTATGTTTCTAGGAATTTATCCCTTTTCTCTAGGTTGTCCAATTTGTTGACATATAATTTTCATAATTTTTTTCTCACAATCCTTCGTATTTCTTTGGTGTCAGTTATTACTTGTCTTTCATTTCTGATTGCACTTATTGGGGTCCTCTTTATTTACTGCTTGACAAGTCTGGTTAAAGTTTTGTCAATCCTGTTTATCTTTTCAAACAACCAAGTCTTGACTTCGTTGATCTTTTATATTTTTTTAGACTCTACTTTTTAAAATTTCTGCTCTTTATTATTTCCTTCTATTCACTTTGGGCTCTGTATGTTGTTCTTTCCCACATTTTTAAGTGTAAAATTGAATTGTTTATTTTAGCTTTTACTTGTTTCTTGACATAGATCTGTAGTGCTAAGGATTTACCTCTCAGGATCACTTTCCCTGTGTCCCACAGATTGTGGGTTCTTGTGTTCTCATTTTCATTTGCTTCAAGGTATCTTTTGATTTCTTCCTTGATCTCATTGTTAACCATTTTATTGTTGTATAACATTATTTAGTTTCCATGTCTTTCTGTATTTTTCAGTTTTCTTCTTGTGATTGAATTTCATATGATAGTTTCATAGCATTATGGTCAGAGAAAATGCTTGATATGTTATCAATCTACTAAAATTTATTGAAACTTGTTTTATGTCCTAACATGTAGTCTATCTTAGGAAACATCTCAATGTGCACTTTAGAAGAAGGTATATACTGCTACTTTGGGATGAAATGTTCTGAAGATATTAATGAAATCCATTTGATCTACTGTGTCATTTAAGGCTGCTGTCTCCTTGTTGATTTTCCACCTGGAAGACAGATCCATTAATGTCAATGTGGTGTTAAAAATTCCCTACTGAGACTTTGTTTCTGTCTCTCCCCTTATGTCCATCAAGATTTGCTTTACATATTTAGGTGTGTCTATGTTGGATGCATAAATATTTTCTAAGGCTATATCCTCTTGTTGGATTGTTCCCTTTATTATTATATAGTGTGTTTCCTTGTCTCTTACAATTGAGCATCCTTATACCTATTGCTTTTAACTCTATATCTGATCAATTGTTTTCCTCCATTTTACTTAGCTCTTTTTCTGGAGATTCCTCCTGTTCTTTTATTTGGGGTTTGTTTCCTTATCTCACTATTTTGGCTGTCTTTTTGTGTTTGTTTCTATATTTTAGATAGAACTGCTATGGGGTGGCCTTATTTAGTAAGTGTACTGGGTAGTGGTGCAGTCTCCATGATCTCCTGAGCTGGGTGCTTTAAGAGTGTCCCTTGTGTGGGTAATGTGGGCCCTCCTATTATAATTGGGTTCTTTATTTCTGTTGGCTTGTTTTTTAATAGGATCAACCTTTGGACTGGCTGACTGAGAAGTTCAACCCTGACCACAATGTACAGTCTGCTGCACAGGTGTGGTCTTGAGGTGTCTTCTTCTGCTTTTTATTGGTTATACATCTCCTCTTCAAATGGTCTTTAGTTGGTAATTCAGGGTGGTTGTTTTCCAAATTAGGTGTATTTCCACTTTGGATCTGGGAGGAGGTGAGAGTAAGATCATTTGCTCCACTGCCATCTCAAAACTCCACATGATGACATATTCTTTAAAACATTTTTTATTCCACTTTTAAGACACTACCACATAAAGTTCTTCTTCATCAGATCTATGTGAACCCAAAAATCTGATGTGAAATAGCTCTGTAAGGCCCCAAAGAGACTTCTTCTGACATTTAAGAAACTGGCATTGAACAGGGTAAGGGTGATTTAAATGTACAGTATTTACTGAGCAGAGAGGAATGGAGTCTCTAGTTTTGTTAACTCACCACATTTTTATTTTTTATCCTGCCCAATGACATTTTTTCATTGCTTTCAGGGAGAGAAGGAGGGAGACAGAGAGAGATAGAAACATCGATTGGTTGCCTTCCTTCTCACATGTGCCCTGACTGGGGACCAAACCTGCAACCTGGGTATGTGCCCTGACTGAGAATCGAGCCCACAACCATTCAGTCTACAGGATGATGCCCCAACTTGTCCACACTGACCAGGGTTTAACTCACCATGTTTAAACTGTTACTAGTAAGTTCTATAAGTCACTCTTGTGTAGTGCTTTATAATTTTCAAAGTGTTCTTCACATATATAGTTTTATACATTTCAATAACTTCTTTGCAGAGATAACATACAGAGACATATTATTGTCAAACTTTTACAGGCATACCCCTGAGATTTTGGAGATTTGGCTCCTACTGCAATAAAATATATGTCATAAAAAGTGAGTCACAATATTTTTGGTTCCCCAGTGAATATAAAAGTTATGTTTATACTATAGTCCAATGATTCTCAACCTTTTTCATCTCATAGCACACATAAACTAATTGCTGAAATTCTGCAGCACACCCAAAAATATTTTTCCAATATGACAAATTTATTAAATTGTTAATAACATTAAATTTATTTATTTATTATGTGTTTATATTGAATTTATTGGGATGAGACTGGTTTACAAATCCTTACAGGTTTCAACTATAAGTGTACAGCTCAACAAAACATCATCTGCACACTACATTGTGCACACCCATAACCCCAAGCAAAGTCTCTTTCCATCCCCATTTTCCCATTTTTGCTTATCTCTACCTATCCCTCCTTCCCTCTGGCTATTACCATACTTTTGTCTGTGTCAAAGTGTTATATATATGGGTTTTTTGCTTAACCTCTTCAACTATTTTCATCCAGCTCCACAAATCTCCTCCCCTTTGACAGCTATTAGTCTGTTCCATGTATCCATGTCTCTGTTCTTATTTTATTCATCAGCTTATTTATTTATTTATTCTCACCCAAGGACATACTCATCAAATACAGAGGGAAGTAAATGGGGGAGAGAAATATTGACTAGTTGCCTCTCGTATGTCTCCCAACTAAGGCCAGAATCCACACCTAAGCATGTGGAGGACTTAGGAGGCAAACCCTCTATCTTTTGGTTTATGGGATGATACTACAACTGAGACACACTGGCCAGAGCTGTTCATCAGTCTATTTTGTTCATTAGATTCCACACATAAATGAGATCATTTATTACCATATGGATGGTATTTGTCTTTCTCTGACTGGCTTTTTTCACTTAGTATAATTTTAAAAATAGGTATAATTTTTGGTTCTTCCACACTGGACAGCTATAGTTGTATTGGCTATTGTCATTTTTTAATTTGACAGTCTAAGGGAAAGAGACCAGTGCTCTTGAATACTTGAATACAGTCAAGTATTGCATATTTTAAATGTTCTTGCAGCACACCATTTGAAATTTATTACTATAGTCTTTTTTTTTTTTATCCTCACCCAAAGACAGGTTCATTGATTCTAGAAAGGGGAAGGGAAGGAGGAAGAGAAAGGGAGAAAGAGAGAGAAAGAAACATCAATGTGAGAGAGAAATATTAATCAGTTGCCTTTCCTATGCACCCCAGCTGGGACCAAACATGCAACTTAGGCATGCACTTTGACCAGGAATTTAACCTGTGACCTTTTGGTTTGCAGGAAGACTCCAAACCAACTGAGCCCCACCAGCCAGGGTGCTACTGTAGCCTAGTAAGTGTACAATGGCATTATGTCTAAAAAATGTTCATATCTTAATTAAAAATAGTTTATTGCTACAAAATGCAAACTATTACTGAACCTTCATTGAGTTCTAATCTTTTTGGTGGCGGAGGGTCTTTACTTCAGTTTGCAAATAATGCAATGTCTATGAAGCACAATAAAACAAGGTATGTCTGTACAAGAAAAATATCTGGTGTAAGAAAATTAGAAAATACAGATGAGCAAAAACATGATCTAATCCCATTGCTTAGAGACAGCACTATTTTATCAAGATCCTTCAAAACCCTCCTTAGCACATATGTAATCTTATTCCTCTGTGAAGATCATAATCCAGAATATGAATTTTCAATCATGATTTCAAAGTGTTACTGGTTCAAGTAGTGTAGACACTTATGAGAAATATCCAAAGAAAAAGTGACACCAGGTAGGACCACCCAATGCCTTCTCTTGTGTGACTGTCATACCAGTTGCAGGGAGCCTTTTCCAGTCATGAGCATGGGCTCCCCAAGTAGGATGTTCTTCTAAGTAGAGCTTTTAATATGGGTTGTTAAGTATTTGTATAGAGTCTCACAGAAAGTTAGTTTGAATTGTGGGATTTAACTGCAACCTGCAGCCAACACTCAGTTCTTCTCCCATTTGATGTGAAGCTAACTGTACCTGGACTGGACTGCATATCATATGACAGCAAGTGCTTCAGGTGTGATATTCCTGATGACTCTTGGAATACTTATAAAGAAGAAACCATTGCTGTCCCACTTTGCAGGGAAGGAATGGTGGCTTGCCTAAGGTCAGTAACTGGTAAGTGCTGGTCCCTAGAGATGCTCTAGAGCTAGGGTTCTCTGCTTCCCACTTCTGGGGGGGGCAAAGGTGCATGGTCACCCAGCAGCCACCAGGCCCAGTAGATAGTGCCTGTTCCACTGCACACACATCCTCTAGTCTTGCTGCTTGATTTTGACCATAATGGGTCTCTGATATGTTGTGCAATTCATAGCTCATTCAGTGGCAAAGTGGTGGGCAGAGTGCTCCAGCTGTATAATAAAAATACATACAAAGCCTACACGATTGTGAAACCACAGGTGATCTCATGGCACAAGTGACTGATGGTCAGGTATGAAGGTTTTGCCTGCTACAACCAGGAGACTCATTTTCTCAGTCTTTCATTTCCTCCCATCCTGAGTTATCTCTGAGCTTTATCAAAGATGCAATAAGTTCCCTGTGGTCTCTGTATGAGTAGAAGTTGTCTGATCAGCTTCTGACATCACCTATTCCTGCTTTCAACAGTCATACCAAGTGTCTATCATCTAAGTAGAGCTCACATAGATATATAAGTGGGGGTGTAGAGGGTGGCTTTATAGAAGGGCTATTTATTAACCTTGGCTGATCATTTGCATAAAGGCCAAATTCCTTATTTTGCTTGGAGGATTTAAAATAGAGATTGGCCTGGTTTCTGTCCCACTTTTTAGTATGAACTTTTTGACCTCTGGATGCAAAGGTAAGTTATTTGCTTTATAAGTGGTGGTATGTGTGTGTGAACATGGGCAACATGCACCTGAATCATGACTGCTTTTTAAAAAATACAGAAGTGCATCTTATCTGTGCATCAGTACCCTGAATTTTGTACAGAAGCTAATTTGAAATGAAATGTTCATCCTAACCATTTGGTGCCTTTGTCTTGGTCATTCCTTTGTGCTTTTTGAAGACTGCACTGTAAGAAGACAGGGCTATAGGAACAAGCTACTTTGTTGGGAAGACAGTCTCTCCTTTCTTCTTCCTAAGGGTCAGGCTGTAACACTGGACCAAAGGCTGGTGGTGTCTCTTTGGAAGATGACCTTCTTGCTTAGTTGTGGTTCCTTGAGGGTCATCAAAAAAGAGTTCTAGTCTGGAAACACTGTACCCAGATTTGGGTATAGACTCCCATATCCATCTGTGAGAGAGCAACAGAGCAGTGTGGATGCTGGTCCTGCCAGTGTGAAGTGCTATCACTGTAGGAGGTATGTACCCTTCAACTCTAGGGACAACCCAGGTGGTGTTCCCAGGTAGGGGAAGAAATAAGACTCCATACCACAGAATACCACCTGGCACAGAAGGGATGACTACTGATATGAACAGTGACCTTCATGGATCTCAGAATCCATGTGCTAAGTAAAAGAAGCCCAGCAAAAGAGAACATGTACTCCCTGTGTGGTGCCATTTATACAGAATTAAAAAACTCAAACTAACTTCTAGTGATAGTGGTGGTGGACTGGACAGAGGAATTATAGAGGTGCAAATGGTGATGAATGCATTCATTTTCTTGGTCCTGGTGGTGGTTTCATGGGTGTAGACACACGTCAGAATTCATTACATGGTACACTTTCATTACTCACTTTATTGTATATCACACTTCAGCAAAGCTGTTTTTACAAAAGCAGTTTATGTACCTTCTTCTAGGGGAATCTAGGGTTTTAGACTTGGAGGGTACAGCAGTATCCATTTTCCTAAAGGCTTGGACAGAACCCAGATGTTTGTTTCTATGGGGTGGTGACAGGTGTATGCTCCTGTGCAGGAGGGCTGCCAGTCAGGTCTCAGTGAGAACCAGGCTCTGAGGAGAGGTGGTGTCATTGGAAGTTTCTTCCGACAGGAGATAGTTGGTAACACACAATGTGGTTTTTCCTGCACATCCACTCACTGCTGGTTCCGTGGGTGCAGGTATTGATGATAATTCTGCAGTGTCTGAGCTCAGGTGGGATGTCCATTCCCCTCAGTGGATATTGTTGACAAGTCAGTCGAAATTACTTCTTATGATGCTGCCATGTGTTCCCAGCAGACCACACCAGATGGCCATCTTCTAAGTGGTGCCTTGTGCCTGAATCTCCTCCCAGTGAGTGCTTGTTTCCCGAGCTCCTTTCCACCTTCCTCCCCAAGAGGCTAAAAAAGAAGGTACACTTGATGTCACCAGAGTCTGCGATGAGGTGGCCATGCACTTGTGTTGATCATAACACAATCAAGAACCACCCTCTGACACTTGACCATGGAGGTTTCTGGTCAGTGCAGAGCATCCTGGGCATGTTAGACTCAGCTTTGTGGACTGCTGTGCACTCAAGTTCTTTGCTGTGTGTCAGTGTTCAATCCCCTTGCATAGTTTATGCTCATTTTTCCCTTGTTCCCAAGGTGATGAAGGCTCTGTGTCCTCTCTTCTGGGGTACAGGACAGCACACATCACAGTCCAAGCCACACTTCCTTGGTGTCCTAGGTTTCTGTCTGCCTAGTGACCATCCCCTGCCCTTCCAATGCTTAGTCCCTTCCCTGGACATAGTGGGGTGCAGAAGGGGGTGATATAGTGGGATTATATATCCCACTATATTATTATGTAGTGGGCTGAGGCTGGTCCCTTAACTGAGGTCAGGTGTGGGGTCTAAGCACAGACAGGAGCTGGTCTGAGAGAATGAGAACAACACTTAGAAAGGCACAGGCCTTGGACTTGTCAGTTCTTTCCAGACCCACCCATCTACCTTCTGTGGCAGACTCCTTTTTGTCCATGTTGCTTGAAGGGGGAGGTTTACTTCTTGCTAACAGCAGAGTTCTGACTGATGAAACCACCCTTACTACTGCTCTCTGGATTCTAGAAAGCTGAAAATTTCACCAGAGCTAGAGTTCTGCATACAGATTTCCATCTTTGACCTGACCAGGGACTCTGGGACCAAGATCCATGATGAGGATTCCTGAGGAGCAGACATAACTTGAGGGGGGCACATGAGGCTGGGGAGTACATGGAATATGCCTAGAGGGCAGCTGGCTAAGTGAGGAGCTGGGGGCAGGGTGCACACTGTAAGGGGGCTCAGTCAGTGGCAAACTGAAAACCAGGTCACCTGGTAGGATTCCAAGCTGAGAGTGAGACACCTTCTTTCTAGGTTGTCCTTGATTGGACCCCTATAGCCCAAGAGTGGCCATACTTTCCAGCTTGCCTCCTTTTCCCTGACCAGAGTCGTCATTCCTCCTGCATGGTTAGCACTTCAAAGTCTTCAATCAGGTTAAAAATATGTAGTTCCAGTGTTTCTGGCTATTCTTAGCAGGAGATTTGCCCTGAATTGCCTGGTGGGATTCCATCCCACTCTCGGAGGAGGTAGGAACCCTTAATTCAGCAGCCCTCCAAGGGCCTGCAGCCCAGCACAGAATCTCATGGATTATGACATTGGGCCATGTACACATGTTGTGGAAAAGAAAACATCATTCTAGAAGCCAGCTCAGAAAGATTTCACACACAGTGTCCAGCCCTACGTCCAATATAACCAGGTACTGAATGAAAAGTAGCCAGGCCCTCAAGGATACAGAACAAAGGGATTAAAAAAAATGACAGAAAGTGATGGGGATGTAGTTAATTCAGTTAATAGACACCCCTTTGGTGAAAATCTGTCAGATCCAGGGAAGGGTGTACTGGATGAGCTGGGACACCATGCAAAAAAGCAAGGAAGTGTTCACAGACTGACGGGGCCATGATCAGGTATGAGCAGAAGTGGAAGGAATGGATTATAATCTAGTGGATAAATAAAAACCAAGAGTCCACACTGATATAAATAAATGTGGTGGAGGTAAATTCTTCCTTACAGTAGAATGCCAACTAATAAATATGGCTCAAATGATGACATTAGAAACCACTGGGTGTAAATGGAGTATGTATATAATCTCAAAGTATCTCCTCTTGAATTGCCTATTGATTACAAAGGAAAAAGTAATACATTAAGAATGGATAAACTTTGCAGGCACCTGGTTTGTTGTCAGTATGAGACCAACCAAAATGATATTCTTTCTTGATGTGATACAGCATTATTTTATTCATACTCCTCTAAAAATGCCTGATGTGAATCTTACAGCAAGGAAACAATGAGACATTCTACAGAGTAACTGGCCTGGACTCTTGAGCACGTTTTGGTCAGGAAGGATTAAGACTGAGGACCTGCCCACGTTAAAGGAGACTGAAGACACATAAAATGTAAAGTTATGGCCTGGATCTTGAGGAAAAAAAGTAGTTCTAAGGGCATTACTGGGACAGTGGAGGAAATTTGAGTTTGGCCTTTGAATTAGTTACCAGTACTGTATGAGTTGAACTGCCTGATGTCTTTGACCTGTGGTGAGAGCAGATCACTGGGGGCAGCAGGAGGAGATGTCAGCCAGTTTGAAAACATGACTGAAGTGGCCACAGTAGTGGAGTAGGTGGGCAGTGCTGGCATCTCATCACCTTCCAAGGAGTGAGAGGTGGAGAAGCTGACAAGTGACATTTTCAAAGCACCTGGGTGTACAAATTTCTTTGAGATCCTGCATTCAATTATTTTGAATACATACCAAAGTGAAATTACTGGATCATATGGTAATTAATTCTGTTTTAATTTTTAGGGACTGCTATGTGTTCCATAATGGTTGCACCATTTTATATTTCCACCAGCAGTGCACAAGTTTCAATAGAAATCAAATATAACCACTAACCTAGAATTCCAACTCAGTCAAAATGTCCTTCAATAATGAAGGGGAAATAAAGGCAGTCTCAGGCTAACAAACAGTGAAAAAACTTTCACCAACAGCCCCTTACTAAAGGAGATACTTAAGGATGTTCTTCAGGCAGAAGGAAAATGCTCTCAGGTAGAAACTCCTGGATGCAGAGAGGAAAGGAAAAACATGGGGGTAACTCTAGGTAACTCTCACTTGGTAAAACATTACTAATAATGTCTTGTGGGGTTTAAGACATATATAACATTAAAATACAGGATACCAGTATCACATCAGTTTGTGGGAGAGGTGAATGGAGGGAGTTCTGACCTGTGCTGCCTGGGAAGAGATAAATGCACTTAACTGGACTTTGATACATAAAGGCTACCTATTATAATCTTTATGAAAATCACTATCAGAATAGTAAAAGGGTTAGTCTATTAAAGGGAGGAGATGGAAGATGCAAAATATTCAAAAAATAGACAAGAAAGAATAAAAATAGAACAGATGTGACAAACAGAAAGCAAATTAAGATGACGGCCCCACTCTCAGTAATCACACTGAATGCAGCAGGACTGAGTGATGTAATTAAAAGAAAAAAAACTGTGAAACTGGATCTTAACAAAAACACAAAAGTAAGAGAATATAGAAAGGTGAAATGTAAAAAGATGGAAAATGAAAGTCCTGGGAACAGCAGTCAGAGAGCAGTCAACACAGGTAAGACCAGGGCCCATGGGCCATGTTTGTGTGGGTCCCATCAGGTTTTATTCTGAGAAGTTTGAGAGCTCCAGAGGAGTTGGATGTTTCCCTAGGTGCACTACTTGGGGTGTTGCCCATATTTGCTGCACCCATATTAATGTGGTAGTTTGTGTCTGCTCACTAGCACACATGTGCATACACATGCACGCACGCACTCCCTCCTGCCTCTGGTCCTGGAGTCCCCCACATGACATTTCCTCTCACACATCACTGGTCAGAATTTTCTTTGTCACGTCAGCCTGCAGTGAAGGCCCAGTGGCCCTATTTTCCATGGCAAGAGGTGAGCACTAACCTGTTCCAAAAGCCAGCTTCACTTTTAAAAGGTAAACAGGTGATAGTAGCACTTCCTCCTTTCTCTTCTCTTTCTTTTGTTCTCTGAATTTGGGGTGCGTGTATATAGTAGGATTTGCTCTTCACTGAAGGCTATAGAAAATTAAGAATCTATGTTTTCCCTGCTTATCAACTTAAAGATGAATTTTCTGTATGTGTGAAAGGTACATTTGGGAACTGTCAGAGGAGAAAGGTAGACAGACTTGGACACATCGAAGTCTGAAGCTTCATCCTGACTGACATGGTTCCTGTCCCATGGAGGAAGGTGAAGGTGGGTGTGTGTGGCTGCACAAGGCTCTCCAGTGTGATCTGTGGGCTCAGGCTTCCATTCAGTGAGTGGTGTGAAACTTTTTTTCTCTTTAATTTGAAATGTTGTGTTTGTTTGACCAAATGGGTGTTCATTATAAGTTACCAGTCTTAATATTAAATGTAAAAAGGAAACTGAAAAATGAACAGTTCAGCATTACTTAGCATGTAATTTGAACTTCATTCAGTATGGTGGCTGTTGGATGATGATGTTGGTGGTTTTATTTTTTAAGTGCCAGAAGAATAACAGAGTCATTAAAAAATAATAGATTTTGATACTTAAAGAAGTTGATGTTCAGACTTGTATCATTTTGTCTGCTCCATGTCAGATACAATCTAGACAAGGAGGTGCAAACAGACAGGACCCAGGGACAGACTGTCCTTATCTCTCAAGATGTCCTTGTCCATCCTTTTAGTCTTTGGATATGACATGCTCCTGAGAGCTTTTGTAGCCCTGCCTCTGCCCTCATGGGGCCAGAACATGTTAGTGGCCTCCAAGGATGCCATTATGCTACATTTGGTGGGTTAGAAAACCTGTGTGTGGTGTTGGACAGTGACTAACCCCCTGGGTTTTGTTCCCTCTCTGTGGTGTCAGAATGATGACCATCTGCTTCCTGAGCTGGCAGGCAAATTATATGGCTAAGTTACTGTCCACTGCCATGACCTCAAAGGCTGGAATGGGAGGAACACTGACCATGGTTGACACTATTTGGGTGTTTGTGGCTTCAAGTACTACTCTTGCCAAGGCTCCCAGGGAAGACAGCCCTCCTCTAGGGGTATGCCTTTCAACTCCACTGTCTGGCCCAGCCAAGCTCTACATAGCCTGCATGACAGGTATCCAAGATACCAAAGTGCACTTTTCTGGGTATGTACAGGACATGAAACAAGGCTTCCAGAAGGTTCTGTTCATCAGGCAATGGGTGTCCACAGGGCTTCTGCCATCTTAGAAACAATGTCTCTGATTATATTTTGCTTGCTTGTTTGTTTTGTTGATTAAGCTCCACTTATACGTAAGATCATATGGTATTTGTCTTTCACTACCTGGCTTATTTCACTTAGCATAATGCTTTCCAGTTCCATCCATGCTGTTGCAAAGGGTAGGAGCTCCTTCTTTCTTTCTGCTGCATAGAATTCCATTGTGTAAATATACCATAGTTTTTTGATCCACTCATTTACTGTTGGGCACTTAGGGTGTTTTCAACACAAGATCTAAATTAAAAAAAAAAAACTATTGAAGCCTTTGAAGATAAAGAGGGGAATATATTTATAATCTTGAATGAAGAAGGCCTACCAATGTAAGATAGAAAAAATCTATAAAGAGGTTACCAAATCTTATTTCATATAAACAATACACTTTTGTATGACCAATACCGACATAAATAATTTTTTAAAGTAACATTTGGGGAAAAATTTTGCACATGTAGCCAAAGTTAATAGTAAGAATATTTAAAGACTGATGTAAATCACTAAGAAATTCATAAACAGCAGAATAGAAAATGAACAAAAGACTCAGAGGGGAGAGGTGTTTGGGGCTAGGTGGAAAAGGTGAAGAGATTAAGAAAAGAAAACTTATTGACATAAGTGGTAATTTCCAGGATGGTGAGGTTGGAAGGGAGGATGGGAGGAGGAAGAAGAGTGTATGGGGGTAATTGGTGATAAAAGGAGACTTGACTTGGGGTGGTGAACACACAATACAATATACAGATGACGAATGATAGAATTATACACCTGAAACTTTATAATATTATTTTATAATTTATAATTTCATAATTTTATTAAGCAAATGTCACCCCAATAAAATCCATTTAAAATTTTTAAAAAGAAAATGGACAAAAGTATGAATAGGTAACTTACAGAAGAAGGAATTTAAATGACACCCAAAACTGCCAGCCTATTAATCAGGGAAATGCAAACTAAGATGAAGTGTCATTTTCTAGCTCACCACATGACAAGTGGATGTGAATCCTGGCAGGAAGTGACTGGAGGGCATAGTGAGTCTCTGTTAAACCCACAGGTGCCTTCCCCCATCATCTGCTATGTTCTATCCTGTGGCAGTTCTCAGACTTGTGTACAGGAGTCCTGGCTGTCTCTGTGATCCCCTTGAAGGTGTCATGGCCTACTGTCACCACATGAGGTAGTGGGCACCAAAGTTGTTGCTGCTGCTGCAATACACAGGAGGTCAGGTATTTTGCAGCAAATAAGTCTGCTTTTAAAAAAAGGAAGAGCAGAATACCTGTACCCTGTTTCTAGTTATATGCTAACCCAAATGATAATATGTTCAGTTACATGGCTGCCTCAATGTGGAGGAAAGATCTGGAAGATGTCTAGGGCCAAACCAATCCCTCATTGGGGAAGGGGGGTTGGAGGCAAGATGAAGATGTCAGCTCTTTCTGCTCTTTTTCTAGAATTCTTTGCATTTGTAGTTCATATAATACAAACCAGCTGCATTGCAGGAAATGTAGTTACACTAGAATTGAGTTTTATGTTAGTTGCCTCTCTTTGAGTCTGAGGTTACAAACCTTAGGAAGAGCAAAAATCATGGGGTGACACTGAATAAATTACAGGGCTGCCTGGGATAGGCACTTTGGTTCTTATTTTCTCTTTGGTTTTTATAGTTTGGGGGTTCACTTTAAAGCCTGGCACTGGTTAGCAGCCAGGTAGACCAGCTGGCATGAGGAACCTCTGCCATCCTTGAAAGCCTGCACTGCTGTGCAGGTGTATTTCTTCTCAACACTGTTTGGCACTTGTCAGTTTTTTAGATCTAGAAATTGTCATACACAATGAGATACCACTTCACACCGGTCACAATGGCCATCATAAACAAAGCAACAAACAAGTGTTGGAGAGCTTGTGGAGAAAAGGGAACCCTAGTGTACTGTTGGTGGGCCTGCAGACTGGTACAACCACTATGGAAAACAGTATGGAATTTTCTAAGAAAACTAAAAATGGATCTGTTTTTTGACCCAGCAATTCTACTGCTAGGATTATATACTAAGAACCCTGAAACAACAATCCAAAAGAACCTTTGCACCCCAATGTTCATAGCAGTACAATTTATAATAGCCAAGTGCTGGAAGCAACCTAGGTGCCCATCAGTAAATGAATGGATCAAAAAAACTATGGTACATTTACACAATGGAATTCTTACACAGTAAGAACCAAAGTGCCCTAGCCCAGGCAGCAGAAAGAAAGAAAGAGCTCCTACCCTTTGCAACAGCATGGATGGAACTGGAAAGCATTATGCTAAGTGAAATAAGCCAGGCGGTGAAAGACAAATACCATATGATCTCACCTTTAACAGGAACCTTAACAACAAAACAAACAAACAAGCAAAATATAACCAAAGACACTGAAACTGAGAACAGGCTGACAGTGGCCAGAGGGGAGAGAGGAAGGAATTTCAGGGAAAAGGGAAAGAGTTTGCAGGAACAATTATAAAGGACACATGGACAATAACAAGGGGGGTGGAAATGGGAGGGACATGGGGAAGGTAGGCGGGTGGGCTGGGATGGGGAAAGGCAGAAAACTGTACTTGAACAACAATGAAAATTAGAAAAAAAGAAATTGTCATACAGATGAGCAGTCCCTGTGATCTCACCATGAGGGTACAAGGAGACAGGAGCAACAGAAGAAGTTGGTGCAGCTGGTTCTGTGCTGGCCCAGTGCCTGGATGTTTCAGACTGCAACTGGGGCTTCACATGTCTGAGAGTTCTCAGTGAGCACATAGAGACACATTGAGCCACAATGGTGACAGCAGACTTTTCATCATCCTCTCCAGGGAAGCGCTCCCTTTGTGGGAAAGTGCTTGTTTTCTGACACCTTATCCTTCACTTTGGCAGGTGGCTCATTGGGACATGAGTTTACATTAGAAGCTTGATGGTGTCAAATGTTGTCTTTCTAGATAAGGACGCTGCCTGTTGCACCTGCTGAGGTCATTTGGAGTCTTGACCTTGCTGCCCATGATGTCAGACTTGCCCAGCTTTCAGTCCTTTTGCCATTTACCATTTGACCGGCATGATAGGAAGTGCTTATTCAGGGTCAGGACCTAGGGGTGGGGACTGACTCCTGGGAAACCTCCAGCATCAGGCCAGGATGCCTTTGGCTATGGTAGTGAGCAAGTATGAGCCCACAAACAGCTGTCTGCAGGGTCCTTTCCCCTACAGGGGGTCATGGACAGAATGCCCAGCTGGGCTGAGCCAGCAACTGTCAGCTGGTCACAGGGAGACTTCTTCCCCATTCAGCCTGTTTCTCCACGTGAAAAGTTTGAAGAGTGAGAAAGATTTAAATAAAAAAGAAAAAAAGGGGCTAATAAGCCTATATTTTTGTAGGTGAACACATGCTTTTAAGTTGTGCCTCACTTAATGTGCCATTTTTATAGTATGTGCCTTTCATTTCCCTGTTTTTTTT
>CM052540.1:77934440-77978279 GCA_028533065.1 Trachops cirrhosus | reverse complement strand
CCTTCTTTCTTTTGGCTGCATAAAATTCCATTGTGTAAATGTACCATCGTTTTTTGATCCATTCATTTACTGATGGGCACCTAGGTTGTTTCCAGCACTTGGCTATTGTAAATTGTGTTGCTATGAACATTGGGGTGCATAAGTTCTTTTGGAATGGAGTTACAGGGTTCTTAGGATATAGTCCCAGCAGTGGAATTGCTGGGTCAAAAGGCAGATCCATTTTTCTGAGGAAGTTCCATACTGTTTTCCATAGTGGTCTTACAAGTCTGCAATCCCACCAACAGTGTACTAGGGTTCCTTTTTCTCCACAACCTCTCCAACACTTGTTGTTTGTTGTTTTGTTTATGATGGCCATTCTGACCTGTGTGAAGTGGTATCTCATTGTGGTTTTAATTTGCGTGTCTCTGATAGCTAGCGATATTGAGCATCTTTTTATGTGTCTGTGGATCCTCTGTATGTCCTCCTTGGCGAAGTGTCTATTCAAGTCCTTTGCCCATTTTTTGATTGGGTTGCCAAGACTTTTTTTAAAGGACCCCAGACAAAGGGGCCATTTGTGTTGTGCATGACTCTAAATTACATTAACTCAGTGTTTAAAGGGGTCAAGAAGTAGTCACAGGACAAGAAGCCACTTCCAAAAGAAGATAAGGAGAGAGTTACAATCCATTCCCAAAACAATATACATTCCTTCTGGCCAGTGGCTGTCTGACCAGCCCTCAGTAATGGGACAGGGAAGGGCCATGTCCATTGACTCCACATGGGCACTTGAGTTGCTTCCATAGCTTGGCTATTGTAAATAATACTGCAATGAGCATAGAGTGCATATATTCTTTTGAATTAGTGTTTTGAGTTTCTTCAGATATATACCCAGAAGTAGAAGCATTAAATCATAATTCAGTTTCATTTTTAATTTTTTGAGGTAACTCCATACTGTTTTCAGCAGTGGCTGCACCAGTCTCCATTCCCACCAACAGTGTACTAGTGTTACCTTTTCTCCACATCCTCACCAGCACTTGTTTGTTGATTTATTAATGGTAGCCATTCTGACAGGTGTGAAGTGATATATCACAGTAGTTTTAATTTGCATTTCTGTGACAATTAGTGATGTTGAATATCTTTTAATATGTTTGTTGGTTTTCTGTATGTCCTCCAGCTTATAATGTCAATCACAAGTCCAGGCTGTCATCTGCACTTCTAACTGGCTATAAATCAGAGATTCCCACAACCCCCTCCTTGAATTTGATTAATATGCTAAAATGGCTCCCAGAAGTAAGAGAGATATGTTACTTATTAGACCGCTGGTTTAGTATCAAAAGATATAACTCAGAAAAAGCCAGATGGAAAGGATACATAGGACCAGATATAGGGGAAAGGTGTCAAGCTTCCATACCTTAACTGAGTGCACCACTCTCCCCATATCTCCATGGGTTCAACAACCTGGAAGCTTTCCAAACCTGTCCTCTTGTGTTTTTCTTAGGCTTCTTTACATAGGCATGATTAATTAAATCATTGGCAAAGGGTGATTAATTCAACCTTCAGCCTCTGCCCGCCTCTGGAAAAGGTGGGGGGAGGAGTGAGGAGGGACTGGAATTTCCAACCCTCTCATCAAATAGTTGGTTTCCAATGGCAATCAACCTCCATCCTTAGGATCCTTTCAAAAGTCATTGCATTAACAAAATAACAAAAGACACATTTTCCACTCTCAGCACTTAGAAAATTTCAAGAATCCCTGAAACTGTGAACCAGGAATTGTGAACAAAGTCAAAACATATATGAAAAGTATATTTTGGTCATCTGAATGACCAAATATATAGTTCATACATATCACAATATGTCAGTCTACTCCCAGGTTTTTGAATACAGTTCTCTTAGAGCAAACATATCATAAAAGTCAAAAGGTACTACCACATCACTAGAATCTCAGTCATTAACTAGCCAGTCCATCATCTTATCATATAAAAATATCTCACAGGATGAGGCCACTCAGGTTTGCAGGCTACCATTCAATCTTGACAGGTCCCCAAAGCAGGAGTAGTCTCCGCAATATATGGCCCCAGCCTTTCAGGTGACCTGGTATAATGGAACCAAGGGACATTATCATCTCTCTGTGAGCCTCTTTGGAGGTGTTGATGTAATGTTGTATTTCCTTCATGACGAAACTCATCCCCTTACCCTCCGCCACTATATTTCATTCTCTGCATGTATACCGAGACTTCTCCCTTTGGAAGGGACATTAGGTTCACCATGGTGCTGGACTGGAGTGTGGGCAGAGGTACTAGTCTAACCAGCACCCTCCCTCTGTCCACTCTGGTTCACCCAGGGTAAGGTAACACAGGTGCAGAACTAGAGGGACATCTTTACCATCAAGCAATGTAGCTTCACTTACTGTTAATTCCAATTTTGCTACATGGGGTGAAGGTACTTCCTGTTCAATTAGGTCCTTAGGAATTTTGACATAAAGTTAAAAACACAGTGACGGTTTCTTGCTTAGGAATCTTCCCTGTTCACAGCCTTTGTAGTTGCAGCCTTGGTCCTGTGGCCACTGCATCAAGTATGAAAAAAATGTAGGTAATGTGGGAGAACAAAGAACACAGGCATCCCTCCAACCCCTCTCCCCAGATCCAATGGAAAAACAGAGAAATCTACTTCGTGAGCACACTCCTTGAGTCTCACTCATGTTCACACTGAGTATAAGCACACACTTGTGAAGGCCCTTCATGCCTTTATTTCCCCCATTTTATATATTTTTTACTGTTTTATTGTTTATGCTGTTACAGTTGTTCCAATTATTTCACCCTTCACTTCCTTCTACCCAGTCTGCCCCCCACTTCCATAGTTAATCCCCACCCCATTATCCACATCTATGGGTCCTTTATATATGTTCCTTGACTACTTCCTTCACCTTCTTTCAAATAGTCCCCACCTTCCTCCTCCCCTCTTACCACTTTCAGTCTATTCCATGATTCTATGCTTCTGGTTCTATTTTGCTGATTAGTTTGTTCATTAGATTCCTCTTATGAGTGAGATCATGTGGTATTTGTCTTTCACTGACTGGTTTATTTCACTTAGCACGATAGCCTCCAGTTCCATTAATGTTGTCATAAAAGGTAGGAGTTCCATCTTTCTTTCTGCTGCGTAGTATTCCATTGTGTAAATGTACCACAGTTTTTTAATCCACTCATCTTCTGATAGGCACTTGAACTGTCTCCAAATCTTGGCAATTGTAAATAAAGCTGCTATGAACATAGTGGTGCATAAGTTCTTTTGAATTGGTGTTTCAGGATTCTTAGTGTATGTTCCCAACAGTGGAATCACTGGGCCAAAGGTAGTCCCATTTTTAATTTTTTGAGGAAATTCCATACTGTTTTCCACAATGGCTACACCAGTCTACAATCTGCCGTGTTCTAGATGAGAAATGATTTCACTGCTGGTCCCCATTCTCCACTCAGGTAGTACTGAGGAAGATGTTTCTGCCTGTTTTTGGACGCTATCAACTGTGATGTGTGTCTTTGGCCTGAAGAAATGACACTCAGCCATCCAAACTAGTGCAGTAGCTTCTTATGGGCCAGAGTCCATTCCTGTGAAGACCCATCTGTAGCCCCTAGCCACCAGAATCAGTCTTACTTGCCAACTCAGCTCAGAACCTCCCCCCCAGGAAGTCTTCCACACAGCCATCTGAAATCTCTGTTTCCTGCTGGTGGCACAAGTTCTTTTTGGCACTTCTTGTCTCTGACAGTGTAATAAGACTATGTCTGCATTCAGCCCACCTGCATTGCTGCTTCTCCCACTATCATGCTTCCTCACCACAACTTAGCTGCAGACACATGTACAGGCGCACATAGAGGTGGCTCAAGCTGATGTTTACTCTTTCTCTGCTATTTCCAGCCACTTCTGGGCAGTGTATGGCCTGTCACACCTTCACCCCGGTGGGGGGTAACCTCCCCCACCTATCAGAAATGAGGGATAAGGGTATATGCACTGCTGGGGCAGAGTGGATTAGATTGGGGAACCTGGAGGGAACCAGACATATCCAAACAAGTCCTTCCCCTTCCTGGTGGTGGTGGTGGTGGTGGTAGGAGGACCCCACACCACTGACCCCTGCCCTGCCCATTCCTCATAAAGAAATAATGGGAGGATTATTGGAGCTCATAGGACTTACCAAGACCACTGCTGTCATCACCTGTGGGGGCCTCCACCCACAGGGTCTCCCCAGCCCCCTTGGATGAGAATAAGTCTACCAAGACATGATCTGCATGAGGAAGAAAGGTGGCAAATCTCTCAAAGGAGAAGGGCCAGGAGCCCGTTCCTCAATGGGCTTTTATTGGGTTCATTTGCACAGGATTACAGATAAAGCTCACTAATCATTGTCAGGCAGTAAGGATCAAACAATAGATAACAAAGAACTCTGAGGGTCTATTTTGAGTCAGGGTCAGATAGCTAGAGCTGTAAAGCTATGAGGAACAAACTCACTCTTGCTTGGACCCTTATCATTTAATTGAGAGCATTCTAAACAAAGCAGGTTTCACAGGATTTTGCATATTCTTTCTTAGGCCTGATTGCCTGGGGAATCCTCCCTTTCCAGCACAGGGCTGCACCACCCTGTCATTGTTTCAGGATTAGGTGGAGCAACGGAAGTGAGGCAGTGAAGAGATTAGGAGATTTCTCCCAGACAGAATGAGGACTCAGGCTTTGTTAAAGCCGAGGGGTGAGGGTCCATCACCTCCTTTTGCTGTACCCCCCCAAAGTCCTTCCTTGGGGCCCTCCCATGTGATCGTGCCTGTCTTAAGTTGTTCCCTCTGTCATTGGCTAACTGACCAAGCATTGGGGGCCAGTTATGGAAAGAGGAGCAGAAGCAGCGCTCTTGTCAGGGAGATAAGCTTTTGTCTCCTTGGTGGCTTACAGTCCAAGGTCACTCCCTCAACCTTAGCCTTGGTGGGGGTTACTGCTTCTGAAACCAAGCAGGGTGGTTCCCAACAATCACCCCCTCAGAGCCACTGGGCCTAGAGCTACTGGGGGGCAGCTGGCAAGTTGTGTAAAGAGTACAAAGACTACATGACCACAGTCCTTGCTGGTCTCCCCAAGCTATTCCTGGCCCCCTACCCCTTCTTCACAATCAGAAATGGTCCATGTCCTGGGGACAGATACTACCCTCTCTGATCACAGTCACCCCTGGGACTTGCAGGAGCCATGTGCTCAGTGAGCATTTATTGACTGAATAATCATAGTCATCACCAGATCTAGATACAGGGTGTGTCCACCATCCAAAATGACTGTTTAGACCCAATGCTGTGAATACTACCCCAAATGGGACCCTTCCTCTGCCCCAATGCTGCAGTTCCTGCCTATTTGTGAACTGTGTGTCCTCAAGTCACACTGTGTGTACTGGAGGAGGGGGGCACTGACATAGACATAGAAATGTGAAAGGTTTATGAGTATGACACTATAAGAGACAAAAGCAAAGGGGGCAAGTTTGGGCGGGGAAGTCATTCAAAACATAATGCAGATCTGACAGCCTCTCTAAATATATAATTGACACAGCCTATTTGTCATGGCTCAGAGTCCTTTTGAAATCACAAACTGGTTGTCCTGTAAGTCATGGAGTTTTTGGTTATTTCAATGTGACCTTAATTTCCTAATGCACTTTGTTTCCTATTATATAACTGTGGCCTCTGCTGGGCACCTTAGTTAGTGGCATTGGTGTGTCTACATGTAATGGAAACTCACTGCCTTCAGATCTCAAACACATATATGAATTTACACATTCCCATAGTTAACTTTTCCTGCTTTAACTGGTAGGACTGGAATTAGGGATTGCAAATTTTAGGGCCTGAGCTGTTGCACTTTTAGTTGAATTCAATGTATGTCAATGAACTTCTTTTTATGATCTTGTGGAAATATTGACTTCTCAACAATGAAAGTGGTTAAGAGCCCAATATGTCCTAGATATTTTGCAAGACACTCTCATCATGTACTTAATCTCATCTTCCTCACAATGACCTCAAACACTATTATTACCCCTATTTCCAAGACGACAGAACTGAGGTTCTAAGACTTGGAATGAGGGGCTGAGGCAGCAGGAACACAAGCCATGAGTCAGATTCTGTGACGTACATTGGGGGCAAAACTGACAGTTAGAGGTGGTGAGAGGGATGTGGCAAGGGTGCTGCCCAAACTTGAATTCCCTACAAAGAGTCTGACTCAAGCTGAAGGCCAGAGAATCAGCTGATCTAAATCCTGTCTTCACTTTCAGTCCATTGGGGCACAATGAACACAAACACATAAAGTACCCTAGCAGAGCCAATTTCCAGAGCATTCTTTCCAGTGCATTCTGGAGGTTCTTTCCAGAACCTCCAGAAATCCAGGAGGTTCTTTCCAGTACCTCCAGAAATCCAGGAGGAACAATTATTTTTTATTAGATGATGAACTGAGGGCTTTATGGCAACACAGACATTTGATGAGGATACCTGCATTGCCCACATTGTGTCATTTTAACACACAACAGCTCTATGTGGAACCACTCCTTGCTCAACCTGCTTGTCCTGGCATGAATGTCCTTTCAGCTCCATCTATGTGAATTCAACAAACCCCCATGGGCACTTCCTCAAGTCTTCCTTCTCTTCCACAACCTAGCCTGTATTTCCATGTGAGACAAGTCTCCCTCTTTTGTAGCAAGGTCATGCATTGTTGCTTCTATTACAGTGATCACAAGCTCTGCATTATTTAATGCAGGGGTTCCCAATCCGTGGGCTGCAGGCCGCAGACCAGCACCAGTGCACAGCCTGTTAGGAACCAGGCCAGGAGCACAGCTCACCTGAGCTCCTCCTCCTGTCTCCTCCCCCTGCCCCTTCAAAAGAGGGTGAGTGAGCAAAGCTCACCTGAGCTGTGCCCCACCCTCCATGGTCTTCCACAAAAATGTTCCCTAGTGCCAGAAAGGTTGGGTGTCAATAATTTAATGGATGTCTCTCTCTTCTGTAGGACACCTTAAGCCCCTGAAATCTGGTATAAACACAGCACATGGTCTAGGATAGTACACATATGCAGACCAATACATCTTCATTTCTGTGAAGCTTCTTTCCTTCTCTACAACAGACACCTGCTGCCCAGCTTAGAATGGAAAATGACACAGCTGATTGTGTGTACATCCTGAGAAATTGAGGACTGTTACAATGTCCTAACTTGGTTTATCCAGGTATTGCAAAGCCTTCACTGTCACCACTACATTTTCTCAAAACTTTCAATAAGAAAAGGCATATTCAATAATGAATATGCCTCACAAGTCAACACAGTCTCTTCAGATCATCTTACCAAATGCTACAGGTGGAGGAGGAGCATAATATCCCATCCCAGAGACTAGAAGATTGGAAAAGGTAGAGGTGGCTTAGAGCCTGGAAGCTCAGTGTGGCCAAGCAAGAGATTAAAAGACTGTGCCCAGTTTTAGAAGGTCTCCCATACTTGTGTGAGTGTTATCTTCAGGAATGCTAAAAGGTTTTCACAGTAAATATTGGGTAAAAAGTATTCTCCTCATGCTGTTGACACAGAGAGGGGAGAAAAGAACCATTTTGAAATTAAGAACAATCTGACAGTAACCAGAGGGGAGGTGGGAGGGGATGATGGAGTGAAGAGGGGAAGGGATTTCAGGAACAACTATAAAGTACACATGGACAAAACCAAGGGGGGTTGGAATCAGGGGAGGGAGGTGGGGATGGCTGGGGTGGGGTCAGTAGTGGGGGGGAAATGCAGATAACTGTACTTGAACAACAATAAAATAAAAATCACTTATTATTTTATAGTATAATATAAAAATAATAATACACATGTAGTATTTGATTCCTCATTAAAAGATATTACTTCAAGAGAAACTATTTTACCAGAGTCTATAAAAGGTTTTTCTAAAAACTAAGTGACACAAGAGATGGAACATACCCAACTCCAGTGCTCTCTCTTCTTCACTGGGTCACTTAAGATGAAGCAGAGCCTAGCCATTCACGCTAAAAGCCTATTTACTTCAGTTCCTTAAAACCAGGACACAACAGAACAAGGTACTAAAAGAATGAACAGCACAGTGTGAGTACAGATAGAAAGCCTTAGAATCACACTCGGTGTGGCAGAGATGATGGAATTATCAGGCTGGGCATATAAAACAACTGTAACTAACATGCTAATGTCTCTAATGGAAGAAGTGGACAAAATGAAAGAGGGGATGGTGAATTTAAGCAGAGATGAAAAATCTAAAAATCCAAAGGAAGTTCTAAAAAACCAGAAACACCATAACAGAAATAAAGAATGCCTTTGATGGGTTCATTAACAGACATTATATAGCACAGGAAAGAATCAGTGAGCTTGAATAAATGTCAGTAGAAACTTCCTAAGGACAAACACAAAGAAAAAAAAAGTAAAACTACAGCACAGAAAGTCCAAACCAGTGGAACAGTTACAAAACATGTAACATACACATAATGGAAATAACAGGAAAAGATGAACTGTTTGAGGCAATAATGACTTGAGAATTTTCCAAAATTAATGATAGTCACCAAATCACAGATATAGGAAACTCAAAGAATTCCAATCAGGATAAATATCCAATTAAACTAACCTAGATGAATATTATTCAAACTGCAGAAAATCAAAGACAAAACAATTTTGAAAGAAGTGGGTTACTGGCTCAGGTTGTAAGGCTGTAGGGCAGGGGTGTCAAACTCATTCTCACTCGGGACCACATCAGCCTCACAGTTGCCTTCAAAGGACTAAATATAATTTTAGGACTGTATAAATATAACTACTCCTTAACTAGAGGCAAGGAGCTCAGTATTGCCACCAGATAAAAGCAAAATGCTGGGTAGGATAAAACAAGGTGGAGAGCTGGATTCGGCCCACTGGCCTTGTGTTTGCCGCCTCTGCTATAGGGTATAACATAAGTACATTTGATTTCTCTACAGAAATTATGTAATCAACAGGAAAATAGAGTAAAATATTTAAAGTGATAAAAGTAAAGAAACATCAACCTAGAATTCTGTATCCAAGGACATGATCCTTGTAAACAACACTATAGAGTAAGGTATTTTTCAGGGATAATGAGGGTATGACTTTAATAACAAGAGAGTCAAGTCTCTAAGAAGTCATAACAACAGAATGTCAAACACATGAGGCAAAACTTACAGAATTATTGGGAGAAAAGGATGAATACTTCATTCTAGCTGCAGACATCAAAACCCTCTATCAGTCATTGGCAGATCCAGCCTTACAGAAATGCAGTAGGAATACACTTGAACTGCACAGCATTATCAATCAACTGGATCAACTGGCATCTGTAGAATAGGTCATCCAACAGCAGCAGAATACACATTCTTCTCAAGCCTATAAGAACATTTGCAAAGAAAGACCCAATCCAGGGCAATAAAACACATCTTGATGAATTATAAGGAATAGAAATGATAGAAAGTATGTTCACAAAAAATTGGATATAATCTAGAAATCAGAACAGGAAAATAGCTGAGAAAATCTACAAAAATTTGTGAATTAAATACACAGACTTCTAACAAACACATGAGTCAAAGAAAAGTCTCAAAAGAAATTTAAAAATATGTCAATCTGACAATAACCAGATGGGAGAAGGAGAAGGAGAATGGGGGAAAGGTTTTTCAGGAACAACTATACAGGACACATGGACAAAACCAAGAAGGGGTGGAAGCAAGGGAGGGAGGTGGGAATGGATAGGGTTGGGGGAGAGTTGGGGGGAGTAAATGCAGACAACTGCAATTGAACAATAAAATAATTTTTAAAAATAAAATGTCAATGTATATGACAAAATAAAATTCACTGAAAATTGTAGCTGCAGTGAAAGCAGTGTTTAGAGAAAAACTGGTAGCACTGAATGCAAATAAAAGATCCAGTGATTTTAAAAAATTCTGCTCATTTATGATTTAAAATATATCCATCAGGCACTTTAGTATACTCATAGCAAGCATAGTTTTCCAGACAAAGACCAATACAGAAATTCCAAAGTGGGCAGTAATGATGTGATATTTTCATATATTTTCAAATATAGCAGGATCAAAATGGGAAACAGAACTAATGAGCTGAAGTGATATTTGAGATAATGAGGAACCTCAAAACTATTAACAATGTCTCTAACAAAAAGTCATCTTTAGAAACCCTAGAGCAGCCTCTAAGAGGTAAATACACCCCTCAAATGTCTCCTCATGGAGGAGAGAGAAGAAAATGGATTAAAAAGGAGCAGGAAAAAACTTTGGGGTGTGATGGGTGTGATTATACCTTAATGAACTAATGGTTTCTTTGATGCATACATATGTCAACTATCAACAAGCTGTATTCATGAAAAAGGTGTTATTACACATAAATTATACCATAGTTAAGCAGCAGGAGAAAATCTGAAATAAAAACTGGTAGGGATTTTATATTGCTAACATATTGCAAATATTTTTATACAGTTAATACAACTTATGAATTTATAAGAAAACAAAATTTAAAATAACTAAATACAAACTTATAGTGGAAAGGAAGCTTATTTTTCTGTTGTGTATTCATGAAGTATCTAGCTAAAATCCATTGTAACATCATCAAAAACATAAACTATATGGGAAAATGGAACATGGTGACAATAAAAATATATCTTAAATATACAAATGAGAATAATATATATAAAGATGTTTATAGACATTGACATAATGGACAAAGACAGCCAGCTGCTATTGTAATAATGCTTGGATTATTATTCCAACAAATGGATAATTATTCCAATTATGGATTATTGCTTAGCCTAAGTTTCTAAAACCACTGAAATTTTCTTTGAATGTTTACTTCAACTCTAATCCAAGACATATAATGTTAGATTTCTGAAGTACATAACTTGCACAATAGAGTGATCTTGCATATTATGATTAAAGCTATGGGAGCTAAATTTCGTTAGGAAAACATTCCAAATAGCCGGCCAACAAAATCAGGTTTTATTTCATAGTGGTCTATCTAAATGAATCAATAGCAACCATGACAACTGATCTGTAAAGAACATACAGTTTCTGTAATTCATGGTTACCAAAACAAGAGGCAAGTATATCATTTTACAAAACAACATATTTATAAATATTTCAGGAGAAAATAAACACACAATGTAATACCCAACCCATTGTTTTTTTAATATTCAAATTAGTTTATTATAGTTCTTCACCAACTTTAGTTTTGTGCAGATAAAACTTCTCTAGAAAGTAGCCTCTGAAATAGGTAACATTTTCATCTTCAGCCTTCACAGTGGAGGTACGTGAAATGTGTGCCTGTAAGAACCACACACTGTCTTTGAGTAGCCACTGTCATTCTCAGAACAATAGTTAAACATGTGGATCAAAAAAGACAATGACCACCTTGTCAACAACTTGTGAAAATCCCCAGTCATGTGCACTCTTGATGGCAACTGTCTAGATGCTGGTACCAGTAGTTGACTCCCACCTACATTAGATCCAATGGGGCCAATTAAACCGAGGTTCTGACAGTCAATGGCCATGAGCAAGTGTGAGGCTAAGACATCCAAGACAAGTTGGTTTATCTCAGTGCTCAAAAATGAAGGAGGAAAGAGAGCTTAAATCCATGTGAATGCAGCCTTAATAGAGGGGGAATATTCCAATAAAGATTATTAAAAAATTCTTCCTTCACAGATTCAAAAAACAGAACATATTCTTCTTTGATTGAGGTATTAATTTAGGATGATTCTGTTCCTGACTTCTGGACCTTCTAGATCCCTCTCTAGAAATCTGGTACATACCAGTCTAAAAGACTCTGCTTATCTCTATGCAGTGATTTAAATAATTCTCTCTCTCTGTCTCCAGAAAGTAGAGGTTTTGTTTTTGTGGTAATGGTGTTTTTTTAATGAGAGAGTGAAAAAATAAAACTTTCATAGTAGGAACCTGGAAGTGTTTTTAGTTTTTCAATTACAGTTGATATCAATATTATATTACTTTCAGATGTACAGAGCAATTACACATGCATTAACTTACAAAGTGACCACCCTACAAGTCTACACCCACCTGACACCATACATAGTTATTACAATATTATTGACTATATTCCTTATGTTATGCTTTACATGCCAATGACTACTTTGCATTTACCAATTTGTGATTATAAATCCCTTCCTCTTTTTTCCCAGACCGTTAACCTCTGCCCATCTGACAACCATCAAAATGTTCTCTTTATCCATGAGTTTCTTTCAGTTTTGTTTATTTTGGGCTTTTTTTAGATTCCACATAGAAGTGAAATCTTAATGGCATTTGTCTTCCTTTGCCTGATTTATTTCAGTCTGCACAGTGCCTCTTTACCCATCCATGTTGTTGCAGAGCAAGATTACATTTCTTTTTATGGCTGTGTCATGTTCCATTGTATGTATGCACCACTTTCTCTTTATTTATTGATATATTGATGGACATGTAAGTTGCTTCCATATCTTGGCTATTGTAAATAATGCTGCAATGAATATATAAATGCATATATCTTTTCAAATTAGTGTTCTTGGTATCTTCGGGAAAATACCCAGAAGTGGAATTCCTGGGAATTCCTTTTCCTCTCATTATAAGCATTAAAATCTATTTTGCCTGGTATAAGTGTTGCTACCACAGATTTTTTTGCTAGTTTCCATTTTCATGAAATATCTTTTTTTCACACCTTTACTTTTAGTCTGTGTGTCTATATTCGATTTTAGGTGAGTCTCATTTAGACAGCATATGTAAGGGTCTTATTTCGTAATCCCTTCAGCTACTGTATATCTTTTGATTAGAGAATTTAATCCATTTGCAGTTAATATAATTGTTGATAGATACATAGTTATTTTCATTTTATTATTGATATTTTTTGTTTTTTTCTTCTTAAAGGAGACCCTTTAACATTTATTGTAATACTGGTTTGGTGATGATGAACTCTTTTGGCTTTTTCTTCTCTGGAAAATTCTTTATCTCTCTTTTGATTTTAAATGATATCCTTGCTGAGAAAAGTAATCTTGGTTGTAGGTCATTGTTTTCTATCACTTTGAATGTTTCTGACTAATCACTTCTGACTTGCAAAGATTCTGTTGAGAAATCAGCTGACAGTCTTCTAGGAGCCCCAGATAGGTAACTCTTTTTCTCGTGCTATTTTAAGATTATATCTTTTTTCACATTTTTTTCATTGTTGTTCAAGTACAGTTGTCTCCATTTTCCCGCAACCACTCCCCCCACCAGTCAACCCCACCTCCCACCCTTGACCCTACGCCTCTTTGGCTTTCTCCATGTGTCCTTTATGCATGTTCCTGAAAACCCTTCCCCCAGTCTTCCCCTTTCATGCCTACCACCTCCCATCTGGTTACTGTTATTTTGTTCTCAATTTCACCATCTCTGGTTATATTTTGCTTGCTTGTTTGTTTTGTTGATTAGGTTCCACTTAATAGTTGAGATCAAATGGTATTTGTCTTTCACTGCCTGGTTTGTTTCACTTAGCATAATGCTCTCTAGTTCCATCCATGCTGTCACAAAGGGTTGGAGCACCTTCTTTCTTTCTGCTGTGTAGTATTCCATTGTGTAACTGTACCATAGTTTTTTGATCCATTCATTTACTGATGGGCACATAAGTTGCTTCCAGCACTTGGCTATTGTAAATTGTGCTGCTATGAACATCAGGGTGCGCAGGTTCTTTTGGTGTTTCAGGGCTCTTATGTTATAATCCCAGCAGTGGAACTGTCATGTCGAAACGCCATTCCACCAACTTTATTTTTCATTTCTTCCTGGTTCTTGTTTGTAGTTTATATTTCCTTTTTCATACTGTTGTAGTTCTCACTCAGTTCCTTACAGTTGTCTGAGTTCCTTGAGCATCCTTATAATAATTATTTTGAATTCTATATCTGATCATTTGCTTACCTCCATTTCATTTAGCTCTTTTAGTGGGTAGTCTTCCATTCCTTTTGATTGCAGGTTCTTTTTTTGTCTTCCCATTTTAGGTGACTCTTTTTTGTTTGTTTCTGCGCTTCCTGATGTTCCACTTCGCTAGCTGTCTTTGTAAGGTGAACTTCTGTGGTAGGAATTTGATGGGTTCAGTGGTGTGGTCTCTTTGATCTCCTTGTCTGGATGCTCTACAGTTGCCCTTTCTTTTTTTGTGTGGGCTCTCTTGTTATACTAGGGTTTTTACCTATTGGTGGTTCCTTTATTGGTGAGTTCTCTCTTCCAGCAGTTAAATTGGCATTCATAGCTCCCACTGTTGGTGTCTGCCCTGCCTGGTTTCAGGAAGCTGTAAACCCCCATGGCTAAGGCTGAGTGAGAGACCTCCAAACCAGGAGACCTAAGAAGACAAAACATTTCCCTGGCATGAGTGCTGCCTGCTCTGTGTCTGGCTCCCATTGCTTGGTCGGAGAGTAAATGATGGGTAACAATTCTCAGAGGAGAATTAACCTAAGACAGGCATGATCATGTAGGAATAGGCCATCAGGGAAGAGACTCAGGGGGCTGTGGAAGTGAGGGGGTGATCGACACCACCCCTGCCCCCTCAGCTTTGACAAAGCCTAAGTCCTTGTTATGGCTGTGAGAAATCCAAGTCTCCCAGCTGCCTTTGTTTCCTCTGCCTGACTCAGGCTTGCAGAAATAGTAGGGGTGGTGCAGACCAGAGTCAGTGGACTCCCAGAGTAATTAGACCTGGGGCATAGAATATGCAAGATCCTGTGAGACCTGCTTGCTAAGGATGCTCTTAAATTAAAATATGAAGGCATGGGCAGGAAATGAAATGCCTTGTAGCTTTTATGTGATAAAACCCCAAACTCAGCATGAGCCCTTTCAGCTCTTTGAAAGATACCTACTCATTTGATCTTCCCTGCCAGACTGAAATCAATAAACTGTGTCTGTATTCTTAATAAAAGCCTGCTCGGGTGGGAAGGTGGGGCACTCTGCACTGGAGAGAGTGGTCATGCTGTTCCTGTTCCTCCACAGGACTCGGTAGTCCAGGTCTCTCTCGTGTCTCGAGCATCTGTAGCATTCGCGGTCACTGCAGGCTAGTGGCTGCTTCACCCACTATCTGTTTTTCAATGTCCTCTACAATTTTGGCCTCCAAACTTTATATAAGCTGAGATTCTGTTGGCTGTTCACTCTGTTCCTCAGAAGATTGACTCAGTGTTCCATCTGTGCTCAGAGGGAAGTGGGCTCCACTCTCACCGACCTCACCACCATCTTTCCAAATCCTAAGATCCTATCTTTGCCTTTACCTTTTCCATTTAATAATGTGTCTTTGTATAGGTCTCTTTCAGTTCATCTTATTAGGGACTCTCTGTGCTACTTGGACTTGTATGTTTATTTCCTTCATCAGGATAGGGGAAACTTGTCATTATTGCTTCAAATAGGTATTCAATTTCTTGCTCTTTCTCTTTTCCTTCTGGTATCCCTACAATATTGATGTTGTTATGTTTGATGTCATAACAGAAATCCCTTAAACTATCCTCATTTTTGGGGGGGATTCTTTTTTCTCTTTACTGCATGATTGGGTGTTTTCTGCTACCTTGTCTTCAAAATCACTAGTTCAATTCTCTGCTTCTTCTATCATACTGTCAATTTCCCCTAATGTATTCATTTCAGACAGTTTTTTTTGTGGTTTATGTCTCTTTTTTATGCTGTTGAAGTTCTCACTAAGTTCTTTGATCATCCTTATAACTATTGTTTTGAACTCTGTATCAGATGGATTGGTTGCCTCCATTTCATTTAGTTGTTTTTTTTTTCCTGGAGGTTTTTTTTTGTTATTTTATTTTGGGCATTTTTTTGTCTCCCCATTCAGTCTCCCTATGTTTGTTTCTATCCATTAAGTAGAGTTGTTATGGCTCCCAGTCTTGATAGAGTGACCTTATATTCCATAGGGTTTATTGGTGCAGTCTCCTTGGTCATCTGAGCAGATATTTCAAGTGTGTCCCTTGTGTGGGTTGTTTGTGCCCTCATGTTGTAGTTGAGCCTTGATTGCTTTTTGGAGGGACTGACCCTAAGACTGACTGGCCATGACTAGCGTGGAGGAGTTGTTGTGTAGAGGCTGACCCTACAGAACAGGATTCATTTTAGTGAGGCACTGGTACCAGCTGAGTCTCCCCTTTGAGCATGTCATTCGTGGAGGTGGTTGCATGGTGTTCTGGTGTGTTCTGAGGCTGGCTGCCATGTGTGTTGGTTCTAGGGCCTCTAGGGCCTCTCTAGGGCCTCCAAGGTCAGATTCTGCCTGTGCTCTGTCCAGGGCCACCTGGAATGAGCTACAATGTAATTTGCAGATGGTTTCCACTTGTCCTGGACTTGGTAGGTGCCTGGGGGAGTCTAAGCTGTGATGTGAGGCTACCTTTCCCTAGTGTTGGAGTTTGGACTATTTAGCAAGAGGGACAGGGATACATGGAGGCCAGAAGCTGCTTGTTTGGGGTTTGTGAAACTTTGTGAGATTTTAGGAAAGTCGAAAGCATGAGCCAAGACAGGCTGTTCATAATGAAAAGCTACTGGAGAGACATGGGTGGGCCTGAACGTTGGGTGGAGTGGGAATCACCAGGGCAGGGAGACAGCATTAGTCAGGTTTGATGAAGACTTAGATATAGTACCTATCTGCATCTGCAAGGGGTGTGCTCAGCAAAGGAACAATGGCTTCTGCTAGCTGTATCTGAGAGAAAGCTGCCCCTCCATCCTTGGCCCTGAAGCCAGACAATTCAGTCCTTTCCCACATGGACCTTTGCCTTTTGAGGTGTTTCCCAGCACTGGAGCCAGACCAAGTGAGTCTGTGGTAAGACCATGCATGAAAACACCTGGGACTCTAGGAGTCCTCCATCTCAGTCAGCCATCAAACCCTACTGGTTTCAGAGCCAGAAGTTATAGGTTCTGACCGGCATGGCTCAGTTTGTTGAGAATCATCCCACAAAGCAAAAGGTTGCTGGTTCAATTACAGGTCAGGCCACATGCAGGGGCTGTAGACCTGGTCCCTGGCTGGGGTGCATGTGAGAGGAACTAATCAATGTTTCTCTCACACATCAGTGTTTCTCTCCCTTTCTTCCTCCCTCCCTTCCCTTCTCTCTAAAGATGAAAATAAATAAAATCTTTTTTAAAAAGAAGTTATGAAGACTTCTCTTCCTGACCCTTTGGAACCCTTGGCAGGGGTGGGGGGCTGCTGTGGGTATGAGACCCCTTGCTCCACAGGGGGAACTCCATAGCCAAGATATCCCTTTCAATTGTTAATCACCACATCTGGACGTGGGACCAGTTCATTCTGCATCTTCTCCACTCCTAACCAGTCTTGATGTGGCTTCTTCTGGGTATCATTAGTTATAGAAGTTATATTCAGCTAGATTTCAGATAGTTCTCAATGATGGTTGTTCTGTAGTTTAGTTGTAATTCCACAGTGGTTGTGGGCAGAAGCAAGGCCAGTGTTTACCCACTCTCCATCTTCACCAGAAGCTTGAATTTATTTATATTTGGACAATTCTACAACTATTATAAGCCATCTTTATTTTCTGTAAATCAACATGCTGCATATGAACATGAGTAAAGAAAGGACAGCTCATTCTCCTTTTGGTCAAGTCACTTCTAGTGATTTCCTTATTTTATATATCCTAGCAAGACACAGCCACTGCTTTTCTGCTGGGCTTTTCAGGCCTCTCTTCAAACTTGTTGGACAGAGGTCTTGGGGAAAGATTCCAAGAGCAGAAGGAAAAGGATGACTCAAAAGCTGAAAAAGTCAACAAACTAGAAAGCACACAGTACAAATAATATTTCCTTTTTTTACAAGCTAATACCAAAATCAATGGCTAGATACCAATGATTCCAACCTTGACAAGGCTTCCAGATGCCAATCTAATTCCGTGACTCCTATTAAATAAGAATTTCTTGTGCTCATTTTGGCAAAATATATGTTAAATAAGATATTATTTAATTTTTAAAAACAACCTTATTATGATATAATTTGCATGCCATACAGTTCTCTTGTTTAAGACATACAAACCAATGACTTTTATTATTTTAAAAAATGCTTCCTAATTGGAGGGATCAAGATATGAGTGTAAAAAAAAATGCTGAGCTAACCTCCTCCCATAAACACACATGCAAAAAAAATTACATGCAGAACACCTCTCTCAGGGAACAAACTGAATAGCAGCAAAACAACTCTTTTATACCTGAGTGTTAAAAAAAAAAAAAGACCACAGCAACATAGAGCACATTTTATATAGGCCACTTCAAGACCAGGAGATCTCACACTTATCTACCTGATACATAGAAAAAATCATAGAAGGATAGGTCAGGCAAAACAAGGAGACAAGGAATATCTTCCAAGTGAAAAAAAATGAGATAAAACCTCAGGAAAAAGAACTAAACAAAATGGAGACAGCAAACTACTTTAGAAAAAGTTCAAAGTAATGATACTCAAAGATACTCAAAATACTCATAAAGATACTCAAAGAACTAAGAATACCATAACAGAAATGAAAAAATACACTATAAGGAATCAATAGATGATTAGACATTAAAAAACAAGCAAACAGCAATGTGGAACATTGAGTATTGGAAATCTCCCAATCAGAATATCAACAACAAAATAAATCCTTAGAATTGAGTATACTTTAAGAGAACTCTGGGACAATATCAACCATACCAACATTTGCATAACTGATATTTCAGAAATAGATACAGAAAACTTAATTGAAAAAAATAATGGCTAAAAACTTCACTAATCAGACAAAGGAAAGAGATATCAAGTACAGAGAGTACAGAAAGTCCCAAGACATATGACCCATTCCAAGACATATTACAATTAAAATGCCAAACATTAAAATAGAGAATCTGAAAAAAAAAAAACAGAAAAGAAATCAACTAGTCATATAGAAGGGAAACCTTATAAGACTATCAGCTGGTTTTTCAGTAGAAACTTTATAGGCTGGTAGAGAGTGGTATTATATATTCAAAATGCTGAAATACAAAAGTTACGAGCAAGAATACTCTACACAGAAAAGTGATCATTCAGAATTAAATGAGAGATAATTTCCCAGAAAAGCAAATCTATTCACCACCACTAATCAATCTTAAAAGAAATGATAATGGGTGTCTTTAAGCTAGAAAGATAAGGCCCTAACTAGAAATAAGAAAATATATGAAAGGAGAAATCTTACTGGTAAAAGCAAACATATAGCCCTGACTGGGTAGCTCAGTTTGTTAAAGCATCATCCTGACACACCAAAGGTTGTAAGTTTGATCCCCAGTCAGGGCACATACAAGAATAAAAAATGAATACATGCATAAGTGGAACAATTGCACTCTCTCCCTCTCTCTGTCTCACTCTCAAATCAATAAATGTCAAACATTTTAAAAATCAAACATACAGTAAAAATAGTGGATAAACCACTTACAAAGCTGGTATGAGGTCTAAGACATAAATAGTAAAATCAACTATAAAAGCAATTAGTGAGAAATGGGAAGATGGTGGCATGGCAGGAGGGAGCAGATTCCACTTCTCCCTACACATGGGAGAAAAACCTAGATGATCTACGGAGGAACAGAGTAAACAGCCAACACAATCACAACATATATGAAAATAGGAGATCAAGAATTGTAGCGGACATTGAAAAATCAGATGGTGAGGAGTCTGCTTCAGGATAATAAGGACCCAGAGATCAGCTCTGGGACCAGGGAGGTTGCGGCCCCAGGCCCAGAGCTCTGAGGCCTGCCTCAGTGCTCTTGGGAGAGAGCTGGGTCAACCGCTCCCTCACCGGCCAAACAAGGATTAAGCAGCATCAGGGGAGACCTGTTTACTTGAAGGCACAGAGAGGGGAGTGAGGATGGAGAGGCACTCACACAGGAGCTGTGACCACCCACGCTTAGCTCTGGAGAGTGCATGACCCAGCCTGTGTGAACAAGTGCGGCCTGGCCAATGGCCTGGCCTTGCGCTCAGCCATGTGCAAGTGCCCCCAACCCTGAGTGTGGTTTTGTGGAAGACCCAGAGCCCAGAGCTGTGAACAAGGAAAGGGCATGGGTGCTCCACAGGAAAACAGCCCACGGGCATGAGCTCCGGAGAGCTTGCTTAGGAGTGCCCAGATCCCACACCCAGGACCCTTCCAAGAGGCATCAGATAGGCTCTGGGGAGAATGTGCAGATAACCCTAGGCTGACAAAGTTCCAAAAGGGAAGAGAGAAAAAGTGACTCCAGTGCCCCTCAGCCTGCTGAAGCCACCAAGACCAGAAAAACCGATTTGGCCAGTCTGAAACCAACAAAAGATTTTTCTGTTTGACTTTGTCTGTTTTTTTAAGTAACTTTATATTTTTTAATTCTTATCATTTTTTAAAATTTTTTATTTTAGATTATTCAGTACAGTTTCTATCCTTTACTCCCATTCCAGCCCATCCACCCATCCCTCCCATTTCCAACACCCCTAGTTTTTTCCATGTGTCCTCTATATATGTTCTTGTAAACCCTTCCCTTATTTTTACATCTATCAATTCCTTGTGCTTCTCTTTCTTTCATTCTAGTATTGATCCCTCTCCCTCTCTTTCCAAATTTATCTCTTCTTCCTTACATCTTCTGCTTTTTTCCTTTTTTGAACATGCAAGTAATTGCATATTTGTATTATCATTGTTTCATTATTCTTACACCTTTTAATTTAATAGTATTTTGGTATTCCTCTTCTTTCTGTATAGTCTTCTTTGCTTGGCTGGTTGTATTGTATCATTTGATAGGTTTCCCCTGTTATCGCTTTCATAGTGTATTGCTAATTTACTGTCCTTCATTTGTGTTCCATTAGTACACTACTCAAGGACCTATACTCCTTATTCTTGTTATCTAGATTTCATAGATTCTGTTATGTGATTGTTGCTCTAATATTACTGTAAATAATAGCTATTCCATATAATTGTAAATACTACACAACACCACTCCCAGACCTTAGACCACTTCACAGTTTCCTGAACTCTGTTACTGTAGTGGTTAACTTTATTCCCTCACACACTACACCTATTTACTACCCTTTACTTTCACTGTACCTCAGAATCTGACCTCCCACAACCTCACTGTTTCCCACAGCCAACTCACAATCCTTTCCTTCCCAACAAGAGACTTATCTTCTTTCCATCCTTTCTAAAAACTGGCTAGTGGGGTGAAAGATCACGGTTAAAACATCGCCAAAGTATCTCCTAACTCTTCTCTACTGGCTGCCACTGTAAATATCAAAGAATACTCTCTTGCTGTCTTAAACCATTTTACCTTACTCCTCCAACTGATCACAAAAAACAGTAGGTAGAAGCTGTGAACACCAGGATACCTGAAGGAGACTGAACCATGGAATCTCACAGGTATTCTATGACAGAAGTTCACACCATAACCCAGGGAGCCAAAACAGGTCAATTTAAGAAGCAGAAGCTAACAAAAAGAGTCTCATGAACAATGAAAAGACAAAGAAACAATACCCAAATGAAGGGAAAGGAGGAAGCCTCAGAAACAATGCAAAATGAAATAGAGGCAACTCAACTATCAGATTCTGAGTTCAAAGCAATGATTATGAGGAAGCTCAATGAGCTCACAATGAGCTACCAGAAACTACAGGGAAGCCACAGTGAACTCACGGCAAACTACATCAACATGAAAAAGGAAATAGAAACTGTCAACAAGGGTCAAGAGGAAATGAAGAATACAATTTCTGAACTGAAGAACACAGTAGAAAGACTCAAAAGCAGGATCAGTGAAGCAGAAGATCGGATCAGCGAATTGCAGGACAAAATAGAAAATAGCACCGAGAAAGAGCAAGAACAAGAAAAGAGGCTCAGAAAGAATGAAGAGGAATTAAGAGAAATACAAGACAACATGAAACATAATAATATCAGTATAATAGGGATACCAGAAGGAGAAGAAGAGCAAGGGATAGAAAACCTATTTGAATAAGTAATGATGGAAAACTTCCCTAATTTGATGAGAGAAAAAGTCACACAAATCCAGGACACACAGAGAGTCCTGATCAAGAGGAACCCAAAGAGGCCAACCTCAAGACACATCATAATTAAAATGGCAAAATTTCAAGACAAAGACAGAATCTTAAAGGCAGCAAGGGAGAAACAGGAAGTAACATACAAGGGAGCCCCAATTAGGCATGCAGCTGACTTCTCAACAGAAATGCTCCAAGCCAGAAAAGAATGGCAAGAAATATTCTAAGTAATGAGAACCAGAGGTCTGCAACCAAGGCTACATTACCCAGCAACGCTATCAATCAAGATAGAAGGCCAAATAAGAAGCTTCCCAGACAAAAGAAGTCTAAAAGAATACACATCCACCAACCAGCTCTGCAAGAGATGCTAAAGGGACTGCTTTAAGGAAAGGAAGGAAGAGAGAGAGAGAGAGAGAGAGAGAGAGAGAGAGAGAGAGAGAGAGAGAGAGAGAGAAGGAAACACAGGTACATAAATGGAAATAAGTACCTATCAATAATAATTTTAAACATAAATGGATTAAATGCCCCAATCAAAAGACATAGAATATCTGAATGGATAAGAAAGCATGACCCACACATATGCTGCCTACAAGAAGATACCCACCTCAGGTCAAAAGACCTACACAGGCTGAAATTGAAGGGCTAGAAACAAATATTCCAATCAAATGGTCAGGAAAAAACACTGGGTTAGCAATACTCATATCAGACAAACTAGACTTCCAAAAAAGAGCCATAAAGAGAGACCCAGAAGGTCACTTCATAATACTCAAGGGAAGAATCCACCAAGAAGACATAAACATACTAAATATATATGCACCCAACATACGAGCACCCAACACATAAAGAAAATCTTAGAGGACTTAAGAAAAGATATTGACAGCAACACAATTATAGTGCGGGATTTTAACACCCCACTGTCAAAAATGGACAGATCTTCCAAACAAAATGTCAACAAAGATATTGTGGCATTGAATAATGCCATAGATGAAATGGACTTAACTGATATATACAGAGGCCTCCATCGCAAAGAAGCTAAATACACATTCTTTTCAAATGCACATGGAACATTTTCAAAGATAGACCACATGATAGGACACAAAACAAGCCTCAACAAGTTCAAGAAAATTGAAATTATAGCAACTATATTCTTGGATCACCAGGGAATGAAACTAGTAACCAACCCCAAGGAAAAAAACCCAAACACTCAAAATAATGGAGATTAAATAACATGCTATTAAACAAGGAATTGGTCAAGAATGAAATTAGGGAAGAAATCAAAAAGTTTCTGGAAACAAATGAAAATGAACTCACAACAACCCAAAACTTATCGGACACAGCAAAAGGCAGTCCTGAGAGGGAAGTTCATAGTGATACAAGCCTACCAAAAAAGATAGAAACATTTCAAACAAACAACTTAACCCTACATCTACAAGTACTCGAGGAAAAACAACAAAGAGAGCCCAGAGCAAGTAGAAGGAAGGAAATAACCAAGATCAGAGCAGAATTAAATGACAGAGAGACTAAAAGCACAATTCTAAAGATCAATGAATCCAGAAGCTGGTTCTTTGAAAAGATAAACAAAATTGACAAGCCTTTAAGCAGACTCATCAAGGAAAAAAGAGAGAGGACCCAAGCAAACACAATCAGAAATGAAAGAGGAAAGATTACAAGTGATACCACAGAAATACAAAGGATTGTAAGAAATTATTACGAAGAACTGTATGCCAAGAAATTGCAAAATGGACGAATTCATAGAAAAATATAATCTTCCAAAACTCAATGAAGAAAAAGCAGAAAGCCTGAAGAGACCAATAACAGCAAATGAAATTGAAGCACTGATCAAAAACCTCTGGATATACAAAGGCCCAGGACCGGATGGTTTCACAGGAGATTTCTACAAAGCATTTAAGGAAGAGCTAACCCCTATCCCTCACAGACTATTCTAAAAATTCCAAAAAGATGGAAGACTCCCTAACTCTTTTTATGAGGCCAACATCATACTAGTACCAAAACCAAATAAAGACACAACAAAGAAAGAAACCTTCAGTCCAATATTGCTGATGAACATAGACGCTAAAATCCTCAACAAAGTACTGGCACACACCATCCAACAATACATTAAAAGGATCATAAACCTGACCAAGTGGGATTCATCCCAGGGATGCAAGGATGGTTCAATATTCACAAATAAGTAAATGTAATACATCACATAAACAAAAGCAAAGACAAAAATCACATGATCATATCAATAGATGCAGAAAAAGCATTTGATAAGGTACAGCACCCATTTATGATAAAAACACTTAGCAAAGTGGGAATAGAGGGAGCATTCCTCAACATAATAAAAGCTATATATGAGAGACCTATAGCCAACATCATACTCAATGGGCAGAAACTAAAATCTTTTCCACTAAGATCAGGAACAAGACAACGCTGTCCACTCTCACCATTTCTATTCAATATAGTACTGGAAGTTTTAGCCACAGTGATCAGACAAGAAAAGGAAATAAAAGGCATCCAAATTGGAAAGGAGGAAACAAAACTGTCACTGTTTGCAGATGGCATGATAGTGCACATAGAAAATCCTATAGACTCTGCCAAAAAACTTCTTGACCTAATAAATGAATTTGGCAAAACAGTGGATACAAAGTCAATGTCCAGAAATCAAAGGCATTTTTGTACATCCACAATGAAACATCAGAAGCAGAAATCAAGAAAAACATCTCATTTGATATAGCAAAAAGAAAAATAAAATACCTAGGAATAAACCTAACCAAAGTGGTAAAATACCTGTATTCAGAAAACTACATAGCACTGAAGAAAGAAATCCAGGAAGACATAAACAATTGGAAACATATACTGTGTTCATGGATTGGAAGAATTAACATTATCAAAATGTACATACTACCCAAAGCAATTTACACATTTAATGCAATACCTATTAAAGTCCAATGGCATATTTCACAGTGAACAAACACTTCAAAAATTTATATGGAACCATAAATGACCCCAAATAGCTGCTGCAATTTTGAGAAAGAAGAGCAAAGTAGGAAGGATCACAATACCTGATACCAAACTGTATTACAAGGCCACTGTAATCAAACGTGCCTGGTACTGGCATAAAAACAGGCACATGGATCAATGGAACAGAACAGAGAGCCCAGAAATAAACCCAAATCTCTATGGTCTATTAATATTTGACAAAGGGAGAAGCAACATAAAATGGAGTAAAAATAACATCTTCAACAAATGGTGTTGGGAGACCTGCACAGCTACATGCAAAAAAAAAAAAAAAAATGAAACTTGAGCACCAACTTACACCATACACAAAAATAATTTCAAGGTGCATAAAAGACTTAAATATAAACCATGATGCCATTAAAGTCCTAGAGGAGAACATAGACAGGACAATCTCAGATATTTCACACAGAAACATTTTTACTGACATGTCCCCTAGAGCCAGGGACATAAAGGAAAGAATAAACAAATGGCATGTCATCAAAATAAAAACCTTCTGCACAGCTAAAGGAAACAGTATTAAAATAAAAAGAGAACCAACTGTATTGGGAAACATATTTGCCAATGATACCTCAGACAAGGGTTTAATCTTCAAAATATGTAAAGAACTTACACGACTCCCCTCTAAGAAGACAAGCAACCCAATTAAAAAATGGGCAAAGAACTTGAATAGACACTTCTCCAAGGAGAGGAGAGGATCCAGAGACACATGAAAAGATGCTCAGTATCGCTAGCTATCAGAGAGATGCATATTAAAACCACAATGAGATACCACTTCACAACTGTCAGGATGGACATCACAAAGAAAAAACAAATGTTGGAGAGGTTGTGGAGAAAAGGGGACCCTAGTGCACTGTTGGTGGGCCTGCAGACTGGTACAGCCACTATGGAAAACAGTATGGAACTTCCTCAGAAAACTGAAAATGGATCTGCCTTTTGACCCAGCAATTGCACTGCTGGGACTATATCCTAAGAACCCTGAAACACCAATCCAAAGAACCTATGCAACCCAATGTTCACAGCAGCACAATTTAGAATAGCCAAGTGCTGGAAGCAACCTAGGTGCCCATCAGTAAATTAATGGATCAAAAAACTATGGTACACTTACACAATGGAATTCTATGCAGCAGAACGAAAGAAGGAGCTTCTACCCTTTGCAACAGCCTGGATGGAGCTGGAAAGCATTATGCTAAGTGAAATAAGCCAGGCAGTGAAAGACAAATACCATATGATCTCACCTTAACAGGAATCTAAACAAGAATACAAACAAACAAGCAAAATATAGCCAAAGACACTGAAATAGAGAACAGGCTGACAGTGACCAGAGCAGAGAGTGGAGTGAAATTCAGGGGAATTGCATGGGAGAATGAGAAGGGTTTACAGGAACACATAGGAAGGACACATGGACCAAAACTAGGGAGGGTGGAAATGGGAGAGAGGTGGGGATTGTGGCATGGGTGGGCTGGGATGGGAGTAAAGGACAGAAAGCTGTATTTGAACAATGATTAAAATAAAATGAGAAAGAAAAAAAAAGAAACTGGCCTTGGGGTCTGCACTCCATCTGTAGGAAAGACTGAGTTCCTATCAAAGACCTGGTGAAAATGCTATTATTGAACCACAGTGTGAAAGAACCCAGTAAAAAGGAATAAAGCATTGATAATCCCATGCTTATTCACATTCATGTCTGAATGATGGGGAAAGCAGGAGCAGAAGTACACAGAACAGTATCCTGGTCCTTTCAGGGGGACTGAGGTCATCAGGCAAGAGGTGTAAGTGGGAGGCAGGGCAAGTAGAGTGAGTTGGGCAGGGTCAGTAATGGGGGTGGACTTGGGGAAAGGGTGTGGCAGGAAGGGGTATAGGGAAGATGGGAGGAGAAGAGAAAATTCCAGACAGTACAGGGGCATGGAGGGGAGGAAAGGGGGTAAGATAAAGTCCTAGAGGGGAGGGAGAAGAGTTTGCACAGGTCAATAGGTTAGTAGGTCAGTAAGTCTGCAGGTCAGCAGGACAGTAGTAGCAGATGAAGTGGACTTTCAGGAGCAGTGGGAGGCAATACCAATCCCTCTTCCTCCAACAGTTCTCCTGTTTTGGCTTGGCCTTCACAACCAGATGCTTTACACTCCCTCTGGACCCTTGAGGACTCCCCTGGAGACCCCATTCTTAGAAAGTTCTTCTCCCCCATGCCCCACCACCAGCCAGCTCAACTGACAGGTCCTCTCTGGCACCTTTCAGGTTTGTGCCTTCTGGACCTTTCCAACCCCAACCCTATGTCCCCCAGTTCTGCATGCTCCCTTTTCCTTTCTGAACTCCCAGGGTTTCCCATGGGTAATGGATGAAAAACATACAAAGCAAAGGATGACAGGCCTGCAAGAAGAATCAAACACGCAAGCATAGTGAGGGGTTTTCATACCCTTCTCTCAGTAACTCATACAACAAGCACAGAGAATATTTGTAAGATATAGATCTTTTTTAAAAAAAGGTTTTATTTATTTTTAGAGAAAGAGGAAGGCAAGAAGACAGAGAGGGAGAAGAACATCAATGTGTGGTTGTCTCTTGCACACCCCTCCACTGGGGATCTGGCCTGCAACCCAGGCATGTGCCCTGACTGGGAATTGAACCAGCGACCCTTTGGTTCACAGGCCCACACTCAATCCACTGAGCTACACCAGCCAGGGAATTTTTTTTAAATGGGCTTAATTCACTTTATTTTTCTTGTACAAAATTATGTGGTGGCCACAATTGGAGCCTGGGCCCTCTGCACAGACCCTCTGGGGTGGGTGTTTCCAAGAGGGTCATTGAATTCCTGATAGGGAGACTTGGTGAACAAGGTATCTTTACAGAGATTGGGGTGAGAGAGTTATGGGTCTTGGAGATGGCATCAAAAGTGGCCTTGATGAAGTTTCCCAGAGTGTCAGTGTAACCCCTGACTGAGGTGTAGCAGTCATCAATACTGGCCATCAGCAGCAGCTTCTTGGGCACAAAGGTTGAAACAATGCCAGTGCCCCTGGCAACAAGGGCAAGATGCACCAGCACAGAGCCACAGCAGCAGTCACCTTGCAAGGGACAGTGTGAGACTTGCAATCCTTTTACCCCAGTAGCCTTACCACAAAGGCATAATAGAGAGCTTGGCCAGGATGATGGCCCCAAAGATGGCAGTGTCTACTTCCTTTGAGCACTTAACAGACAAATATGTCCATTATAGTCCTTAATGGTGAAAAATTCCTTGAACCAAGTCCTCTGGCCAGCACATGTCTGCTTTTGCATGAGCATAATCTTCAAATGTCAGCCATGAGGGATGCCCCCAAGAAAAAGTTCAGTCATCTCAGATTCCTTGACTGGCAGAGAGAAGAGATAGATCTCCTCCAGGGACTTGACCTTCATGTCAGCTTGGTGACAGGGATCCACACCTTGTTCTAGGCCTTGCCTCTGTGAGCTCCATGGCCTCTGCCCCAACCCTGACCCTGGCTGCTTCCTTAGCCCAGCCCTGGATGCTGCTGCCAGATCCTCCAAGGAAGTGACAGTGACCTCCCATTCCAGGTTCCCCTGGCTCTCTGGGCTGCCCACAGCACCAGCATTATCTGCCATTTGGGGTTTCCTCTGAAAAGAAGGTTTTCAGGAAGAAATATAAAGGACACATGGACAAAACCAAGGGGGGCATGGAAGCAGGGGAGGGAGGTGGGGATGGCTGGGGTGGGGGGAGTGGTGGGAGGTAAATGCAGACAACTGTATTTGAACAATAAAAGAAAAGAAAAATAATAAATTTAAAAAAAAACAGCTTCTCACTAGTAAAAAGAAAAAGGTGTAGATCTTAATAGCAAATCATCTTAATCATATAGCTATAACCTATATCTATACTGTCTAACATTAGTAGAGGATACATTAATTTTAGGCACATATAATACACTTATAAAATTAACCCTATTTATTTTGGCCATAAGGCAAATTTAATGTGTTGTATTTCAGAGGTATGAAATGACACAGAGCATATTTCTGGTAATGTAATTGTGGTAGAAATCACTGACAAAAAAAGCTAACTAGAAATTCCCATATGTTTGGAAATAGAGAACTATCATTATAAATCAAATATCAGTAAAGAAGAAACCCCAAAGGAAAAAAGTTATATTTGAATGAATGATGTGATCATGATAAAATGGTCATAATAATACATGACTCCTTCTGGCCTGAGAATCCCACTGTGTGTGACAAGACTATAAATTTAAAATGAAATTACATGTTTAATATATAAAACAGAAGTAGACATGTCATTTATCTATGTCACCTGATAGCATAGAGCTTCACTTTAAGAACTTCATTGGAGAAAAGAATCCAAGTTGACTTGTAAGCATTTTAAGAGAGAAAGTTCATCAGCTTCTCTCCTGAGAGAGAAGGTTGTCTAGGGACAACACCCACAGCTTGGCAGCGTGAGCAGCAAGGGGCACAGATGACTAGGACAGACCCAACTGTGATCATCCCCCCGGGCCTTGTCTTTTTAAAAAAATATATTTTATTGATTATGATATTATAGTTGTCTCATTTTTTCTCCCTTTCATTCCCCTCCACCTTGTACCTCCCTCCCACCATCATTCCCCCACCTTAGTTCATGGCCATGGGTCATACATATAAGTTTTTTGGCTTCTCCACATTCCATATTATTCTTCACCACCTCCTGTCTAGTTTGCACCTACAATTTGTGCTTATTCCCTGTATCTTTTCTTCCATTCCTCCCCCTCCCACTACCCACTGATAACCCTCCATGTGACCTCTATTTCTGTGAATCTGTTCCTGTTCTAGTTGTTTGCTTCATTTGTTTTTGTATTTTTAGGTTCGGTTATTGATAATTGTGAGTTTGCTGTCATTTTACTGTTGATACTTTTGATCTTCTTTTCTTAAATAAATCCCTTTAACATTTCATATAACAAGGGCTTGGTGATGATGAACTCCTTTAACATGACCTTATCTGGGAAGCACTTTATCTGCCCTTCTATTCTAAATGATAACTTTACTGGATAGAGTAATCTTGGATGTGGGTCCTTGCCTTTCATGACTTGGAATACTTCTTTCCAGCCCCTTCTTGCCTGCAAAATTTCTTTTGAGAAATCAGTTCCTAGTCTTATGGGAAGTCCTTTGTAGGTAAAATGTCTCCTTTCTTCTTGCTGCTTTTAAGATTCTCTCCTTATCTTTAATCTTGGCTAATGTAATTATGATGTGCCTTGGTGTGTGCTTCCTTGGGTCCAATTTGTCTGGGACTCTCTGAGCTTCCTAGACTTTCAGGAAGGCTGTTTCCTTTGCCAGATTAGGGAAGTTCTCCTTCATTATTTTTTCAAATAAATTTTCAATTTCTTGCTCTTGCTCTTCTCTTTCTGGCACCCCTATGATTTGGATGTTAGAACATTTACAGTTGTCCTGGAGGTTACAAAGCCTCTCCTCATTTTTCTGAATTCTTGTTTCTTCATTCTGTTCTGGTTGAATATTTCTTTCTTCCTTCTGGGCCACACCATCGATTCGAGACCCAGTTTCCTTCCCTTCACTGTTGGTTCTCTGTACATTTCCTTTTATTTCACTTTTCATAGCCTTCACTTTTTCCTCTATTTTGTGGCCATACTCAACCATTTCTGTGTGCATCCTGATTACCAGTGTTTTGAACTCTGCATCTGATAGGCTGGCTAGGTCTTCATCGCTTAGTTCTATTTTTTTCTAGATCTTTGATCTGTTCTTTCATTTGGGCCATATTTTTTATCTCATGTGCCTATTACGTAGTAAAGGATGGAGCCTCAGGTGTTCACCAGGGTGGGGCAACCCACATACCTCCAGTTGTGGTGCTCTATGTGGAGGAGGGGTCTGCAAGGGAACAATGCCTCTTGCTCATCTCTTGACTGGCTTTCAGTCACTTCTTACACTACCAACAAGCAAATTGGGTCCTTCTGGTGCTGATTCCAGGTGGGTGGTTTTGTATACATTCTAGGACTCTGTGGGGCTCTCCAACAAACTCTCCTGTGAAGCTGGGAGCTTCTCCTGCCTCCTCAACCCCCACAGATTTTTTCAGTCAGAAGTTTTGAGGCTTTATTTCCCCGCACTGGAACCCAGAGTTGTGTGGTCTGTCTCATTCCCCAGTTGTTCCTCCTGGTTTATCTGCATGCAAATGTGGGACTGCCCATTCCATCAGCTGCTGCCTCACCTGGGCCTTGTCTTGAGCCAAGCTTCCTAGAGGTGCATTTCTGCATGATTGACACTGTGTTTCCCCAACTCCTTCAAGCTTGCAGAAGATTAACAGTGTTGCTTTAAATCTTACTGCTTGTTATTGTTACAGAAATTATAGCAAACAGGAAATATGTCATCACTGTTATAGTGGAACATCAATCTTTAACATTAATAAAAAGAAACCATAAAAAAACAGCAAAACAAAAACAGGGATAGCAAAAAAAAAAAAAAATCTTAGATGTTGTTGCCTATCTAAAGAACCCCAGAGCTGGGCTGTGCTGTTTATGAAAGGAGAAACAGGTAAAGAATGGGTAGAAGTTAGACTAGCCCAAAAATGAATGGAAGAAAGACTATAAAGCACTGTGGACTTCCTTGAAGGGTGCCAGAGTCCCCCTGACTACGGCTTGAGCAGAGATGAGGGAGATGATGTAGAAGGCAGAGAATATCTGCACTTGACTGATGGGGGCTCTCCTAGAACTACATCTATAAAAGCAGTGACATTAGTTTACCAGAATCACAACTGTTATCTGTTCAGGTAATCTGTCACAAAAAGCCCTATTCATTTCTAAGCTGCAATCATGTACTATAAACCATGAGAAAGCAGGCATGAAACTTCAAGAGAATTCAAGAAACAGACAGAGGGGTTTGGGAATGGCAGGTAAAAGAGGTACCAGGTTCCCAAGTGGGGCAGAAATTCAATGAACATGGCTGCCCCACTATGATGCTTGGCTGGTGTATGTTTATGGCCAATACAGGGAAGGATGAAGTCAGAGAAACTGTGAAGGAGGCCCATCTCCCAGCCTAATGCAATGTCAAGAGGGACAAAGAAATGGAAAATTCATGTGGCATTTTAATGGTAGGTTCTTTTATAACATACTTGCTGAATTTCCATGAAACACAAGGTAAGTTGACCTATAGTTTCTGACTTTATTTTTACAACTATTTTTTGAGATGGAATTATTAGTATCCTCCCTTCATTAATGAGAAAACTGAGGCTCAGAGGTTAGATGGTTTGCTCTTGTAAATTGTTGGGCCAGAATTGAAAAACAAACATTTGACTTCAAGTCTCATACACTTTCTTCTTATTAATGAGCACTACAGAGAGTTGTTTAAGGAAAAGAAACCTCAATGTTTTCCTTTTTTTTCATTCTTAAATTTTCTTGTTGTTCAAGTACAGTTGTCTGCATTTTCCCCCTATCACTATGCTCCACCCCAGCCATTCCCACCTCCCTCCCCTGATTCCACCCCCTTGGTTTTGTCCATGTGTCCTTTAAACATGTTCCTGACAACACTTATCCCCTTCCCCCCATTATTCTCTCCCACCTACCATCTGGTTAGTCTCAGATTGTTCTTAATTTCAATGTCTCTGGTTGTATTTTGCTCAATTGTTTGTTTTGTTGATTAGGTTTCACTTATAGGTGAGATCATATGGTATTTGTCTTTCACCACCTGGCTTATTTCACTTAGCATAATGCTTTCCAGTTCCATCCATGCTGCCACAAAGTGTAGGGGCTCCTTCTTTCTTTCTGCTGCATAGTATTCCATTGTGTAAATGTACCACAGTTTTTTAATCTCTTCATTTACTGATGAGCACTTAAGTTGCTTCCAGCACTTGGCTATTGTAAATTGTGCTGCTATGAACATTGGGGTCCATAGGTTCTTACAGATTGGTGAGAAACCTCAATGTTTGCAAACCCAAGATACCATCAAAATGATAGTAAGCAACAAGAGATAAGAAGATAGTAATTATCCATAATGTGTCCTCTTCACTTACAAAAGTAAACAATATAAACTGTGTAAAGGTGCATGAGAAAATAGAAAGTACAAGGCTCACTTCTAAGAAAATGATTATCTATTGAATATATCATAAGAACTGATTGTTAAAATGCTGTTATATAGTTACACCAGTGAATGACAAACAGTAATTTCGTCAACCAATGTTTATTAAGTACCCATTATGTGCTAGATAGTGTTCTAATACTGAGTATACAATAATGAACAAATCAGAGCACATTTTATAGTGGGAGTTAGGCAGTAAATAAACAAATCACTCAGATAATAGTTCAAATAGCAGCAAGTATAAGAAAGGAAAGAAAACAGGATAAGTGGTGTTACTTTAGAATATGATGATCAAGTGAAATTTAGAAGAACTGACATTTGAGTTGAGACCCGATGAACAATAATCAACTATATGAAAATTTGAAGTGATGCACCCCAGACTGAGGGAACAAAAAGACACCTGGAGCGTGGTGAACACAGGACAGAAGAGTGGTGGTAGATGAGGCTGGGGAGGTGGACAAACCATTGAAGAAGCCTTTTAAAAACCCACATGACTGGATTCCCTGTCCAAGAGAAACCGGTCTGAGGAGAAACTCAGATACAGGTGTTTTGAAAAGCTCCCTGGAGATTCTTAGAGATATCCAAGTTTCAGACTCTCTCATATTGAGGCTTCCAGAAATTCTGGAGTAAGGAGAATATGTGTGAAAGAGTGTGTGTAGACACAGAAAATTGATGGAAGCTAAACCCAGTAAGCTGAATAATAACTTTAAAAGATTGCTCTTTCAAGAACATTTGCCCACAGAGAAATTTGAACAGTATTATTTTCCAGACCTCCTGAGACATAAAAGCATTGCCTTCCAAGAACACTTAGCCAAAGAGGCACACAGTATTAAAGCGTCAAGACTTTCCATTTTTCAAGCTAGCTGACATTATATTTGTATGGTGTGACACACTCTGTGTGCTCAGCACTTTCCTACAGGTACTTGTTTTACCTTCACAGCAATTTCATCCTATCTGTGAAGTAGACCTATTTTAAAGATGAAAATACTAATCTTGGAGAGATCAAGTGTCTTACATAATGCCACATAACTATTAAGCAGGACTAACTTGAATTCACGTACGTCTGATTCAAAAAATGTATGATTTTTACCACTGTGCCATATGTAAGATCTAGTTTGCTGGGGTCACAAAATGGCCAGGCCAATTTTTCTAAATTTAAAGTACTGCTCCTCTAGGAAAGTTCTCTTGGTTTCTGTTATGAAAGGCTTCCAGACATACAGAAATCTAAGCCATTCTGGTAAAATGATCACTGTAGTAGTCATTACCCAGCTCTCCCCCACCCCTCAGTAGTGCTAGTACATGCACTGTGGCCAAGAGACAAGTGTGCCCAATGAATGGGAATGAGTGGCAATTATGCTCATCTTTTTTAGGCTAGATAACATAGTTGCTCCCTCTTCTACACAGACTGCCAACTCCTCATGCAATGATTTTATTTTTGTTTTTTTGTTTGTTTGTTAGCCAGGTCACAGAAGACCCATGTGGGACAAGTAGTGAGAGCAAAAGATAAGCAAATTCCTGTTGTTTTATACATCACAGGGACTGGGTGGGGGTGGGGGGATTGTTATACAGCCTGACAGAGCTTATCATTTATCCTGATATAAACTGGATCCTTCTGCTCTAAGTTTTCCTAGGGATGACAAATTACTAGTTCTATTTATGCAAAACACATGCCAAAAGTGTGTGTGTGTGTTTTATTTTGTTGCTAATAAGTCTATTAAAAATTTAAAACTCTAAGTTTATAAGTGGAAAAAATTTCTCGAGGTATTTTTTCAGTATAAAGGGTCTGACAAGACAGTTGATGAATAGAAGCCTAAAGAATATCTGCATTCAGACCACAAATACCTCCTCGGGAGGAAGATGCATATGTGAGCCAAGCAATGGTAAAGGAGTTCCCCAAAGAAAAGCCTACACATGTTAATGTTACTATGGAAGCAATGTAATTCATTAACAAATATTGAGAAGACTACTATGTTCCAGGCATTACCCAAAGTTCTAGAGACAGAATAGTGAACAGAACAGACAAAAATTCATTCTCTTGTAAGCGTATATTCCAATGGAATGAGAGAAAATAATGACATGGCTCCAAAAGCATTTAATTGTACTAGTATAAACTCTTCTCATGATCTGAGCATCTGGCTGAATAAGTGAGAAATGTAGAAAGCCAACACCTCTTTTTTGCTTCAATAATTAGTGTAAAGTCTGAAGCAATATGTGTGGTAACCTAACCTACATCATTCAGGTCCTGCAATCCAGGTCAGTAGTTTGGCTTAAACTCTTAAACACTAGTTTTTTATTTCCTTTCATAGGAAACAACAGCTCTTTCTTCTGGCTGCACCTGTGATCCTTCCCACTGGCCTAGAGAAAGAAGTGGAGTCATGTTTTGATACACCTGGTATCTAAGGTTTCCTTATTCTCTTGGGAAACCCTAAAGCTATGACTCTCCCCAGGGTAATTACCCACTCAGGCCAGAAGGCTCAGAGGGTAGAGTTTGAAGTTACTGGTAACACCATCTTTGACTTTAACTTGAATGTTCACATAGAAAATACTGCAAGTCTTGGTCAGTTCTCAGCTATTATGCCATCAATTCTAAGAGATACAAAGACAGTGATAGCCCCACCCCATTTGTTTTATACAATAACTATGAGCTTCTGTGTATATATACCTCATGTGTCTCCAAAACATGCACAGCATTTGGTACAAAGTATGTTAATTAGTAAATATTTGAGGAGTAAATGTACCCTAAGTAATCACAATCTTCAACCCAATACAGACAGATACAGACTCAATGCTAATTACCAAAAGCAGGAGGTCACTTAAATTCACTGACTTGCCTCATGATATGATAAAATGCACTGTTTGAAATAACACACTATTTGGAACATTAATGTTAGCAAAATGCAACAGCAAGTGATGGTTGATTAACGGGTCATCAAATATCATGTCTCACTAAAAGAAACCACAGCTCCTTGAATAAAAAGCAGATTTAAGAAACTGGAAAAGAAAAAAATGTACAAGATGGCTTATTGTGCCAGAAAGCAAACAGGTTTTCAAAAAATAAGAGGGTCATGTCAAAAGGACACAGAAGCCAACATGTCCCTTCTGGGACAAGGAAGCCCACAAAAGAGGTTCCCATGAGTCATTGGGAGCTATATTGGGAGTCATTGGGAAACTGAGCTATAAATAAAATGACCTGATTGTATACAAACACTGTGTGTGAATATATAAAATTTCTAGGAAAGAATCAAGCATTAAAATGAGACTTGGTGGGAAGATGGTGGCAAGGGAGGTGGGAGTGGTGCCCAGTTCTCCCTGTGCCCAGCTGGGACACCTAGCTGATCTTCTGAGGAACAGAGTGAACAGCCAATGGAAACCCAGCTTATATGAAGTTTGGAGGCCACAAATTGTAGAGGACATTGAGAAACAGACAGTGAAGAGATTGTGCTGGGACAGTAAGGTCCCTGGGATCTATGCAGATACCTAGGCCACTGTGGCCCCTGGCTTAGTGCTTGCTGCAGGATATGGGGAGGAGAGTTAGATCACCAGCTCTCTCTCCTATCAGAGCAGGGAAGGCAGCACTGCACCAGGAGGGACCTGGATGCTGGAAGTCACTGGGGGAAATAGAGACAGAGTGGGAGACACACAGAGGTAGTATACATCTGCAGGGACTGTGGACACCGGCACCATAGCAATTGGGCTGCCATGTGACACCTAGAGAAGGGAGGAGTGGGACCATGTTGGACACTGACTCAGATAGTCTCCAGACTGGTTGGAAAGTTGGGCTGTGTGAAAAGACAATCCAACTGTCTCTGTTTGGGTGCTTGTTAAGAATGGTGGGGAACTGCTTTGTAAGGAATTCTCAAGCAGTGGCTGGCTCATCCTGAGGGTGATTTGAGCTGTGCACACCCAGAGACTGAGTAGCAAAGTGGAACCACACGCCCAAGTTTCTCTCAAGCTGCACACCCAGAGTCTGAATGGCTAAGTGGAACAGCACTCCTGAGCTTGACTCGTAGTACATGTCCAGAGACTGAGTGGTTGATTTGAGCCTGGCAGCTCACAGAGGACCTGGGCTGGAGGCTGGGCACCTATGAACATTGTGGCCCAAACCTGGTCCCTATCCTCGCAAAATCATAGGAAGTGAGTAAAGTGAAGCCCAGCATTCCTCCTTCTGTGGATCCAGGAAGACCAGCAGAACTCCCTGAACAGTATTAAATGAAGCAGGAGGCTTATTTCTTTTATTTCCTCTCTTTTTTTTTCCTTTTTTTCTTTTCCCCCAAGTGAGACAAATAAGGCATGAAGTTACAAAGGACCCAGAGACAGATCCAAAGGGGGAGCACAAGGCTAACCCCAAAAACTGAGACACTGAGACAAATGTCACCTTGCTATACCATTAAGCTAACATTGTATTGTTCATGTGTATTATTTTTTCATTATTTTTATCACTTTTATTTTTTAGTATTTTTATTGGCTTCCTTATGTTTAGTTTTCCTCATTTTATTTCTCTGTTTAATTGCATTGTTTGACTGGTTTTCCTTATTCTCTCTTCATTGTATTTTAATTTTCCTTCTTTCACTTCACTCATTTTCCAATAACATACTACTCTTGATCATGTACTTTCTATTCTGGTTATCTAAATCATATATTTCTTGTCATGTTATTGTTGTTCCAGTACTACTGTAAATAGTACACAGCAACTCTCCCTGATCTTAGCCCTATTCACTTTATTCCTGAGTATTATTATTGTTGTGGTTAATTCTATTCTCTCACATACTATGCCTACTTTCTATCCTTCACTCTCACTATATCTCATCATTTAACCTTGCACAGGTGCTCTCTTTTCTTCATTCAGCTCACAACTATCCTCCCCACTACAAGAGTCTTATCTCTCTTTCACTTCTCATAAAAAGTGGCTAGTTGGGTGAAATATCACAGTTAACATTATACTTATCCAAAGAATCTCCAATCTCTTCTCTACTTGCTAGTCCTTTAAAACCAGTAAAATAGTCTCCTGCTGTCTTAATCCATTTTGCCTACACTCTGCCACTGATCATATACAAGGATAGGTGGGAGCTGTGAACGTCAGTATACCTGCAGGAGAGAGAAACCACCAAAAAAGAAACCACCAAAAGATAAAAACCCAAGTACATCAAGACAGCCAACATAAACATAAGAAAGAGCAGAGCTAGAGTATCCAGACAAGGAGATCAGGAGACCACACCAATGAACCCCATAGAATTCCTACCATAGAAGTTCACCCCACAAAGGCAGCTAGCAAAGTGAAACATCAGGAAGTGTAGAAACAAACCAAAAGAGTCACCTAAAATGGTTAAACAAAAAAAACAACATGCAATCAAAAGGAATGGAAGACTCCCCACTAAAAGAGCTAAATGAAATAGAGATAAGCAAACTATCAGATATAGAATTCAAAATAATGGTTATAAAGATGCTCAAGGAACTCACAGACAACTACAAGGAACTAAGTGAAAACTGCAGCAGTATGAAAAAAGAAATAGAAAACATAAACAAAAACCAGGAAGAAATGAACAATAAAATCTCAGAAATAAAAAACACACTAGAAGGAATTACAATCAGGTTGGATGAAGCAGAGGATCGACTCAGTGAGCTGAAGGACAATGTAGAAAATAACACCCAGAAAGAGCAAGAAAAGGAAAAGAGATTCAGGAAGAATAAAAAGGTGGTAAGGAAACAACAAGACAATATGAAACAATAATATCCATATATGAGGGATAGAAGAAGAGGAAGAAGAAGGAGGAGAAGAAGGAGAAGAAAAGAAGAAGAAGAAAGAAGAAGAAGAAGATGAGGAAGAAAGAAGAAGAAGAAAGAAGAAGAAGAAGAAGAAGAAGGAGAAGAGGGAGGAGGAGGAGGGGGGGAGGAGGAGGAGGAGGAGGAGGAGAAGAACTGATTAAAAAAGTAAGGATGAAAAAATTCCCTAATTTGATGAGAAAAAAAAGTCACACAAATCCAGTAAACAAAGAGAGTCCCAATCAAGAGGAACCCAAGGAGGCCCACTTCAAAACATATCATAATTAAAATGGCATAATTCCAAGACAAAGAGAGAATCTCAAATACAGCAAGGGAGAAACAGGAAGGAACATACAAGGAAGCCCCAATAAGACTAGCAGCTGACTTATCAATGGAAACACTCCATGCCAGAAGAGAATGGCAAGAAATATTCTAAGTAATGAAAACCAAAGACCTGCAAGCAAGACTACTCCATCCAGCAAGGCTCTCAATTAAAATGGAAGACCAAATAAGGAGTTCCTCAGACAAAACAAGTCTAAAAGAATACACCTTCAAAAAAACAACTCTGTAAGAGAGGCTGAAGGAACTGCTTTAAGAAAAGAAAGGAAGAGGGGGGAGAGAGAAACACAAGAATGAAAAAGTGGTAATGAATAAGTACCTATCAGTAATAACCTTAAACATAGATGGATTAAATGTTCCAATCAAAAAGACATAGAATAGCTGAATGGATAAGAAATCAGGACCCACATATATACTGCCTATGAGAGACCCACCTCAGGGCAAAAGATATACACAGACTAAAAATGAAGGGTTGGAAACAAATATTCCAAGTAAATGGACAGGAATAAAAAAAGTCAAGGTAGCAACACTAATATCAGACAAAATAGACTTCACAAAATGGGCCATAAAAAGAGACCCGGAAGGTCACTTTATAATACTCAAAGAAAGAATCCATCAAGAAGACATAAACATTGTAAATATATATACACCCAACATAGGAGCACCCAAATACATAAAGAAAATCTTGGAGGACTTCAAGAAAGACATTGACAACAAAACAATTAGAGTAGGGGATTTCAACACCCCACTGTCAAAAATGGATAGATCTTCCAAACAAGATATTGAAAAAGATATTGGGGGACTGAACAATGCCCTAGATGAAATGAAATTAAATGATATATAGAGAGAGCCTTTCATCTCAAGGAAGCAAAATGCACCATTTTTTCAAATGCAAAAAGAACATTTTCAAAGATAAACCACATGATAGGACACAAAACCACCCTCACCAAATTCAAGAAAATTGAAATCATATCAAGCATTTTCTGTGACCACAAGGGACTGAAACCAACCTCAAGGAAAAATCTCAAAACACTCAAACTCATGGAGATTGAATAGCATACTATTAAACAAGGAGTGGGTCAAGAATGAGATCAAGGAAGAAATCAAAATGTTTCTGGAAAAAAATGATAATGAACTCACAGCAACCCAAAACTTATTGGACACAGCAAAGGCAGTCCTGAGAAAGAAGTTCATAGTGATATAGGCCTACCTAAAAAAGATTGAAACATTTCAAATAAATAACCTAACCCTACACATACAAGAACTTGAAGAAGAACAAGAAAGACAGCCAAGAGCAAGTAGAAGGAAGGAAATAACCAAGATCGGAGCAGAATTAAATGACATCGAGACTAAAAGCACAGTTCTAAGGATCACTGAATCCAGAGGCTGGTTCTTTGAAAAGATAAACAAAATTGACAAGCCTTTAAGCAGACTCATCAAGAAAAAAAGAGAGAGGACCCAAACAAACACAATCAGAAATGAAAGAGGAGAGATTACAACTCATACCACAGAAATACAAAGGATTGTAAGAAATTACTATGACAAACTGTATGCCAAGAAATTGCATAGTAGACAAATCCCTAGAAAAATATAATCTTCTGAAACTCAATGAAGATGAAGCAGAAGCCTAAACAGACCAATAACAGCAGATGAAATTGAATCAGTAATAAAAAAACTCACAACACACCAAAGCCCTGGACCACATGGTTTCACAGGGGAATTCCATAAAGCATTTAAGGAAGAGCTATCCTCTGTCCTATACAAACTATTCCAAGAACTCCAAGCAGATGGGAGACACTCAAATGCTTTTTATGAAGCCAGCATCATCCTAATCCCAAAACCAAATAAAGACACAACAAAGAAAGAAACCTTCATTCAGGCCAATATCACTGATGAACATAGACGCTAAAATCCTCAACAAAATATTGGCAAACCACATCCAGCAATACATTTAGGAGATAATATACCATGACCAAGTGGGATTCATGTCAGGGATGCAAAAATGGTACAATATTCACACATTGACAAAGGTAATACATCACATAAAACAAACACCAAAATCACATGATCATATCAATAGATGCAGAAAAAGCATTTGATAAGGTACAGCACCCGTTTATGATAAAAACACTCAGCAAAGTGGGAATAGAGGGAGCATTCCTCAACAGATTAAAGGCCATATATGAGAGACCTACAGCCAACATCATATTCAATGGGCAAAAACTAAAAACTTTCTCACTAAGATCAGGAAGAAGACAAGATTATTCACTTTCACCACTTCTATTGAACATAGTATTGGAAGTTCTAGCCACAGCAATCAGACAAGAAAGGAAATAAAAGTCATTGAAAATGAAAAGAGAAAACAAAACTGTAATTGTTTGCAGATGACATGATAGTGTACATAGAAAATCCTATAGACTCCACCAAAAAACTGTTCCACCTAATCAATGAATTTGGCAAAAGAGCAGGATACAAAGTCAATATGCAGAAATCGAATATCAGATGGTGCACTTTTGTACACCAACAATAAAATATAAGAAACAGAAGTCAGGGGAAAAAAACCCATTTGCTATAGTCACAAGAAAAAGAATGTTCCTAGGAATAAACCTAACCAAGTAGGTAAAAGAACTGTACTCAGAAAACTACATAACACTGAAGAAAGAAATCAAGGAAGACACAAACAAATGGAAGCATGTAGCATGTTCATGGATTGGAAGAATTAACATCATCAAAATGTCCATACTACCCAAAGCAATTTATAGATTCAGTGCAATACCTATTAAAGTACCAATGGCATATTTCACAGATATAGATCAAACACTTCAAAAATTTATATGGAACATAAATGACCCCAAATAGCTGCAGTAATTTTGAGAAGGAAGCATAAAGTGGGAGGGATCACAATACCTCATATCAAACGGTATTACAAGGCCATTGTAATCAAAACAGCCTAATAGTGGCATAAGAACAGATACATGGACCAATAGAACAGAACAGGGAGCCCAGAAATAAACCCAAGTCTCCATGGTCAATTAATATTTGACAAAGTGGACAGCAGCATAAAATGGAGCAAAAATAGCCTCTTCAACAAATGGTGTTGGGAGACCTGGACAGCTACATGCACAAAAATGAAACTCGACTTCTGGCCAAGATGGAGGCATAGGTAGACACACTGTTCCTCCTCACACAACCAAGATAGGGACAACAACAATTTAGAAAAGAATGCCAACCAGAACTGACAGAAAATTGAACTGTATGGAAGTCGGAAACCCAAGGAGTTAAAATAGACAGCTTCATCCAGACTGGTAGGAGGGGTGGAGTCCAGCAGCTGGGTGCGGGTCACGGAGCAGAGAGCAGAGAGCAGAGAGCATTGGGACCAGATTCGTAAGGCAACCAGGGCAAGCAAAACTGCATCAGGAAGACCCTGAGCACACAAGCAGCAGCTAGCAGACCCCGGCTGAGGGGTGGCAACTGGCAGACCCAGGGAGGTGGCGATTGTGAAGCAAGGCACTGTGTGCAACCCAGGATCCCAGCATTGGGAAATACAGCCTTGGGGTACTGATTGAAAACACTGTGGGAGTGGAGACACAGGGAGACTACCAGCCTCACAGGAGAGGTCATTGGAAAGTCCCACAGGGTGCACAAGCCCACCCACATGGGAATTGGCATCAGAGGGGCCCAGTGTCCTTGGGGGAAGCGGCGGAAGGGACTGAGGTCCTACGGAGAGTAGAGCAAGTGCCATTGTTCTTCTCGGACCCCACCCCCACATACAGCATCACAACACAGCGACTGGGGTGCCCCGCCCTGGTGAACACCTAAGGCTCCGCCCCTCATACATAACAGGTGCGACAAGACCAAAAAAAAACAAAGAGATTGCTCAAAAAGAAGAACAATTGAAAGCCCCAGAACCCATCCTTTTAAGCGACCAAGAGATAGCCAACCTATCAGATGCACAGTTCAAAGCACTGGTGATCAGGATGATCACAGAATTGGTTGATTTTGGTCGCAAACTAGATGAAAAAATGAAGGCTACAATAAGTGAAATGAAGAAAAATGCACAGGGAACCAATAGTGGTGGAATGAAAGATGGGTCCCACATCAATGGAGTGGACCAGAAGGAAGAAAAAAACATACAACCAGAAAAGAACGAAGGAATAAGAATTTTTAAAAAATTAGGAGAGATTTAGGAACCTCCAGGACATTTTTAAACATTCCAACATCCAAATTCTAGGGGTACCAGAAGGAGAGGAGGAAGAGCAACAAGTGGAAAACTTATTTGAACAAATAATAAAGGAGAACTCCCCCAATCTAGCAAAGGAAACAGACTTCCAGGAAGTCCAGGAAGCTCAGAGAGTCCCAAAGAAGTTGGACCCAAAGAGGAACACATCAAGGCACATCATAATTACATTAGCGAAGATAAAAATGAGGAGAGAATCCTAGAGGCAGCAAGAGATAAGGAGACAGTTACCTACAAAGGAATTTTCATCAGACTGTCAGCTGATTTCTCAAAAGAGACCTTGCAGACAAGAAGGGGCTGGAAAGAAGTATTCCAAGTCATGAAAGGCAAGGACTTGCATCCAAGATTGCTCTAGTCAGCAAAGCTTTCATTTAGAATGGAAGGGCAGATAAAGTGCTTCCCAGATAAGGTCAAATTAAAGGAGTTCATCATCACCAAGCCCTTATTCTATGAAATGTTAAAGGGACCTATCAAAGAAAAAGAAGATAAAAAACATGTATAGTAAAATGACAGCAAACTCACAATTA
>CM052540.1:77838207-77933940 GCA_028533065.1 Trachops cirrhosus | reverse complement strand
CATCATCACCAAGCCCTTATTCTATGAAATGTTAAAGGGACCTATCAAAGAAAAAGAAGATAAAAAACATGTATAGTAAAATGACAGCAAACTCACAATTATTAACAACCACACCTAAAACAAAAGGAAACTAAGCAAACGACTAGAACAGGAACAGAACCATAGAAATGGAGATCACATGGAGGGTTAGCAACAGGGGAGTGGGAGGGGGAGAGAGGGGGAAAAGGTGCAGAGAATAAGTAGCATAGATGGTAGGTAGAAAATAGACAGTGGGAGGGCAAGAATAGTATGGGAAAATGTAGAAGATAAAGAACTTATGACACATGGACATGAACTAAAGGGGGAGAATGTGGGTGGGAGAGGGTGGGCATTGTGGAGGGGAATGAAGGGGGGAAATGGGACAACTATAGTAGCATAATCAATAAAATATATTTTAAAAAATGAAACTCGACCACCATGTTACACCACACACGAAAATAAATACAAGGTGCACAGAAGACTTAACTATAAGTCCATAAAAGTCATAACACCATAGAAGTCCTTCAGGAGAACATAGACAGGAAAATCTCAGATATTCCACACAACAATATTTTCACTGATATGTACCCTAAAGCAAGGGAAATAAAGGAAAGAATAAACAAATGGGATCTCATCAAAAGGAAAACCTTCTGCAAGGCTAAAGAATACAGCATTAAAATGAAAAGAGAACCAAACATATGGGAAAACATACTTGTGAATGATACCTCAGACAAGGGTTTGGTCTCCAAAATACAGAAAGAACTCACATGACTCCATTCTAAGAAGTCAAGCAACCCAATTAAAAAATGGGCAAAGGACTTTAAAAGACAGTTCTCCAGAGAGGATGTAGATAGGGTCCAGAGACATATGAAAAGACGCTCAGTATCACTAGCCATCAGAAAGATGCAAATTAAAACCACAATGAGATACCACCTCACACCAGTCAGAATGGCCATCATAAACAAATCAACAAACAACAAGTGTTGGAGAGGTTGTGGATAAAAGGGAAGCCTAGTGCACTGTTGGTGGGATTGCAGACTGGTGCAGCCACTTTGAAAACGGTATGAAATTTCCTCAGAAAACAAAAAAAAAATAAATAAAACTGCCATTTGACATGGCAATTCCACTGCTGGGATTATAGCCAAAGAACTCTGAAACACCAATCCAAAAGAACCTATGTACTCCAATGTTCATAGCAGCACAATTTACAGTGGCCAAGTACTGGAAGCAACCTAAGTGCCCATCAGTAAATTAGTGGATAAAGAAACTATGGTATATTTACACAATGGAATTTTACTCAGCAGAATGAAAGAAAGAGTTCCTACCATTTGCAACAGCATGGATGTAACTGGAGAGCATTATGCTGAGTGCAATAAACCAGGGGGTGAAAGACAAATACCATATAATCTTATGTTTAACTGGAACTGAATCAACAAAACAAACAACCAAGCAAAATATAACCAAAGACATTGAAATAAGAACAAACTGACAGTAACCAGAGGGGAGAGAGTAGGGAATAATATGGGGGGAGAGGGTGAATGGTTTACAGGAACAATTATAAAGGACACAAGGACAAAAACAAGGGCGGGTGAAAATAAGGGAAAGAGGTAGGGATGGCTGGGATGGTAAGGAGGTGTTGGGGAAAAAGGCAGAAAACTGTATTTGAACAAGAATAAAATTCAAAAGTATTTAATAAAAAATAAAATAAATAAAATGAGACTTGGCCTTGGGCAACTACTTAACCTCCCAGAGTTCCAGTTGCTTCATTTATGAAATAATTATATTAGTGCTGCTTACTTTATAAGATTTTTGTGAGGATTGCATGAAATAATAACATATGGGATCTAGTAAATTACTAAGTACTGTATGCATATAATGCATACCTGTAATTATTGTTTGTACTGTTTCCAAGTCAAAACAGATCTCCGAGGATTTTTAAACTCCTAGCTTCTGGATCAGTGTGCTAATAAGCCCCTAAGGAGTGATTCAACATTCTTGGTCTCTGATCCAAGCAGCTAATCTAAGGGTTAAGTGTAGATTCTCTATTCTGATATGATTGGCAATCTCCCCCTTGAAGGCTATGCTGGGTTATAATTACTGTAGTTCCTCACTCGCCAGGGATGGAGAATGTTCCCTAAAGGCCCCGCTAATGGTCCAAGCTACATGTCCATATACTCTCTGCTGTCTCCTGCATAACAAGGTCCCTGGTGTTTATTATCACTGAAAGAAATCTTGGCACTTCCAAAAGAACCAATAGAGGGCTGGTGGCAATCTAATGGTGGTTATATGCTTTCTTACCTTTCTAGTTTAAGCAAGAGGTTCCCACAGGACACTTATAGAACCAAGTAAGAAAACATAGAATATGTACTGTTCCTTGGAGGAGGGACAGTTCAGCCCTTACAATCCAAATGAAGCACTCAAAGACCTCAGAGATGCTCAAAGAACCAAATGGATTCCAAGTGACTGTTGTTGGAAGATTCTGCCCCAAATGTTGGATGTAAGCTCTAAGGAGGGAGAACTCCTGAGAAGTATAATTCAGCTTGTCCAGGAATTCATGTTTTTTCTTTTTCACTACATCCCTGAAAGGGAAGATTGAGTACTGTCACATCCTCAGATCCTAAACCTGAGACAGGTGTATAAGAAGCATTAAATAGCCCTGGCTGGTGTAGCTTAGTGGATTAAGCACGGGCCTGTGAACCAAGAGATCACGGTTTGATTCCCAGTCAGGGCACATGCCTGGGTTGCAGGCCAGTTTCCAGCAGGGAATGCACAGGAAGCAACCATACATTGATATTTCTCTCCCTCTCTCCTTCCCTTCCCCTCTGAAGATAAACAAATAAAATCTTTTTAAAAAAAGCATTAAATAAGTGAAACAGGTATCTAGAATTGTCTACCCAGAAACCAATGTCTTGGAATAGCCTTTCTCCTCAACCAAAGGGCTATCCAGACAGCTTCCATGTTTCTTCTTGATTCCCGTCCCCACTCTAGCTTCTGTTGATTGATCCTTAACCTAAACCAAAGCTCTTCTCCAGAATTTTTCAAGGTGGAAGTAAAATAGTCTAACTTGAGTACCAGGGGTTTTAAAATGAAAAACCTAGGAATTAACAAAGGCTCATGTTTTCTACCATGTGGAGAAAGCCAATTCCCAGGGAAAGAAAATTAACCCATACAGAAAAACAGGCCACAATGATCATGTCTGAGACCCTGGTTTTCCTAAGGACCAGCTGCACCCTGAACTTCTTATGGTTTGGCTGATCAATACATTATTTTTTTTATTTTAAAAATAATTTTATTTATTTACTTTTAGAGTGTTGCAGGGTGTGAGAAAAAGATCGATGTGCATGTTTAAAGACCAGTGCTCAATCCACTGATTCACATGAACCATGGGGAGCCACACCAACCAGGGTGCTCCACACATTCTTTTTTTTAAGATTTTATTTATTTATTTTTAGAGAGAAGGGAAGAGAGGGAGAAAGATAGGGAGGGAAACATCAATGTGTGGTTGCCTTTCACTTGGCCCCCACTGGGGACCTGGCCCACAACCCAGGCATGTGCCCTGACTGGGAATCAAACTGGGCAACCCTTTGGTTCAAAGCCTATGCTCAATCCACTGAGCTACACCAGCCAGGGCCAATCCACACATTCTTGATTCAGCAAACTAGTAAGTCCTTTCTCTCTACTCAAGCTCTATAGATTTGGACTCTGTCATTTACACCCCTAAGTGTCTCAAATAATGTAGTATTGGTTCTTCCAGTTTCATGTGGACCAGAAACAGACTTCAGTATCCAACCAATCTTTATATTTCACCTCTGGAACAACTCCAGACGTTTATGTTCACTTAGAATCTTCACTTCCTATACATCTACTACAACATCACCAGAGTAACTAACCATCCTAAATATTTCTTATTTATAAAACATTTCCTGGCTCCTACATCTTTCCCAACACACCCGGGGGATAATCAACCACTCCCTCCTTAAACCCGTTCAAATGTCCCATGCAACACTTTAGTACACTAAATGTTTTACATATATCTCCCCAACCAGAATGTAAAGCCCTCCAGGACATGCACTGTGTCTTCCTCATCTGTGATACCCCAGTTCCTAGTGTATGGACTGAAATATTGTAGTATACAGTGATTTTGTGCTCCCCTAGCCTGTTTCTATGTGGTATATGGTCCCTGTCAGAGTCCTCAACTGTCTGAAGAAGATATCAATCCAATTCCCACCTCTTATTCTCTGTTCCCAACCCTTCATAGAATTTGCTTTAATCAAATTATATATTAATGAACTGTTCTTGGCTTGGATTCAGAAATGAATTAAAGAAACACTTGCTGATGAATTTACTGGAGATGATGGTGATGGTAAGGTGCAGGATAAAAGTTTCACTCTGGTCTAAATATAGAAAAAAAGTGGGAATTTTCTAGGCAATAGGTCTATATTCTCCATATGAACACTGCATGTGTCTGGTCATTTTTTAATTAATCTGCATATTATTTTACATAATTGTGTCAGACTATTGTCAATCTGTTACATTAAAACTTAAGGAAGCCCAAAGGCACGGCAAGACATAAAATATAGGTACATGCACTGCAGCATGCCAAGAATTTCTTTTTATGATAAGAAAGGATTCTTGGCAGTGATGTGCTCAAGTGGGCTTTTACAAACTCACCAGAGACACATGTACACATCTCTTCCCAGCTGTTTTCGGTGATATACCCTAATGGGTGAAAATGCTGCATGAAATCAGCCATGATGGAAATATTTACACAACAAAATTGGCAAATGCTACAATAAAGGGTTTCATTTTCTTCATAGGCCAGTTGTTAAGCATTTACCAGCACTCCACTGTCCTGAGTGCTGACATGTCCTCCACTATCTCATCATCCCTTACTCTTGCTGTGATGTACCTCTGTGGGTCCTTGATCTTGGTATATTCTTTGCATTGCTTGTTTCTTGGTTCTATAGCAAAACAAAGTGAAAGTAACTTTAGCCCTATCTGAGTTGTCACTGTGATCCAACCTCAACCCTACAGCAGGTCCAGTCTAGCTCAAGATTACATACAAAATTCTGTACATAGTGTTTTACTAACTTACTCATTTTAATTTCATTCAGTTTCATCATGTTTTGTTCAGATAGACTAGAAATAAGTTAATAAATTGTTGTTGTCACCATTATTGATCAAAAGTTCAAAACCATCAGAGTCCCCCTGTTAATCACAGAATAAAGTCAGAAATTCTTTGCCTGGCACCTAAGGTCCTCCATTACCTGTCTTTTCAACTTTCTCATCCATCATCCCCCAACACAGAGCTCTTCTCCAGAGACTAGGTCATCTATCATCCCTAGCCAAGCTTACTCATTACTACTTTCATGACTTCCTCCATCCTTTGGTCCTTTCTTTTAAAAAAAAAAGATTTTATTTATTTTTTAAGAGAGGGGAAGGGAGGGAGAGAAATATCAATGTGTGGTTGCCTCTCGTGAGACCTGTACTGGGGACCTGGCCAGCAATCTAGGCATGTGCCCTAGAATGGGAATCGATCCGATGACCCTTTGATTCACAAGCCGGCACTCAATTCACTGAGCCACACCAGCCAGAGCTCCTTTGGTCCTTTCTGAGTTACCTAATAGTTCTCTTTCCACCTACTCATAGCTTTGTCATCCTCCAAAGCCCAATTCAAATTTCATCTGGTTCAAGAAACCCCTCACCCACACCAGCTTGGCCCACAGTGATCTCTGTTGTTTCTGAGCTCCTATAGGGGAATGGGCAGAGATGGAATGATCTCAACTACCATTGGTCAGGCCTGTACTATTCACCAGGTGTTGTGCAAGGTGCTGCCTTTCTCTTACAAGGACCCTTGTGATTAGGCCAGGCCCACTCAAATAATCTAGGATAATCTCCCCATTCAAGATCCTTGATTTAGACTTCCAAGTAAAATGGAGGCATAGGTATGCATGCTTTGCCTCCAAGTGCAACTACTCAGAGAGTTACAACTATTTCTCAAAACAAAAAACAACCAGAACTGTCAGAAAAGCAAGCTTTATGGAAGTCTGACAACCAAGGATTTAAAGAAGATACATTCAACCCGAAGGGTAGGAGGGGTGGAGTCACAGAGATGGGTGGAGTTGCAGAGATGGGCAGAGAGGTGGTTTAGCACAGAGAGGTAGCAGTGGCAGTGGCAGCAGAATGAGTGGTCACAGCCGCAAGGCAAAACACATAGCCCAGGGCTCCGGCACCAGAAAGATAATTCCCCAAAACTTCTGGCTGTAAAAATAAGTGGGAGCTGGGGTAGTAGAAGAAACTGCTTGATTTTCAGGACAGTTCATTTAAAGGGCCCAAATGGACTTAAAATGTATATAAACCTACCCATTCTGGAGTTTACAACTGGGGCAGCAGCTGGAAGGATGCCTGTTGCATACTAGAAGTGGAGAAAGTGACTGAAAATGAGGCAAGTGCCAGGCAGGCCTCCAAAAGCCAGGCAGTGGCATTGTCTCCTCTCTGAGCCCTCCCTCCACACAGAGCCACAAAATGGTGAAGTAGGATGTCCCACCCTGGTGATTACCTAAGGCTCTGCCCCACACAATTTACAGGTGCCTTTTACTGGGAGTCAAAGCAGCTCTACTTAATATACAGAAACAAACATAAGGTGGCTGCTGAATTGAAGAGACAAAAAGTATGGCCCAAATGAAAGAACAGAGTAAAACCCAGAAAAAGAACTAAACAAAATGTACATAGCCAACCTATCAGATGAAGAGATCAAAACGCTGGTTATTAGGATGCTCAGAGAACTCAATGAGTATGGCAAAAACATAAGGAATAAATGAAGGCTACACTAAGTGAAATAAAGAAAAATCTACAGGGAATCAACAGTGGAGAGGATGAAGTCGAGAATCAAACCAATGATTTTTAACACATAGAAGAAAAAAGCATTCCATCAGAACAGCAGGAAGGAAAAAGAATTAAAAAAAGAAGGATAGATTTAGGAGCCTCTGAGACAACTTTAAACATACCAACATCCAAATAAAAGAGGTGCCAGAAGGAGAAGAGGAAGAGCAAGAAATTGAAAACTTATTTGAAAAAATAATGAAAGAAAACTTCCCTAATTTGGTGAAGGAAATAGACATATACTCTGGGAAGTACAGAGTCCCAAACAAGTTGGACTCAAAGAGGACCACATCAAGACACATCATAAATAAAATGCCAAAGGTTAAAGATAAAGATATCATCTTAAAAGCACAAGAGAAAAGCAGAGAGTTACCTACAAAGGAATTCCCACAAAACTATCAGCTGATTTCTCAAAAGAAACCTTATGGACAAGAAGGGGCTAGAAATAAAGTGATGAAAAGCAAGGACCTACAACCTAGATTACTCTATCCAGCAAAGCTTTCATTTAGAATGGAACAGCAGATAAAGTGCTTCTCTGACAAGGTAAAGCTAAAGGAGTTCATCATCCAAGCCATTAAGAGCTAAGTGAAATAAGCCAGGCAGTTAAAGACAAATACCATATGATCTTGCCATTAACAGGAACCTAAACTACAAAACAAAGAAACAAGTGAAATATAACAAAAGACACTGAAATAGAGGACAGGTAGTCAGGGACCAGAGGGGAGAGGGGAGGGAATTCCAGGGGAGAAGGGAAGGGTTTACAGGAACAAATATAGAGGACACATGGACTAAACTAGGGGGGTTGGAAAGGGGAGGGAGGAGGGGAGGAATGGGTGGGTAGGCTGGAATGGGAATAAAGGATAGAAACTGTAATGAATAAACTAAAATAAAAAATAAAAAAAAGAATAAAACAGAGCTCTAAAAAAAAGACATGACATGTTAAAGGGACTTATTTAAGAAAAAGAAGAAGATTAAACCTATGAACATTAAAAGTGCAACAAATTCAGAACTATCAACAACTGAATCTAAAAAAAAAAAAAAAACCTAAGCAAACAGCCAGAACAGGATCAGAATCACAGAAATGGAGATCATTTGGAGGTTAATCTGTTGTGGAGGGGAGGGGGAGAGGAAGGGGGAAAAGGTGGAGGGATTAAAAAGCATAACTGGTAGGTACAAAATAGACAGGGGGATGTCAAGAATAGTATCATAAATGGGGAAGCCAAAGAACTTATATACAGGACCCATGGACACGAACTAAAGAGGGGTATTGCTGGAGGAAAGGGGGTTACTGGGTGTAGGGTGGTGAAGGGGGAAAAATTGGGACGTGTAATAGTATAATCCATAAAGCATACTTTAAACAAGATCCTTAATTATATCTGCAAAGTTCCATCTGCTATACAAGGTAACAACATATCACAGGTTCTGGGAATTAGAACATGGACATCTTTGAGGGGCCTTTATTTAGTCTACCACACTGGGCTTAGCTTTGGATTTCATTTATTTTGGCCCTCTTCATGTCTGAGCACATAAGAGATGCTCTTTTCTGGATCTCATCTGAGGTGACAATGAACTCTTAAGGTGAAGATTGCCACTGTCTGCCTTGGCTGATGTGGCTCAGTAGATTGAGCGCCAGCCTGTGAACCAAATGGTCGCTGATTCCATTCCCAGTCTGGACACATGCTGGGTTGTGGGCCGGGCCCCCGTGAGGGGTGCGTGAGAGGCAACCACACAGTGATGTTTCTCTCCCTCTCTTTCTCCCACTCTTCCTCTCTCTCTAAAAATAAATAAATAAATAAATAAATAAATAAATAAATAAATAAACAAACCTTTAAAAAAGATTGCCACTGTCTGACCACTGTCCCCATCACTGTCACTAGTAAACCACAGTTGGGCACAGACTTCATGAAACTCAATTCCTGTCACCAACAACTGACATTCACAAGGGCACAGTCAGGCAAAGTTTGTGTTCAAACCAGTCAGCAACATTGTCACAAAATAATACCCAAATAAAACAAAGTTCAGTACAGACACCTAATAGTGGCTGGCACACAGTCAGTGCTCATTGAAAGCTAGGAGTTCAGAGGGTTTCTTTTATTCTCCTCTAGTCAGTAAATTGAGAATTCAGATGATTCTTTTGACAAATCTGCCAGGCTAGATCCAGTTTTGCCATCATAACCAAGCCTGCCAATGTCCTGGGTTATTCTTTAATCATTTCAGGGAGGCTCTGATAACAGGCCACATGAGCAGTATGAACCTTGATATCAACCCCATGGACAATAATTCACTAATGTGCTGAGGCTTAGCCTTTGTTAGGCACTGAATCATGAGAGGAGGTTGCTCCTGCATTTCCTCTACCCTACCCCCTAGAGCTGTGCCTTATAAATTGCTGTCCCTTTAACCACAGGTTGTCCAGAAAAACAATAGACCTCCCTAGGGATTATTATCCTCCTGCCTGCATACCAGAAACCTGGGGCTCTGATGCATAGGTGCTATGAAAAGAATGGAAGGAAGGAACCAATTTCCCGGCAGGTTCACTGCTGAGTCTTTGTGAAGGAGCTGAAGGTCTTTCTGCACCCATAACACCGTTTTCTGGTAAGGAAAATATGCATGTCGTAACATGGAAGCGGTTCCAGTGAATGAGAAGTTGTAAGAGTGTATTTAAACCTACAGGGCAGCAATAGGAGAGTCACATTGCCTTGCCATAATTGGATAATTGAAGACAACCCTGGATAAATGTCCCTTTGACAGGAAAATGCATTGTTCTACATTATGAGCCTTGGTAGAAATATAGCAAAAACCTGTGATAGCATTTCCTTGGATTGGCTTTGGACACAACGAATGTGGTCTGGGATTTGTGCTGCTTGCTACATGAATGGCCTTTGGTAAATTACTTCTCAGGGCCTCAGTCCCCTTATGTATAAAATAAAATACTGGCCTCAAAGGGCTGTGGAGAGAATTAAACAAGATTTTGCACAAAAATAATGCAGTTCTGAGTGTACACCAATTGTTCAAATGTCTTTTCACTGTTAAGGTTTCCCTTAAAATTAACTCTGGGAATCACTAAGACTTTAGAAATCACCTAGTTCAACTCTCACTTCTACAGATACCTTTGGGAGATATTTTGTTTTATATATATATATATATATATCATATATATATATGGAGAGAGAGAGATTTCTATTAAGATAATTTTGTGACCTAAAATGGTTATTGATCATCAGATTTAACCTTAGAATAATATGGACTTCCCACAAAATCCCAAATCAGGAAATGACTGTTTAAAGCAAAAGGATGACTCTTGAGAGTTTTGTGATCTCCTTTAAAGGCCTATCTGTATCAATAGGACTTTCAGAAAATCAAAAGTACACCAAAGAGATAAAAAGGAAAGTTACTGGGAAAAAATATATAAGTTAAATTGAAAAATTCTACTCTGTGATATTTTGGGTTTTATTTTATTATTAAAGATTGTGTTTGCATATGCAAGACCCATTTCACATAACACAGAAAATGCTGAATATATATTCAGATTATATCAGTTTATAAAATTTTAGTATGTTTTAGTATAAAAATGTTTTTCTTTATGAAGACTAGAAGTGAACATAGAAACATACAAGTGTGACTATACAAACTGTAAAACAGATACTATAATATTTCCCTTCATTTTAATGTTATTTAGCTTTATTATGGATTTCTTCTTTGTCAAAAACATTTGATACTACAGTATTGCCCATCTGAAAGTAGTGTGTTAGCCAATACACAGGCCAACCCAGGGGCCTACATAGCAAGCAATTTACCAAACTAATTTCATTGCCATGAAAATTATGTGTTATAATTTGCCAACCCAACAAGCTAGTTTTCTTTGCCTTTCTTTTTTTCTTCTTTTCCTTTCCTTTTCATTCATTCATTCATTCATTCATTCATTGTTTATGCTATTACAGTTTTTCCTGCTTTTTCTCCCTTTTCCCACCTCCACTCAGCTCCACCCTTTCCACTCCCTAAATCAATTCCCATATTGTTTATGTCCCTGGGTTGTGCATAAAGGTCCTTTGGTTAATCCCTTCACCATCTTTCCTCCTTTCCCTCCACCTCCCCTCTGGCAGCTGTCAGTCTGTTCCATGTATCTATGCTTTGTTTCTATCCTGTTAGTTAGTTTACTGTAATAATTAGATTCCACATATAAGGGACATAATGTGGTATTTGTCTTTCACTGACTGGCTTAATTCAGTTATCATAATTTTCTCCATGTCCATTCATACTGTCACAAAATGTAAGAGTTCCTTATTATTTTATTGCTGTATAGTATTCCATTATGTAAATGCACCACAGCTTTTTTATCCACTCTTCTACTGATGGGCACTTAGACTGTTTCCAGATCTTGGCTATTATAAACAGCACTGCTATGAACATAGAGGTGCATATATATTTTTTGCATTGGTGTTTTGGGATCCTTAGGATATATTTCCAGAAGTAAAATATTTTTCTTTTTACATATTGGGATTCTCTAGTTGTTTTCTTTGCAGTACCTGACCCCTACCTTTGTTTTCTGAGACCTGGCAACCCCTACTATTACATTATGGATTTTTAAATGTACAGTTGTGTATGGTTCTGGAAACTGATAAACTTTTATAAATATATAAATAAACATAAAAATACTGTTTATGACAGCACATAGAGTAGTTTACCCATATCAAAGTTAATCTTTGTGCATAATTTAAAAATATACATTGGGATATGTAGAAATGGGACTATCCATACATTTTTATAAACAAGTTTGTACAGCCAGAGTGTTTTTGTAAATGACTACATTTTATAACACAATCATGTAATATACAGAACTATAAGCAGAGAATTTGCAAAACAAAATAAAGGGCTGCATGCTTATTTTTTTAAACTTTAGTTTTAGATATGTCATATGTTAATTTGATGATTTATTAAAAGATAAAAAATTTGTCCATGGAGGTATAGGAAATAAATATTCATGAAAAATTATTTTTTTAATTTGGAGAAGATGGAGAGGAGATTTGTATTAGAAACCATCTGCTGTATTCCCTGCACTATTCTCCTTAGGAAGCAAGAATGCCCCAGGTGCTCCAAGTCTTGAAAGTCTCTCCAATTCATTATTAATTGGGACCAAGAAAGGTCAAAATGATGGAGATGAGGGCTAGAATGCTTCAGACTGATGAGACCTGAGTTCAGCCCCAAAAGCCTGGAACACAGTGACAAGACACTGAAAAAGGCAAAAATAAGATAAGCCACCAAGATGTTAGTTAGTGTCTGCAGTCCAATGCCTTTTCCAGTTTTTGTGTATGTTGAGTAACTAAAGCATTCTGCCCTAAAGAGTTTTGAGGATTGATTTTGAACGTGAGGAATCCTAGACATGTACCAGGTATTGTGCTGAGGTGCCCACTTAAAACCACAATGAGCTAATGAAGAAAGTATTAGCATTACTCTCTTTGCACAGACGAAATGACACTTAGAAATGTTAAGCAGTTTGACAAAGGCCATCAAGAGAGGCAAGTGTGGATGCAAGATGTGCGTGATATGTGTATGTGCATGTGTGTGAATGTGTATGTTTAGGAGGAAGGTGAGATCTCACTTTCAGGAGCATGGTAAATCATGGGCATGTCCCTCTACAGACTCTCTCCTCTCTTCCCACTCCTCTTTATTCTTTTTTTTTTTAATTTTTTATTTTAGTTTATGCATTACAGTTTCTATCCTTTATTCCCATTCCAGCCCAACCACCCATTCCTCCCCTCCTCCCTCCCCTTTCCAACCCCCCTAGTTTAGTCCATGTGTCCTCTATATTTGTTCCTGTAAACCCTTCCCTTCTCCCCTGGAATTCCCTCCCCTCTCCCCTCTGGTCCCTGACTACCTGTCCTCTATTTCAGTGTCTTTTGTTATATTTCACTTGTTCCTCAGAAAACTAAAAATGTATCTGCCTTTTGACCCAGCAATTCCACTGTTGGGACTATATCCTAAGAACCCTGTAACTCCATTCCAAAAGAACTTATGCACCCCAATGTTCATAGCAGCACAATTTACAATAGCTAAGTGCTGGAAACAACTTAGGTGCCCATCAGTAAATGAATGGATCCAAAAACTATGGTACATTTACACAATGGAATTCTATGCAGCAGAAAGAAGGAGCTCATACCCTTTGCAACAGCATGGATGGAGCTGGAAAGCATTATGCTAAGTGAAATAAGTCAGGAAGTGAAAGACAAATACCATATGATCTCACCACTCCTCTTTATTCTTGATGCCTCCATTCTAATTCCAGAAAATGACCCAGATAAGGTATTATCTCTCTTCTTTTTATCTTGATGTAATAGAGGTCAAAGCCAGCAGTATTGCCAAAAACTTGGATTTTCACCAAATGGGCTCCTCCCTTCTCTAGATGTCTTCAAAGCAGCAAAGATGGCTTGGCAAAAAAAAAAAAAATCATCAGCCTTTGTTCTTCTCTTTATTTGTTCTCACCATGCTGAAGACTCAGACACCCTTTATACCTGCAGATTTTCCCATTCCACACAAGGCAGATAAGTAGGACTGCAGGGTGAAAGGCTGAGGGAGTTCACCACCACCAAGAAACATTTATTGAGGAAGACAATACAAGGAGACTGAAAAGCAAAGAGGTAGAGTAAACAAGACCATATAGATTCAAACCTTGCCTCTGCCATCATGAGATGAATAACCTTGAGAAAGTTATTTAAATCAACATGGGCCACAGTCTCCCCATCTGTAAAGTGGAGATAACAATACCACTGGACTCACAAGCTTGCCATTATGCAGAATGCTCTCAGGAATGTGGAATGCCTGGTGCACAACAGGCACTTAGTAAACAATGGCTTTTATTCCTGAGGAAGCTCTGTGAATCATGTTCAATGCTAAGGATGCAGCACATAGCCACTACCCACAGAGTCTAGGTAAGTTAGAGGGACATGGCACATATGTTAAAAAAATAATGATTCAAGATAGACAATTTTCACGTGAATAGTATTGATGCATGCTATGGGAACTCAAAGGAAGAAACTATCATAAAATTAGAAAAAAATGTTAGATTACAGTTGACAGTCCTGTAAAGAAAAGTGACTTTGCCAGTGTCACAAAGCTAGTTTTAAAAGAGTTGGGAATAAAGTTCAGGTCTCCTGCTTCATACTATCAGACTGTTTCATGAAACTATGCCAAATACCACCAATGAAAACAATCTTAACAATAGTGTTAGTTAACAACTTAAATGTGCTTTTTACATGATCTGCATCTTACATGCATTATCTTAATAAATCCTCATAATAATCCTGAGAGAGGTATACTTTCCCCATTTTACAGATGATAAAATTGAGGTACAGGAGGGATAAATAATTTTTCCAAAGTCTTACAACATGAAAGAAACTTAGCCAGGACTAAATCAAGGTTTCTAACTAGTTATAATGGAGGAAGATAGGGTAGCCAAACACAAGGAGAATGGCAGACTAAATCTCAGTGGTGGAAATGGACATTTATGAAAATTGAATGAGCTGCTTTTACTTGAAGAGGAAATTCAGGTAGAGGAGTAAGCAAAAACACTTCAAACAGAATACAAGGCAGACAGAAGGAAGCCTTGAATGTTAATCCAGGCAGCAAATACTTTGTCTATTGTTTGTTTGGACAGATGGTAGAGTCAGAAGACAGGCTTGACAGTTCTATAGTTGTAGGGATTTTTTAAGGTTAATCTGCTCACAGACAGAATGAAGAGAGAGAGCCTAGAGGCAGGGAGGCCGGTCTGTGGCTAACTGCTGCAGCTCTAAAGAATGATGGGGTGTTTTTCAGGTGTTCCTCAACTTCCCAGGAGCACACAGCTTCGTGTCCACTTCCCAGTATCACCACAGGCATTGGGAGAGACTAACATTCCCTACCCATCTCTCCCCACAGGCTGTGTGGTACTTCCACATCTGTGTCAGCCCCCAAACCCCTTTGGGAAACATGAAGATATTTTCCCTCTACCAGGCGTTCAGATTCATCTGGCTCTCCAAGCCAGCTGGCCGGCACTTTCATAGAGATCACCAGCTTCAGGCACCACTGACTCTTGCTGACTTTGAAGCCATCAATCGCTGTGAGAGACCATTGCCTAAGAACTTTAACTTTGCAGGAGATGTGCTGGACAAGTGGTCCCAAAAGGAGAAGGTATAAGATGATTGGCTTCCAGGTGCTTGGTGTACTTTCCCTTTCCTTGTTCTGGGGTCCACTTGTCATTCTTAATTCAATTCTTGATGTCATTTCTTTTCTGACTGCCCTATTCTCTTGCCAGGGAATATGTCTGAAGCTTAGCTATGCATGGGTGTCTTTCTCCAAAGCCTCCTCAACCCCCTTCAACATGGTTACTCAGTCATGCCTCTTTTCCTTCATTTGTCTCCAAGCTCTTTGCTCTCCACTCATTTGTTTGAGGTTGTCACAGGCTTATCAAAAAAATCAGTAATCTGAGCTTTGGTTTTATGAATAGTTTTCATTGGAGTAATTAGAAGAGAATTAGAGGTTGAGAAGAACAAAGCAACAATTCTTACAGGGTATCTGCAGTGTAGCCTCAGGTCAAGGTCTGTGCTTCCTGACTCCCATGCCATGGCAGACACTGAGCTGAACACTTTACCTAATGGTGCTTACCAAACACACTGCAAGAACCTGTGATTCAGAAAGTGGTGTTAAGTAATACATATACAAGGTATGAAACAATGCCAAGTCAGTTCTTCCTTTTAGAAGAAAGATTCTTTCTTTCAATTCACTAAGTTTTTAACACTACTCTAACACTTGCTAAACTCTTTTGAACAGAGAGAGTAGGTAAAATATAATAATCTGTAGGTAAAATTTAATGGCATACTGTGTTTTCAATATACTTATTTTCCAGTAAATTCTTTTTAGCAGGTGGTACTGATTTCCAGTATGGTGTTGATTAAACACACTTTCTTTTTTAAGTAAATGTACACAAGTAAAAGTGAGTTGGTGTAAATAAAAATACAAAGAACAATAGCACAAATGTAAACAGATATGACAAACATTAGTGATGCTCAAATGACTAAAGATTGAGAAATACTGACCTATATTATTTCATCATATCCCCATCACAACACAGGTGTTGCAGATAAGGAACTTGAACTTGCAGAAGTTAAGCTACTTACAAAGGTACCTGAGCCAACCCCTGACCTTATGGAGCTCACATCTGTAGGGAAAGGATACATTTGTGATACAAGAAAGTAAAGTGGAGTTCCTGGGAATATGAGCATGATGCTGCAGAACACAGAGAAGTCAGTGGGCAAAGAGGAGGCTAAGAAAGGCTTCACAGAGGGTGATGTGCAAGTTGGGCTTTGAAGTCTTTTCCAATCAGGGGAAGTAAAATGAGCATTCTAGATAGGAGAAGGAATAGGGAGTAATTTTGCCCCTCAGGCAATGTATACAGTGGGGGTTTTGCAGCATACATCACTTGCTTTATAAAACCATGGGTGATAAATTTCCTCCAGAAATCAAGCAATCATGGTGATTCCTATTCCCACCCCCATGGCCCTCCACCCTGCTCCCTGTTATCTATGAAACCCACACTCTCAGCCTTTTGGGTATAAGTACCCAAAAGTTCCTAATCAACCTAATAATGTCCCTAATCAACCTTGGACATGCATTAGGGTTATTTGGATGGTGTAATATTTAACTTAAGCAAGGAATTTTATTGGAAAGATATGGGAGAGCTCAAAAAATTGGGCTGCAAGCTGGCACTGTCAGTCCCAGCAAGGACAGAAGCTAGGCCAGCTCCCTGAGGATGCATAAGCACCAAGAGCTGATAGGTCCAGGAGAGATCTGATTGGCCTGACTTGGATCACATGCCCACCCACTGGTCAGGGAAGGGAGAGCACTCCAGTGCAATGTTTCACCAAGACTGCATTCAGTAGGAGAGGAGTAGTTCCTTCAAACACAATCTGGGGTGCTGTTACTTGAATCCATAGGCACAGGCACTGAAAGGAAACAATGGTAGATGTCCCATCTACTTGGTGACCATAGCCTTTTTCTCTCTTTCCATGTGCCTGTGGCCAGACAGGAGAGAGACCAGCCAACCCAGCCCTTTGGTGGGTGAATGGCAAAGGGAGTGAGGTGAAATGGACCTTTGGAGAACTGGGCACCTTGTCCCGAAAGGCTGCCAATGTGCTCATCGAGCCCTGTGGCCTAAAGAGAGGAGACAGAGTGGCCATCATACTGCCCCGAATCCCCGAGTGGTGGCTGGTCAACGTGGCTTGTATGCGAACAGGTCAGTGTACATATTTAACCTTTGTAAATCAGGCAGAAACAGAGAGAAGACAAAAGTTGAGGTTTTCTTAGTTGTTAGTTCTGACTAGAAGCTATGCTTACAAAGGACAGCAAAATCAGAGTTGAAATTCATGATGTAATAATAGTTTTAAAACTACCTTAAAATGTCGATAGCATTGTGATGCTCATTTTTCAAAACAGGAAACTGAGGTTCAGAGAGGTTAAGAAACTTGCCAAAAGCCATACAGCTCAAAAGCTATGCAGTTGGGATTTAAGCACTAAATTCTGTAAAATCAAGTATGGGTACCAATGCCTCTTTGCAAAGCTAGATTGTGATGTGTTTATCCAGGTGATACAGCAGTTACTTCTCTGCATGTATTGGATTCTCCCTTATATGAAAATACAAAAGGAAGAAAAATCATTTTAGACTGCAAGGACTTAAAAAAATATGACTGTGGACCCAGCTGGAAAACCTTCACCTCTTCCCAGACAAAAAGATGAATATACTCACTGACACATTTTCTCCCAAAGTAGTAATTTATAATGTACCCCCAATTTCCAAAGGATTCTTTTCTCCTCTGGCACTGAGGTCAGCAAAAGCCATGGCCTACAGATTGGCCATCTATTTTTGTAAATAAAGTTTTAAGGTTTTATTGGAATACAACCATGCTTATTCATTTACGCATTGCTTGTGGCTCTTTTTGTTCTATAACAGTGGGATTATTAATCAAGACAGAGATGGTATGACCCAAAAAGCCTAAAATACTTACTATCTGGCCCCTTACAGGAAAATTTTGCCAAACCCTGTTCTAGAATACAACAAAAATGTTCATAAAATAAAAAAATAAGGAAGAATATACTTCTGTAGAAAACACAAAGCTATCTATTGCAATAGGGTCAAAAATAGAAAAAAATTGGAAACGATTATATAAAGATGATCAAATAAATTATAACTTTCCCAAGAATAAAATTTAGTGGAGGTGTGTTTATTGCTAATTGAAATTATGATGGTTCAATTTGATGGGTATAATTAAAAGACAATTATAAGGATATCGCAATGGTGTTAAAAATGTTCTTACTGCCCATGTTAAATCAAAACAGCAATATATAAAATTTATTTCACATTCACTATAGAAAGGAATTTGCAAATGTAAAACCAATTTTGGGTTGGAAGGAGTTAAAGGTAGTTTATTTGTCATAAAAATGTATTTAATACTATTTAACATGATTTATGCAATTTGTGAAATGTGAAGATTAAAAATGAACACACAAGGTGAATAGTCTAAACCATTCAATGAATTAGATGTTAAGCAAACAGCTGAGGAATGTTTTCTAATTCAAAATTACTAAGGCTTCTGAGTGAATATGAAGATGCTTGTACCATATGGCAAAATATTTTGCTTTTGCTATAAAGTCCATGCAGTCTACAATCCAACAGAAGACAATCTCCTCCTTTACCTCCAAGCCAGCTGCCTATCCACTGAACCCATTCATGCCACAAATCTACCAACAGTCCTAATAATTTCTAAGCTGATAAGCACAAGTGGTTGGCAAAATAAATAACCTTATATTTTTATATTGAGTGAACAATCTGAGATCCTCTAAGGTGTTTCCTTAGTTAACTTCCTTATCATCACATATTTATTTGTTTTCTCAAGAAAGGATGATATCTAAGAGCTTTTGAAATATATTTTATAAAGTCTCCTTCCTAGGAATTCAACTCTGCACCTTCCTATTTAGCTGACTTTAGGGAACTCACCAAGAAATAAGGATCTGATATACAGTATAGGTCTTGGGAGTCTCAGCTATGTATCTCTGAATACTGGTTCTGCCACTTACCGACTTTGAGAACTGTGGACCAGTCATTATCTATACATTAGGATTAATTTAAAGTGAGATACCAGGCACATAATACATGCTCAATAAATGGTAGCAGGTCTCTACATACATCCCGTTTTCTTCCCATTGATTCACTTTAGAAAGAACAAACCACCTTCCATCTAACTCTCTCATATCTCTCTTCTCATAAAGAACTGGCACTGTAAAATCAAATGTGTTTCAGGCTAGTGTTTAGGATGAAGTGAGGAAGTAGGATAAACTCAGAATCACCTAAGTAAGCAGTATAGACACACTATGAGGGCACCAGACCACTAGGAAGACCTGGGTTTGAGAGCAGATTCTGCCACTCACCAGCTATGACCTGACCTCAAGGTCCATCAAATGGCAGCAACTGCATGGACCCAAAGGGCTGCTTAGAACAGTGTTCTTCAGGCTTCTCTGACTTCACGACCCAACAATAAAAATATCTGGGATGCACATCCTCCCATCTGGATAGCTATTTATATTGTTCTGTACTAATATAACATGCATATTATAAATTATGTACAAAAATTAGACAAAAAGAATTCAATACTTTAACACTTTTTTTAAATTTTAATTTTTTTCTCACCCCATGTGAATTATCTTGCAAAACTCACTTTGGAGACCACTGGTTCAAAAGTGTACATAAAAATGTGTTATAAACTATAAAAAGCTATGTAAGCATTAAATAATGATTAAAATGTTTCACAAAAATATTACATAATAATAGCTCACCATTATAATGCCTCCTATATGCCAGACACTATTATTTTCCCCATTTTATGGATAAGGAAAGGAAGATACAGAGAGATCAAGTAACATGCTCAAGGTCACAAAGCTAGTAAGTTATAAGGACAGCTTTAGGCACAAGGACTGTCAGACTCTGAAGACAGCTCTAAGAATCTCCCAGTGATCAGGGTCCTGTGGGCCATCCCTGGGAACCAAGGCAGGGTTGGCCGAAGGCTGGATTTCATAGCTCTTCCTCACCCAGGCACAAAGCCTAAACATCCACAGTTGTCAATCTTACCTAGGGAACAACAGTTTTGTTAGCTCAGGGTCCTCTCTTCTCTCTAGGGCTTGTCTTCATGCCAGGAACAACACAGCTGACTGCAAAAGACATCCTCTATCGGCTGCAAGCATCCAAGGCCAAGTGCCTCATGGCCAGTGAGGAGGTGGCCCCAGCAGTAGAGTCCATCATGTCAGAGTGTCCTGATTTGAAGATCAAACTCCTGGTGTCTCCACACAGCCGTAAGGGGTGGCTCAGCTTTCAAGAGTTATTTCAGTGAGTATTTCCCCTGCCCCATGTCAGAAGCAGAAATAACACCACAACTATATCTCAGAGTATCCTTGCCTCCATGGACTCAGCAATACTGGGCTGATCCAGGATCCTTCCCAGAAAAGTATCACCTAATGAAAGGTTTTAAGAACAGAAGGAAGGAGTACAGTTCTGCTTTCATTGCCCTATGTCCCACCTCGGCCTGTGGTGAGAACCCTGCATGGTAGTTTCTAACTTGTGGACCACTCTCCTTGCCTTGACTCCCTCTGACCACCCATTTATTCCTCAAACATGCCCTACTTCAGAGCCTTTGCACCTGCTGTTTCTCTGCCTGGAATGCTCTTCCCTAATCCTTCCTATCAGATTTCAGCTTGAATGTTTTCCCTCAGTGAGGCTGTCCATGGCCACCACATCTAGAGCAGTATTCCAAGCCACTCTGGACTTTGAGGGCTGTTGTTTTATTCATAGCCCTCAATACTATCTGAATATCATGTCCAGTCACTTGTTCCTTATTTATTGGTTTTCTCCTGTACCACAGGGATTGGCAAATTAGAGTCCATGGGCCAATTCTGGTAAGGCACCTGCTTTGTGAGTAAAGTTTTATTGGAACACAGTTACACCCATTTGTTTACATATTGTCTATGGCTGCTTTCATCTTACAAGAGCTGGATTGAATAGATGCAACAGAGATCACAAGGCCCACAAAGTCTATGATATTGACTCTCTGGCCCATTACAGAAAAAGTTTGCTAGTCTTTGTCATAGACTGTAAGCTCCAAAAAAGCAGAGGCCCTGCTTGTTTAGTGGATCACTCTCTCCCTAGTCCCTACCATAAAGTTGGTGCTTTAAAAATATTTACTGAATGAATCAACAAAACAGATCACTTAACCTCAGTATTTTTTGTATGTAAAATGGGGATGATTATTCTGTATATATCAAGGAGTAATGCAGTATAAAATCAGCTAATATGTGAGAAAGTGCTTCCTAAATTATAAGAAAGTAAAATGTTACTAAATGGTATGATCCTTCAAATAGCTATTAAATAACTTATGTTTTTTTTAAAAAATCTCCTGGACAAATTTATAGAAAAAAGACATGAAATCCCTATTGAATAGAAGAGCAATTTCCTTTGTGGGAATGAAATTTTATCCTACTAATTAATATAAACCAAATCCTACTGGCCAATATCAAAATTCTTTCCCAAAGGCCATGCCAGTGAATCCTGTTTGTGTCTTTTATAAACTATGTAACTTTGCACAGGTCAAGTAGCATCTCTGGGACTCTGTATCTTCTCCATAAAATGGCGATAAAGACAGCATCTCCCTCATGGGGTACAGAAGGACCACATATGATAACGCATGGGAACGGCTTAGCATGATGCCTGGCACAGAGTGTTATGAGTAATTATAATTACTACCCTTATTATTTTAAAGTTAATAAAGTCATTTAGCAGTTCAGTGATTCCCTAAGGTAGTAATATCCAGATTATTTGAGTATGCATCTAGATTGGTAAAATATTTTTAAGATGCTCCCCTGACACATGTATATTTACTGATTTATAAATTATATACATGTATGTTTCTGCATTGCATTGATATAGAAAATAAACATCTTAAAGGATTAACAAAAGAATACATCTACCTTGCAGTTCTGTTTTCTTCCCTGTCCCAGTTGTACTGCATACACCCTGGGCAGCAAGCATCCCTTGTCAGAGGCTGCTCCTCCATCCTAAATAACTCCAACATTCTGCTGGGTCCCCAAGAAACCTTAAAGGTGCCACAAAATTGACAAAAGAAAAGGGTCTTTGAACTCATGTGAATTTCAAATTAAAATTTACACATTTGGGGGGATATTTTCAGGATAAACAGAATCCTCACTTCAAAAGAACACTGAAGTATCATAACTCCAAAAGTGCCATGGACTGTTTCTCTAAAAACTAAGGAAAGGAGAGCTGTCATTGTCAACAGTTGGCCAGTCTTTCAGAAATCCACACAAAGCAAGAATCAGGTCTTGCTTTCACATTTCACACTGTTGGAGTTAATCTTCTATTCAAGGAGTTCATTTTAAGGCCTCTCACCTTCCTTCTGCCTCCCAAGGATAGAAGTCCATGAACATTTTCCAGAATATTTATAATAGGATGCAGAGAATGACAAAATTATAGGTCAGACTAATGTTTCTCCCTTCCTATCCTGGTAAAAAAGACACTTCCCTGTGGATCTAGAACCCTGAATTCTGGTCTTGAGTGGACTGGAACAGCATAAGCAAGGACATGGGAGCAAAGATATGGAAGCAAAAACATTCTAAGGTGTGCAGGGGATGGACAATTGGAGTCACAGTGGAAGCCAGAGTATATATAGTCTCTCATATAAAGACCCCAGATGCATGCTAAATCTTTAACTTACACTACAATCAAAGAAAGCCATGATGAATTTTAAAAAGGGGAGTGTCAAGGTCAGTTCTGAATTTTAAATAGATTTCTCTGACAGCTGTATAAAAAATTAAATTTAGAAGAACCAAATTGGAATCAGGGAAACCGTCTTGGAGTCTAATGTAGGACAGAAACAATGAGGGTCTAAATCTGGGCTCTATTGAATGGGATGGAGGGAAGGAGGCACACTAAAGAAGTGGCAAGACTCAGAGCTTGAACATTGAGGATGAAGAAAGGAGTTGAGCTGATCTGCTTTTTAACTTGGGTGACTGAGTGGGTGGCTACTATTAGCTGGAGAAAGAGTACAAAGTTGGACATATTGAGATTGAGGGGTCTGCAAACACCCAAATATCTAGCAAGTAGTAGATATGAGTCTCAGACTCAAGTAGATGAAAACAATTCTAGAAGTCATAAACATTTAATCAGTTCTGAAAAATCCAGAAAGACATAGCTCAAATATTCCATGAAAAAGAGACAAGTCAGATAATGGAGTCACTGCTTGAAAATCTCCTTGTCACTCACAGATTGTAATATCTGTTCTTTTAGTAAAAGGAAAAAATGAAAAAGCCTTATAACTAAAGGTTTCTATACAGGTTTGAGAAGCATTCAAAATAGGAAGTATTTTTTTTGTTTTCACAGGTTATCAGACACTGTGAAGAAATTCTCTTTTCTACCACCTAATACATACTATCTTCACTCTATTCATATATTGAATCAATACAATGGAAGCGGCAAGTTAGCAAGAAAAATGACATTAATATTTCATGAAACTACTTTTGACAATATAGCATATCTTTATATAGTTAATTCTCATTGTTTTACAGTTTCAATGATAATTTTATTTGTCATCAAGATGAACTAAAATGGTCCTTTACCCTATTTCTTACAACCCAGGAAATTAAAACTATTATATAAGAGTCTCAAAAATTTAGGAGCACTTTATGAGTTATCCACTGAGTAACAAAACATCCCAAAACTTAGTGGTGTAAAACAACAATCATTTTATTTGCTCATGACTGTGGGTTAGAAGTTTCTCCAGGCCTGGAAATAAGCAACTTGTCTCTGTTCCACATCTGCTTGACTGGGAATGGAGGATCCAAGTGTGTTCACTCACAAGTGTGAGGCTTTGGTGTCAGCTGCAGCACCTCACTTCTCCTGCACATGGCCTCTATCTCTAGCAGGACAGTCTGAACATTTTTATGTAACAGCTATGTGTTCCTCCCAGTGAAAGTGGGCGGGGGGGGAAACCTCTTGAAGCCTAGGCTGAAGAGTCACAGAACTTCTGCCACATTCTAGTGGTCCAGCTGACTCATAAAGCCAGCCCAGTTTTAAGGACAGAGGACATGCTTGTACAAGGATGGAAGGAATTGTTGGAGGTCTCTATGCAGACAGTTTTACACAGTGCTAACAGTCAGAATGCTCTTGAATTTAGCAATAAACAAGCAAAAGTGGCTTAAACAATACAAAAAATTTATTATACCACAAATAAGAAGTACAGAGGTAGAATGAGAGTTGGTTAATTTAGTGACTCGATGAAGTTAGCAAGAATCCAGATTCACTCATCTTTCCATCATGCCACCTTAGGTGTGTTTGCTAATTCCTCTCATGATCCTAGTATGGCTGGGTAGTTCCAGACACCATGCACTTTCACAGCAATATCCAAAATCCAGAGAACAAAATGGATGGGATAGAGGAAGGCTGCATCCTTTCCTCCTGACTCTTTCTAGAACAAGGAAACATTTCCCATTCTTGCTGACCATAACTGCATCATGTGGCCATCCATAAACCAGATTGGCTTAGATTAATGAAGATTAACTTTTGACCTTCCACTCCCAACCTCCCAGAGCTGTATAGGGAAGTTTCCCCACCTGAAGCACATGGCTACAAGATACCTGAACAAAATCAGAAGTTTATTGATACAAGGAAGAAGGAAGGGATGCTATTTGGTAAGCAACTAACTTTGTCTGCCAGTGATATTGAAGATATTAAAAAGTATTAAAAAGATTGATTCAAATGCCAAGAGACCTTCCTTTAAATCATAAAAGCTCCTGAAATGTAATAATAATTTACAAAGATTTAAAACTAATTTTAAAAAATTCATAGATTAAAAAGGCACTTAGACAAAACATTTAAATAAGTAAAATATACCTCTTTTTTTAATTGAAAGTGATCTTAGCTATCCCTTTGGCCTATAAGGAGATACACCCAGAGGTGAGCCCTGACTAGTGTGGCTCAGTTGGTTGGGCATCATCCCACAAAGTGAAAGGTCATCAGTCTGATTCCTGGTCAGGGCATAAGCCTGGGTTGTGGGTGCTGTCTCCAGTCAGAGTGTATATGAGAGGCAATGTTGTTTCTCTCTCACATTGATGTTTTTCTCCCTCTCTTTCTCCTGTCTTTTCCCTCTCTCTAAAAATAAATAAATAAAAGTCTTTTAAGAGAGAGAGAGAAGAGAGGTGAGCTGTTAAACCTTAGCACTGATGTGCAAAGTCCCTCCAAGATTTCATGAGGAAATTCCTCACAGGGAGGCTTTGGATTAGGTTCTGTTCTAATAACTATCTTTGGTGTCAAGAGGGCATAAGTAGCAGAACAAAAGAAACACCAGTTGAACTGATCTGCCATCTTCAGCCCCCATTTGGTGGTTCATATTTTACAGGTCTGCCTCTGCAGAGCACACCTGTGTGGAGACAGAAAGTCAAGAGCCAATGGCCATTTATTTCACCAGTGGGACCACAGGTTCTCCTAAGATGGCCCAGCACTCTCAGAGCAGCCTTGGAATTGGGTATACCCTCTGCGGAAGGTAGGAAGCAAAACTCTGTTTTGGCTAAATTCTTTCCTGATCTGTTAACATGTATATCTAGCCATATGGTTGACACCTCTACCTGCATCACTATCAGACATCTCCCATGCAACATCTAGAAAACAGAACACTTGATGTCCCTGCCCAACCTTAGCTCAGCACATGGCACAAGCTCACTAACTGATCAAGCAAGAACTTAGGAATCAACCTTGAATAAATCCCCACAAGAGCATGTCTGGCTCCTTCTCTTCACTACCAGGTAGATTCATGTACCCTGAAAGGTCTTCCTGGATATCCCCAAACTATCACATTACCTTGTTTTATTTTTCTCATAGCACTTATCAGTATTTAAAATTACAACATCAATTTACATATTAATTCACTTTATTGTGTGTTTATTCACTATCTAGCTCCCTAAAATAAGAGCATGGATCTTCTGGTCTATGTTGCTCACTGTCCTAGGTAGAACAGTGCCTAGCATATAATATTTGCTCAATAAATATTTGTTGCATCAATGGACAAACTCAGAAAATTATGCGAAACCCAGCCTCCCACTCCACTCTCAGACTACCTAGGATTCTGAAAAAGTTTTCTAACAAAAGTGGGAAGTAGAATCACTCATGCTGCCTTGGGGCTTCCTTTGACCCTGTTCTGTAGCCATTGAGGTTCCAGCCAGTCCTCAAAGGCACCAGTTTGATTGCTTTCCTGGCTGTTTTGTTTTGTTTTGTTTTTGTCTGTCTATTGCTTCTTCCATATCATTTAGGTATTGGCTAGATCTGAAGTCATCAGATATCATATGGAACATGTCCGACACTGGCTGGGTCAAGGCCGCCATTGGCAGTGTGTTTTCGTCCTGGCTTCATGGAGCCTGTGTCTTTGTTCATCAGATGGCCCAGTTTGACACTAATACCTTCCTAGATGTAAGTCATAACTTCTGGCTACATTTCTCCCTTGTTTCCCTGCTAACCACAGAGAGATGAATCCTTAGAACACAGGACTTCTTAAGCTTATGGAAATCATTCCTTTTTAAGACCTAGATTCTTCAGGGCTTTTGAATGTACTTGTGCTTCAAATTGTTAAGGATTTGCTAATGTCGCTATATCTGTACTTGCTGAAGAGTCTAATTGTAAATAACAAATTAGAAGTCTCCAGTCTAAACAAATCTGATTAGTGAAACAAAACAATAACTGATAAATCTGAAACCCTGTGTGGAGGAAACTGAAGGTGGAGTCACCTTTCTGCCAGAGCAGCTCATTCTCCCCATGAGAAGCTCTGTTAATTCTCAGAACTCAACATTATTCTTGAAACCAAGCATGTTCCTCCTTCTCAGCCAAAGACAGCTAGATATCAAATGGCTCCAATTTCTTTAGCCTTTAGAGAAATGGGATTCAGCCCAATTATTTTCAACCGTGCAACATCAATTAAGTTTAACAAAATATATATCATTAAATAAACACTACACTTGTCTGTCCATAAAAGCTATCCTTACCCTGTTATTTTGCTAAGTGGCCTAACAAGATGGCTTGACATCTTAACAGAAATGTCAGGTAACATAAGAACTGGAATCTCTACATCAGGTTTACAAAGTTCCCTAAAGTAGATGAATGAACACTGTGATTTCAAAATGTACATTTGTAAAATAAGTATACTTTTATAAAATATGTAATATTTTATATGTAATTTCTTATTCTAAGGTACCTCTTAATACTGCATTTACTATTATGTTAGATAAGAGATATTAACATTATATTGTTAATATCAATTAATATATTAATGTAATGATATATTCTTATATTATTAATCTTATTTAATATTACATATGATATTAAAATAAGAGTACTATTTTACAAAGATAATGTGTATTTTAAGTACTATAAAATGTTTATGGATTCACACTATTCTTAGTTATAGACACTACACTAATTAAAAATAGTTGGAATCTAGAGAGCAAGTACACACAGTAGAAATGCTTGTTTACAGATCAAGAGTTAACTTGACCTATGATAATCCAGACAACCTAGACATGCAGTTTTAGAATGATCTCTCATATGCTTAAATTTAATACACACTGTTGATTCATTATGTAATATAGTGGAATCTGTCTAGAAAAAAAGAGCTCTAAAACATTATTTCTCCAGATTTAAGATGCCTTTGATTTTAAAGAGTTAGAGGCATAATGAGTCCTGCAAATCTTAATTAATAAAAGGCCTGAATAATGCCTTCATTATGCATTTCATCAATCCACTCAAAAGGACTAAAGTCTTTTATAGAAACAGTGTTTGAAAGGTTTTGGTAGATTAGCTTATGGATCTGGAGTCAGTACTATCCAGCAGTCAGTACTTCAAAATTCTACCATGATAGGTAATTTGCAGCTCCAAAGTAGAATAAACCAGTTGAAACTTTAGGGTGGCTCTCAAATTCAACAATTCACTTTTTGTTAATTTTGACTGTGTATGTCTAATACTGTAACATATACATATTCCTTCTAATATATTGAAAATTCCCAATAGACATACAGTCACGGGTGACAACTAATAAGTATTTGCTTTCTTATCCCTATGAGATGGGTACATGTTAAAATAAAAGAGAATCTGGGGTTGTAGACATCAGCTCTACAGTCATGGCATTTAATGAGCTACTTTTGACACTTGTGTTTTTCCATCATACAGACGCTTACCACTTACCCCATCACAATCCTGTGCAGTGCTCCCACTGTGTACCGGATGCTTGTGCAAAAAGACCTAAAGAGGTACATTAGCAGAAATCTTCATTTGAACTATAAACAAAAGCTATACTGGGAGCAAATAATTCTGTGCCCTGGGGGCCTGTCCTGTGCATTGTATGATGTTGAGCAGCAATTTATCTATTAGATGCCAGTAGCACCTGCCTCTCCACCAGGTGTGATGATCAAAAATTTCTCCAGCTATTTCTTAAAGTCTCCAGGGGTGGCGAAGGAGGCAAAATTGCTCCCCAGTTTAAGAATAACAGGGATAGCCTCTGAACATTTTCCAGGAAAAACCTGAGTTCTACAGTCCCAGAACTCCCACCACCTCCCACCCCACAAAAAACAAGCATAATGCATTTATACCGCCTTGAAGAGAAACTAATGAAGTTTTATCATTTGAGGTTTCTATTCAATTTGGCTAAGTCACCTGAATATCCAGTGGAGTTGCAACATATGTTTAAGTCATATACACTGAATATATGAGAGAAAGAAGAAAGAAACAGTTTAAATAGTGAGTGCAGGCTCACCCACCCTCTGTTCCCCCAAAGTGTGGACACCCAACAGGGAGAGCACTGTGAGAGACAGAATAAAGCAGCTATGAATCTTCTCTCATCCTAGTCAATGTGAATTCCTTTGTAGCCCTCAAATGTGAGCACCCTGGTCACATTTCAAGAGTAATTCAAAGGCTACTCAAAGGTTATTTTGAATAGGCAGTATTCATGACCTACCACACTCTCTGATCCAGTTAGGACCTCACTGTATCAGAGTAAGGCTGTTCCAAACTTTCTCACCTGAGGCCTGCAGTTAAAAACTCAAGCTCCAAAGTCAAAAAGGCAAGACTCTGATACTTACTAACAGTGTGACTTTGGACACTCAAGATGACCTTGATAAGCTACCCTTAACTCCATCCATAAGAGGATTAAGAGCACCTCATGGGGTTATGGTGAGATTTCAGTGTAAGCATAATGTTTGGTGAGGCACCTCACAAGTGCTGAGTGCACACACAGCACAGAGTATCCAGCTCAGTCCTTTACTGTGAGGCCTTGGGGAAGTTCTTTAACTTCTCTCAGCTTCCGTTTCCTCACCTGTAAAGTAGGGGTTATGAGGATTATGAGAATTCTCCTAAAGCCCTTACAACATAGTAAATGCTCAACTAATGTTAGCTATTAATATAGCACTTGTAAGTGCTTAGTATCATTATTAGCATTTTCTCCTACCTTTTCTCCTTTTTAATAACCTGCTAAAATGTAAGCTCTGTCAGAAAACTCTGTTTTAATCACTAGCATGCCTGGAACAATGTCTGACAAGATCGGAGGTGCTCAACAAATATTTCTTAAGTAACCCTCCTGAGACTTTCCTCTCCTAGCTCATTTGCTTGTTGCTACAACATCCCAATTATCTTGTAATGAAAGCCACTCAGATTTCTCCCCTAAAGACCCATGCAACTCTGTCTCTCAAGATATAAATTCAAGAAACTGCGGCACTGCTTGACAGGAGGGGAGCCACTCAACCCAGAGGTGCGGGAACAGTGGAAGGGGCAGACTGGACTGGAGCTGTACGAGGGCTATGGACAGACGGAAGTGGTATGTTTAATGGGCAAAACCTTTTAACCCCAGGACTGTCAACTAAGCCCCACAAGTGTCTCCATCATGCTCTGAATTTTTAGGGAGCTTCTCAGGATACTTTACCTTGCCAGTAGTTACCAAAACCTCTGAATTACCTAATTAGGTTTTGCTGGAGGGGAATTATGACTATTCCTTACAGTCTTCCTGTTTCCTCCCCACACAGGAGGAGTTTCAGAAAGGTTTGGGATTGGAGAGGTTCGGAATTGTGCAGCTCATCTTTCCATTACACTGGGAAGGACCCCAAAGAGCCCCAGTAAGGAATGTATTCCAAGGTGCACTTAATGGCATCCTTGGCCTACAAGAGTGATCTTCAAATTGTGGATCTCAAGCCAGCAGTATTAGCAGCCTGTGGGAATTTGGTAGGGATACAGATTTTCAGAACCTCCCTCCCCAGGCCTACTGAATTAGAAACTCTGGGATAGGGCCCAGCAATCTATGTTAACAAGGTTATTCTGATAAACATTCAAGTTTGAGAACCACTGGTCTAAAATATTTCAGAATATGAGCATATGAGCTTGCATACTGAGAAAATTGGTCAAAACTGAATCCTAAATTTCATTGTCATAATATGAATGGCTATTGAATATGAATGTTTATATATTTATGTTAAACATGCCCTCCCAATAGGGAATAATTTGTGCCAATCAGAAAGGACAAGAAATTAAACCAGGCTCCATGGGGAAGGGAGTACTACCCTACGATGTCCAGGTGGGTAACATATGCCCAGCTCAATAAAGAATGTTTTATATATTTTTCTGCTATTCATTATATAACTATTCATAACCCATTTTCATTTTGTGAAAAGAAAACTTAAGGAACCTACATTGTTTCTTTCATTTTAGGTTATAGATGAAAATGGCAACATCCTACCACCTGGCAAAGAAGGAGAAATTGCCCTCAGACTACAGTCTACACGGCCCTTCTGTTTCTTCTCAGAATATGTGGTATGAGAATGTAGAATGTGCTATTTATACTTTAATGAGAAAGGTGGTATAGGAAGTCACAAAGACTTGGGTCCCAATTTCATACCCATCATGTTTTGCTCTGTAACCTTGGGCAAGTCACAACATCCAAGTCTATCTCCTCAACTGTAAAAAAGGGATAATATCTTCTATCTCCTAAGAGTTTTGTAAAGATTAAATTCTATGTTAGAAACTGGTTTTGGTTGTTTCCCTCACACCTGGGCAGGCTCCTGGGGAGAGAGTGTTATATAGGGCACTAGAAGTGAAAGAGTTACTTTTTATTATACTCTCAGGTCTTTTGTTTTCTGTACTGTGAATTATCTTTTTAAAACATCAATTTCTTTTAGAAATAGAATGTGCAATGTACTAGTCACTTCATGGGTGCCATACCCCTTTTTCTTTCTTTCCTTTTTTTTAAAATCCTCTCCTGAGGATATATTTATTGATTTTTTTTTTGAGAGAGAGGGAGAAACATTGATGTGAGAAACATCAATTGGTTGCCTCCCTCCCATATGCACCCTGACTAGGGATCAAACCCACCTTGGTATGTGCCCTGACTGGGAATCAAACCCGTAAGATTTTGGTGTATGGATGACGCTCCAACCCACTGAGCCACCCAGCAAAGGCCATACCCCTTTTTCTATTCTGGCCAAATTAATCCCCAACATCATCTTTTGATTCCTAGGACAACCCAGATAAAACTACAGCGACAATAAGAGGGAATTTTTATGTGACTGGAGACAGAGGAGTGATGGACAGTGATGGGTATTTCCGGTTTGTCGGCAGAGCTGATGATGTCATCATATCCTCTGGGTTTGTACATTAACCACTGCTAGAAAGTAACAACTTGCCAGAAGAGATTTCTGACTTGGTGGTGTAGTGATCTAATACCTCTTTTCTTCTAGTTACCGTATTGGGCCATTTGAAGTTGAGAGTGCACTGATTGAGCACCCAGCAGTTGTTGAATCAGCTGTTGTCAGCAGTCCAGACCCAATCAGAGGAGAGGTAACATGAATGTCATTAATTAAAGTAGCCATTTTATATTTTCAAGTTCTGTCCATGTGGCCACTCTAAAGAGTGAATCAAGAGTAGTCATGTAATTCTCATTATGAGGCATACATATGGCAAAAATGTACACTGGCGATCAACTTTACACATGAATTGTATCCCAAAGAGGATGTACTATGATTTTTTTGGTGGCAAGTGACAAAAATTCAACTCAAACTGACTTAAGTTTACAAAAAAAAGGAATGCATCATACCACCTATAAGTGAGGTCTACAGGTACAGCTACATCCAAGGGTTCACTCGAAGTTGGCAAAACTTAGCCTCTCCATTTACTAGCTCTTCTGTTATGTTCCCTCCATTTGGAAGGTTAGTCCTACTTCACAGCAACCAACTTCAGATGTGCAGAGCTTCACAACCCCAGAGAAAGAAACAGCTTTCTTTCCAAGTTTCAAGCAATTCCCATAATGGCATTTGCCTATCTTGGATCATATCTCTAACCAATGTAGTCTGAGGAATGCTATATGCTGACTAGCCAGAACTGGATCATATGCTGGTCATTGGAAGTAGGAGTCAATGTCAATTCTGCCAAGGAGAAGTTAGGGTAATCCTCCACAGGAAAGTCAGGGTACTATTACAAAAGAAAAAAAAAAAGGATAACATATACTGCATAAGCAAAAGCTGCAGGTATTATTACTGTATGTACTATTGTCATGAACTAAGAATGTATTTTCTCACAGAAACAATGCAAACAGGAGACTGTGATCACTTTGCCAAACAAGTCCCACAAGCCTCCTCAGGACCGATGAAATGAAATTTGGGGAATGAGAGCGATACCTTAGCTCTAGGAGGAAGCTATATAGCATGGAGGGAAAAGATTCCTTTCCTCATGGAAGTCCCTACAGACTCAGCAAGTGGAAAAATTTCAAAAACAATTTGCCTATCAGTATCTTCCCACATCTCTCTCTCCCCTCCTCTCACGCACCAGTGACCCTCTGCAGGGACTCCATGGATCCCACACTCAAACATCCCGTACTACTCCCCTGCTTAATGGAGTCCATTCTCCAAAATATTTTAATCCTGCCACCATCTTTTCAATATAACTGATTTCAGCTGAACATCAAAAGTAAACACAAATTAAAATCAACATATGAATAATTTAAACTAGACTTGCTAACCTCAATAATTATCTAACCGATGTGTTTTAAATAGCATTACAAAGAGAAGCAAAAAATATCAGGCAAGCTGTTTCTCTTCTCTCTCTCTCTCAAATCAATAAACATATCCTTGGGTGAAGATTAAAAAGAAAAAAGAAAGACCTTTCAAAGGTAGATCGATCCTTCCTGAGATTCCATCTCCCACCATACACAATCCTCCTTTAGGCCACCCCAAGACCCCTTTTAAACCACTCATTCTCTAGCACCTCCATCTGTCACCCTACTACATGCACCTAACAGTACAGGTTTGATGGAGTAAGTGGTCATCTGCAAGCCAAAGACAGCCTGTGTAATAAAAAGGATGAGTCAGATTGAAATGTTAAATATATATGCAACATATAAATAAAATTCAACCCTCAGCTTTATTGAACCACTACACTCCTCACACTCACAAGTCACCATCTGCAATTAGATCTCAAAACCTCACTTGTACCCACCCAAGCTTTGTTCAGAGATTCAGAGGTGATCACTGGACATTTGCCTTCATCATTTAAGCTATTAACAAATCATGAGTACCTGTGATTGGCATTGTTTCCCAACTCTTGATGTATCCAAAAAACAAACATATCGATATAAATTCACTCTTCTCCTACAGGTAGTGAAAGCTTTTATTGTCTTATCTGCACCCTTTAAATCATCCAACCCAGAGAAATTAACTCTTGAACTTCAGGATCATGTGAAAAAATCAACTGCACCTTACAAATATCCAAGAAAGGCAAGTATCTTGCCCAAAAATAAGTGTATGTGACCAAACCAGAGTCTAAGCTATTAAGTACAATATATAGATTTTACTACCTTTTGAATTTAGGGTGGCTCATTCTATACAGATTATATATTTCAACTTGTTTAGCCATAAGAATTTTGCTTTAAAATATCTTATATTAGGATATTACAAATGCTTGATAAACTAGTTTTGATCAACTCTGCATAACTGAGTACTAAGAAGCCTCACAGGACTAAATCAGACCACCTGAGAAAAATAATGGTGGCAAACTGTTTTTAAAGACAGTACATGATTCATCTACCATAGTACTCTTAGGCCATAATATGCTTATAACTTCAAAGCGCAGGCCTTTAAGTTTCAAGTGACCAAATTTAAGGCTCAGGACAAAAATATCCAAACTGTGAAATCTTTCCTGGAACATTCTTCAAAGGGGGATTTAAGAATAATTCTATACACAGAGATGGCACTGCAATGCCCTTGCAGTCCTGGAATCCTACTGGTTGCTAATAATGAAAATCCCATTTCAACTGGCATCATTTCAGTGAACAGATAGTCAATATCAACCTATGAACTAGTTACATTTTCTCCATTAAATTCACTCAGTACCAGTTGATTTTCAGAATAGTGTGAGGACATTTTAAAATATAGTTAAGTCTTATCTTGAGGGAGTATAAGTCAAAGCATAAGGAGAAAATAGTGTACTTAAAATTACCTCTAAATCTCCTGCAGAACCGTCAGAACCCAGCTTTTAAAATAAAGCTCAAAACCCTAGAATTAACTATTACTCTGTGCATTTAGATGTGGCCTCTATTTGCCTGGGGCAGTAGAGGCCTAGGTCTAGTTTGAACTGGAAGAAAGCAATGGGGTAAAAGATTACATACTTCTAGCAAAGCATGAGTGAATGGGCACTTAAAAAAAAAAAAACATGATGAAGCACCATTGTCATCTTTACTATACAAATAAGTTTCTGGTGCCTCCCAAACTCAATGAGCTTAGGCTCAGACAACCCCCATACTCTAAGTAAAACTAATGACAGTTTCATGAATACTTTCTCCTATTTACTGACAATGGAATAAGTCAAAATGGAATCAAGTGTCTCATAATATGTTTTTGTTAATTAGGTGGAATTTGTTGAAAACCTCCCAAAGACAATCACTGGGAAAATCAAACGCAACATTTTGAGAGACCACGAATGGGGACGAACATAGCCTGATAGGAAACTGAGTCATGAAGAACTTATGGAGTTACTTTCTTTTAGTCTGTTTCCTGAAAATTCAGTGACAACTCTCTTAAAATGTTTCAGATTTTTCCTGGTTGAAAACTCAACTGAGTTTGTGTTTTGTACTTAGTCAAAAAATAAATAAAAATCAAAAAATATTTGGGAAGATAATTGTTATAATGACTAAACTGACAAAGACAATGATTGTCTTGTAGGGTTTTAAATTGCAGGGGTCAAATGATTGCTTGTAAAAACACTGTGGACAATGAATTTGTTTTGTGCCTGATTAATTCAAAATAAAGATTAGAAGTATTCTACTGGAAATGTTCAAGACAGAATTCTGCTTAATATGTTTATATATGACTAATTCATGTTTTAAAACATTTTATTTTTTTTCAAGTTTAGACAGAAGGGAAGGGAGGGGGAAGGGAGAAAGAGGAGAGAAATATCAATGTGTAGTTGCCTCTCACACACCTCATACTGGGGACCTGGCCTGAAACCCAGGCATGTGCCCTGACTGATAATCGAACTGGTGACACTTTTGGTTCATAGGCTGGCACTCAATCCACTGAGCCACACCAGCCAGGGCTATTATTACTAATTCTTTAAGATTGATTAAAATATGAATGTTAAAATGAGAAATATATATAATTCAAAAGCCAGTAAGTAAATTTAATTAAGTACTATATTACTATAACTCATTTTGAAGCATATTCACTCTAAAATGTCTGAAACTTGGATGAATTAAAAGTAATTATTCAAGAGCAATTAATAAATTTTTTGTATCTTTACTTTTTAGTACAATATAATGACTTTTACTGATATATAATTTGGCATAGAAACATCTTTTATGATATATCTACTTATTATAATGTAAGAGATGTTACTAAGAGACAAAAAGAAAGAAAAAGTACAGGACACCAATCTTTATGGAATGTTTATTTTGATTTTTTCTAAAAATATCAGGAACTGTTAAAAACAAGCTCAGTATTTTACCATACCAAAAACAATACAAGTAAAAATAACATTTAGAAATCATGTTTAACCTTAGAGAAACATGTTTTAAAGTAGCAAGTTTAACACTCTTCCCTCCATAGAGCAAAACAAGTTTACTGAACCAAAACACTGAGGTGGACTTTTTTAAAACTGACAAATTTTTTAAAAAGAAAAAGAAAAACAGACGCATTCAATTCTAACCAGGAAACTCATCATTTATAAAATAACATGCTCAAATGTCAGTGAAAATAAACAGTTGGTAAACTTGAAAACAAATCTTTCACTGAATAACTTCAGATTCCAACAGAATATACAGCGCTTGATAGTTGGGGAAGCACAGCTCTTGACATACTCAGGTCTCACAGAATACAAATGAATACAAAAAGGGATTAAAACAAACTACTACACCAAAGTGGCAGCTTCCTCACAATAAAAGGAACCCAGTTGTGCAGAGCTGTTATATTCCATGTGCATTAAACCCATTTTACTTCCAGAGACCCAGAGTTTTGTGCTATTGAAATAAAAGTAATCTTTAACTTGGAGCAAGTCTGTAAGGCATCAAAATCCTATTCTATGTTCCCCAAAATGATACTTAGAATGCTCTTATCATCCTTTCAAGATGACTTCAAACTATTAAGAGTTAACATTCTAAGTACAAGGTCTGTCCAGAAAAAGTCCAGCCATTATTATGAGAATGGTTTGCATGACATCATTGTAACCTAGCAGCCAAGGACAGTGAACTGGAATGCACATGCTAAACAATGATGACTTCACTGTACTAGTCAGGGGGGCAGTAGACACCATTGAGTGAGCATATGTTCTGTGTGGCTGTCACATTCAAAATGACCGAGCAAATAGAGCAACGAATCTGCATCAAATTTTGCATTAAGCTTGAACATTCCTCTGCAGAAAGTATTTGGATAAATCAGAAAGCCACAGCTATGGGCAACTGGTGATTGGCAGCTTCATCATGACAATGTGCCTACTCATGCATCACGTCTCACGCAGAGTGTTTTGGCAAAACATCAAATCACCCAGGTGACTGAGCTCCCCTATGGCCTCATCCAGTCATATACAAGTGTTAGGAAAAGAAGGGAAATGCTATTTAATTTGGTGTTGCACTTCTTCAAGCAGAGTTTTAATGCCTTGTGACTTGTTACTTTCTTCATTCTCAAGGCCAGGTGGCTGTGGAAACATTTCAAGAGTTCTTTTGACAAGGTGATTGTTCCAGACTTCATTTCTTTTTAATCTAAGAATCTTGTCACTTCTAAGAAAAAAACATTTTCTCCAGGACCCTGCAGAAACTTGTTCACTTATTCATATAATGAGAAATGTGTGCTAAGTAGACTAGTATCTATAGCCATTCTTCATCTTCATAGCATTCAGCAAAATCTGGCCAGTATTTTCTTGAAGGACTCTGGTAATTCACCTTTCAACTCAAGTATCCCCCTCTAATAAGCAACTGGGGTCTATATGTAAGAGTTATGTGCTGTTTGTTCAGGTTTTATTTTTTGGATTTTTTTAAAAAATCTTGAATAAATGGGTCTGTAACAGAGCTAACCATTTTTGTAGCAATATCTAACTTTCATTTCATCCAGTTTTTTATATCAGCACCTCTCTGTGAAGAAAGCAGTGTGCTATAACATCAACATTAGGACTTTCCTTTAAAATGAGGCAAAACTTGTCATGAAGCCAACCACTGATGGGTCACTAAGAGTACAGATGACAGACCTTTAGTTTTCAGATATAAAGACCCATTAAATGTATATTGGTCTTTGTTTTCAAGGTTCCGAGTAGCTGAAAAATTTTCTTGAATGTCATCATCATTTACAAATATTGCAAATGCTACACCATTTCATATATTCATAAGTTATATAAATGTCTAACCACTATGCTGCATGCCTAAAACTAATATAATACTGAATATCAACTGCAATTGAAAAGTTAAAAAATAAATATTCATGAAATCTGTTGAATCTCAACCCAGATAGAGAAGCTGCTTCTTTGCAGTTAATGACAAAAAAAATTTTTTAGCATCATGTATATGATGTATATCGTAATATACATCAATTTCTTAGAGTGAAATACTTTCAATTTTTTAACTTCTTGCCCTAGCATTCAATGTTGGTATTGTTAGACTCTTACCAACTATGAGAAATTTTATTTTGTGGAGTAAGTTCTGCTACTAAATATTTTGCTTTTTAAAACTTTTTACTAAATGTATTTTTTTTTAACAAAAGCTTTACTGTTTTGACATTCCAAAAAGCATTTAAAATAATCAACATCTTTACTTATCAAATGGCTATGAGTTATAGTTACAACCGCTGGACCAAATGCTAGGTTTACAAGTTGCATTCCACAGATAATACACAATGGAATAGGACAGCTTGGATTATAAATCCATATAACCATTGAGAAGTAGCTTTCATTGTAAAGTAAGAATCTCTCTCTGTCCCTTGTTGTACCAATGTCCTCAAGTAACTCAGAAGACTGTAATTCTTCATCACTAACTGTATCAGAAATGTCTGTATTCTATGCCTAGCATTGTCCTCTTCTACGTCATTCCCGCCTTCAAAAACTGTAGCACAGGACCATCAAATTTGTTTGCAACAAATGTCACTAAAATGTAACAAAGGACATAACAGCTAAACAAGAAACTACAAAAAGTATTAAAATGTCACAAAACAATTCACTTCTAGTCTACATGACCCATGTTTTTGCAAAGTTTACAACAAAGTGGCAACAGACAACTGAGTTGTGACACACAAAAATTCCTTCATTAGAATGAAAATTTCCTCGAAGTTTATATTTTACAGAGCTGGTTTATTCCCATTAGTGAGTTGGCAGTGCAGGGGAGGGTAGGAAGGTAATCATGAGGAAGAGGCCAATGCCATCCTCCTACCACACTCCCCTACATATAAGAGTGTTCCCCAATTATCTACCTTCCCCTGGCTCACCCAAATGCACATGGGCTGAGTGTACACTGCCAGACAGGGCTGAAACAATCTAAGAAAACTATCAGTAGGGCTGCTCAGTCACTGTTCAGCACTGTGAGCACAGCGTTATGTAGCACTAGAACTTCAAAACCAAAATTTTCAATAACAATTTTATATGGAACCTCACCAACAGTTCACAGAATCTCAGTTGAAAAACTCACCTCCAACACCAAACCATTTTTTTTTTTCCTATGAGAGGTCATTTTCACTTGACTCAGATGCTTCTGTGACTTGACTTGCAAGTTTAGGTTTAGCTCCTCCCTCATTTGCCATTGATACCTCAGATACTGGTTTTGTCTGCCCCAGTTCCTCACTATTCTTTGGTACCACCTTCTGGTTATTTTTTTCTTCTGCTGGGTCATTTTGATTTGATCTGTCACCAGTTTCCAATTTAACTTCTTTTCCATTTCCCGCTTGTGCAGTCTGCTTGGAGTTAAGTTGTGGTGGGTCCTTAGCACTCTTCACCACCTCCTGGAGATTATACTTTCTAAATAACACGTAATCTTTCACAACACTCAGGCAACAGACAGCTTTAATGATTTCTACCACCACTGTGTAGTGTGGATTGGTAAGATCCACTTTGTTTTCCGAATTGAGATTTCCAACTATTCCTGTAACAAAAAGAACAGGAAAACACCTAGGCTGAGAAGGATATCTTGAAGCTTGATGGATGCAAAACAATCTTTCATCTCTTTTGGTCTGGGACTTGTTAAACCAAAACAAATACAAGTCCACTCTTCTACACAGACCTCAGTCAAATACCCTGAACTCTCTCAAAAATAAACACAAATGAAATCCTAAGACATTTAATCCTAAGACATTAGGATTATAATTTAAATCCTAAAACAGTTCATTTTTTCCAAACAAAAATTTAATCTTGATTTGGAAAACAATATCTAACTACCAGAAAACTCTCATATCCAACATACTAAAACCAGTTAGGTTTGATGATATTTTAAAAACTCAAATATATTTGCTCTAACTCAAAAATGTTAAGACTTACACCTTTAAAAAACAACTTTTTAAAAATTTTGTTTTAGTACAGTGCAAAGAGAAAGGGGTGGGTAGAGACAGAAGAGGGTAAAGGGGAGGATAAATAGTGATAGAAGGAGACTTGACTTGGAGTGGTGAACACACAATACAATATTCAGATGATCTATTACAGAATTGTACACCTGAAATCAATACGATTTTATTAACCAATGTCACCCCAATAAGTTAAACTAAAAAATCACACTATCTCAGTGAAAAAAAAGAAAGGATAATTATATTTAAAAATAAAGTAAAATCAATTACAGTTTACATGCAATATTACTCCATATTAGTTTCAGGTGTACAGCATAGTAGTTAGACAATCACATACTTTACAGAGTGGTCCCCTCCAATATTTCAAGTATTTACCTGATCCCATTCACAGTTATTACAACATTACTGACTACATATCCTATATGGTACTTAACATCCCTGTGACTGTTCTTTAACTACCAATTTGTACTTCTTAATGCCTTCACCTTTTCACCCAGTTCTCCAAATCCCCTCCTCTCTATCAAAACCATCAATCTGTTCTCTGTACCTATGAGTCTGTTTCAATTTTGTTTATTTTGTTCTTTAGATTCCACATATAAGTTAAACTGTCTTTCTCTTGTCTGACTTATTTCACCTAGCATAATATGCTCTAGATCCATCCATGCTGTCTGTCACAAAAGGTAACATTTCATTCCTTTTTATGGCCAAGTAGTACTCCACTGGTGTACCACAGCTTTTTTATGTACTTGTCTACTGATGGGCACTTGGGTTACTTCCATATTTGGGCTATCATAAAAATGCTACAGTAAACATGGTGATACATATATTCTTTTGAATTAATGTTTTAGGTTTCTCTGGATATATTCCCAGAAGTGAAATTGCTGGGTCATGGGGCAATTCTTTGTATCAATAAATGAAGAAAAAGCACATGACAAAATCCAGCACTCATTTATGATAAAAACTCTCAGCCAAGTGGGAATAGAGGGAACATACCACAACATGATAAAGGCCATATATGACAAACCCACAGCCAACATCATACTCAATGGAGAAAAACTAGTGTTTCCCTTAAGATCAGGAACAAGACAGGGATGTTGGCTTTCTCCACTCTTATTCAACATAGTACTAGAAGTCCTAGCTACAGCAATCAGATAAGAAGAAGAAATAAAAGGCATCCAAATTGGAAAGGAAAAAGTAAAACTATTGTTATTTGCAGATACTATATATAGAGAACCCTCAAGAGTCCACCAAAAAAACTACTGGGACTGATAAATAAATTCAGTAAAGTAGTTGGATACAAAATAAACATCCAGAAATCAGTTGTATTTTTATATACCAATAAAGAACTTTCCAGAAAGGGACACTAGGAAAACACTACCTTTTACAATTGCATTAAAAACAATACACAGGAATAATTCAAACCAAGGAAGTAAAAGATATGTACTCAGAAAAATTATAAGAACTGAAGAAAGAAATCAAAGAAAATACTAATAAATGAAGCATACACCATGCTTGTGGATAAGAAGAATTAGTATCATTAAAATGTCCATACTGCCCAAAGCAATCTGTAAAGTCAACACAATTCTTATCAAAATACCAATGGTGTATTTCACAGAACTAGAACAAATGATCCAAAAATTTGAATGGAAATACAAAAGTCCCCAAATAGCAACAGAAATCTTGAAAAATAAGGACAAAATGGGAGGTGTATATCACACTATATGATATCAAACTATACTATTAGTACAAGGCCACAGTAATCAAAACAGCATGGTACTAGCATAAAAACAGACATACAGATCAATGGAACCAAACAGAGAGCCCAGAAATGAACTCACACCTATATGATCAAATTAGCCTATGATAAAGGAAGTAAGAACATATAATGGGACAAAGACAGTCTATTCAATAGATGGTACTGTGAAAACTGGGCAAGATACATACAAAAAAATTTAAACCAGACCACCTTCTTACACCATATACAAGCATAAAGTCAAAATGGATTAAAGATGTAAGTTCAAGACTTGAAACCATAAAACTACTAGAAGAAAACATAGGCAGTAAAATCTTGGACATTTCTCTTAGCAACATTTTTTCTGGTATATATTCTCAGGCAATGGAAACAAAAGAAAAAATACACAAATATGACTGCAGTAAACTAAAAAAGCTTTTGTACAGTAAAAGAAGCCACCAACAAAATGAAGAAGCAACCTACTGAATGGGAAAATATTTGCAAATGACACATCTGATAAGGAGTTAATATCCAAAATTTATGAAGAACTCAGACAACTCAACACCAAAAAATGGAACAATCCAATTAAAAAGTGGGCAGAGGACCTGAACAGACATTTCTTCCAAGAGGACATATAGATGGCCAATAGCCACATGAAAAGATGCTCAATGTCACTAATCATCTGAGAAATGCAAAGTCACAGCCACAATGAGATGCCACCTCACACCTGTCAGAATGCCTATCATCAATAAATCAACAAACACCTGGCTGGTGTGGTTCAGTGGAATGAGCACCAGCCTGTGAACCAAATGGTCACCAGTTCAATTCCCAATCAGGGCACATGCCTGGATTGTGGGGCATGTCCCCAGTAGGGGGCGTGTAAGAGGCAACCACACATTGATGTTTCTCTTTCCCCCTCCCTCCCCTCTGTCTAAAAATAAATAAATAAAATCTTTAATAAATAAATTAATTAATTAACAAACAACAAGTGCTGGTGAGGACATGGAGAAAAGGTAACCCTAGTGCACTCTTGGTGGGAATGCAGACTGGTGCAATCTCTTTGGAAAAGAGTGGAAGTTTCTTAAAAAAAATTATTAAAAACAAGAACAAGTTTTATTACTGATACCAATGTAAAATCACTAAGAGAAACATACCTGCTAATTCTTTGATAACTTCTTCTCTATTCACATGACTGTTATTTCGAGCTTTGTATACAATCTGAAATGTCCCTTTATTTGGAGCTTTAAACCAGGGTTCCAAAAAAGTTTCTGAATATTTTTTCATATCTTCTAAGAAAGCCTTGCATGTGCCTGAGATCGGTAACATTCGCAGAATAGCCCGAGTCTTCTTCTTCTTGGTTTTGTACATATCCTGGAGAATGTAATGCACCAATTTTTCAGGTTCTTAAAAAAAAAAAATACGAGTCAGGACAGACAAGTTGAGAATATAAGTTCTCAAACACTGGAAAGGCTCTCCAAACTCTCTAAAATGAATTTTCATTGGTAGTGACCTAAGTTGACAATAGAGAAGAAATTATCACAACGAATTTTAACTCTAACCAACCATATTTTTCAACTAATATTTCTTCAGTGCCTAATATATATTAATACTCATCTAATATCTTAACTCTTCAGCTTATTACTGCTTTCACTAAAAAACAACTGTTCATGAAGGCAGTGGAGTTACATTCTTGTGATGTCTGATTTAGCCGATGACAAAACCATACTGTTGCTTTCCTTTAAAAATGGCAACTAACAAAAGTATGTATTTTTTAATAAAAACAAACAAAACAAGAATCTGCAGGAGCCCCAAATCATGGAGTGCACAAGGTCACTGTATAGTCCTTAGGCCACATCCTGGTAACATGCAAGTCTGTTTGGGGCTGCTCAGTGTTTTCAATACTTTTAAATTAGTTAAGTGCATTTAAATATAGAAACTTCTCCAGATTTCCAACTTCTTTTGAAAATTCAGAAGATTCAGCCCTACCAGGACAATCCCTAAAGTCTGAAGCCATTCCAAATTGGCTGGAGCTGAGTAGTAGCTTCTCCTTTTAGATAGAAATTGTTTTACCTGAAGTTGTATATAAACAAAGTAGCAAAACCAAGTTTCTACTCCAAAGTCATCGCTATGTCTACCACCCCATTCTACTGCTCTGTATGCCTACTGACAAGACAGTGTAGTGAGGTTGCAATCAAATAATTAACTGAACCATAACCACGAAGCCATTTCATAGGTAGTGTTCTCTGTGATAAGATATTACAGGATCAATAATGTTAAAGTGTATTAGTAAGACACACCTATCCCAAGTGTCCTGATGAAGACTACATTATTCGCTCCACTCTCCATTGACTGGAATCTTCTTAGCCTCATCTCCGTAGATGCCTTAATGTCACCAACTTCTTTCTTCAAGGCAACTTCCACATCATCATCTCCACGTTCACTTCCAGAAGGCTGCTGGTCCTTGTCTATAAACTGTTTGCATAATACTAATAAGCAAAAATACCATAACAGCTCATATGAAAAGCTACAATTAACTACTTATGTAAAACCCCAGTGGACAATAGCTCAATATTGACAACAAAGCTTTTTATTAAGAGACTGAGACTTCACTCCCTCCAAAATGAGGATGTAGGAGGGTGTTCTCTCAGACTGTGGAGCATATAATTTCAAAATGTTTTCAAAGGTACTTTGACAGTCTGGGACAGGGGGAAATGTGTTCGCCAGATAAATCATTCCAGGGTGGACCTCAGTCCCATCACTACATACTTTTGGGCTTAATGACATTCCCATTTTGAACAGATTAGACCAATAATCATTGAATTAAAAACCCTTGCTCCTGTTCTGCTGAGGAACAGGGAACAGAAATAGTTCAAGAACTTCCTCAAAACACCACTTGTAGAAAGGACAAGCACTTGCTGTCCAGTTCTCCACCCCATCTCCATCAGGCACTAAAAACTGTACACATTTTTGGAGGCTTTATTATATACAAGGATGTATTTCATGTATATAAACAACTTTCTAGTCAACCTTAAAAAAGTACTATCATGCCCTGGCTGATGTGGCTCTGTGGACTGAGTGCTGGCCTGGGAGCCAAAAGGGTCGCCAGTTAGATTCCCGGTCGGGGCACATGCCTGGGTTGTGGGCTAGGCCCCCAGTAGGGGGCACATGACAGGCAACCACACACTGATGTTTCCCTCACTCTCTCCCTCCTTAAATCTCTCTATAAAAAATAAAATCTTAAAGAAAAAAGCACTATCGTTATTTTCTTTTTTATCTAACTTACCAAAAGCAAATAACGTGCCCAAGCCCCAGAGCCAGTAAATGATAGTACCTAAATTCAAATCCCTTCTGCACTAAGCCTCTTTCTTGGGGTGTCATAAACGTGCTAGTCCAAATCCCAAACCAAAAATACAAAGATTTGCAAACTGCGACGGGGCCATGTGATTTGACGTGGTACAAAAGTTTTTACTTTGAAAATGTATTTTTACAATTTCGGAGATACTGCTTAGGACAAACACATTATCACGGTCACGGCGTTCAGGTACTGGTACAATATGGCGAAAACCGTGAGGAGCAATGATGTTTACTTCTTGTGAAACTGGACCATCTACTTAATCTACCCAACCCTCGTGTCCTCCTGAATGTTACTTCACAAGTCTGCCGTAATAAGTAAACGTTTCTGAAAAAGCTTCAGAAACACAATCCCTGGACCACATGAAGTAACCTATAAACAGAAAACACCGCGATTAACAATTGGAAAAAAAGTGCAAGGAGTAAGCATTCTCAGCCCAAGCTTAGGCGTGGGGGCGCTACCAGATAATGCGACGGCTGAGGGCCCAAAAGCGAGGCCACGCCCCCTCGCGCTAGTGAACAACTCACGCATGCGTCTAAAGGTGGGCGATCTTCCTCCTCCCTCAAAAAACTCCCTGGCTGGCCTCCCAGCCCCAAGGCCGGTACCTTTTCCGGCCCGTACAAGTCGTCCCCATATTCGTTGAGCAGGACGTAGGCTTCCTCTACGCACTTGCGCTCGTTCATGTTGCAGGTGATAAGAATGCCCTTCAGCCCGGGTTCCAACTGCCGGGGCCCACCACCGTCGCAGCGCCGAACACGCTTGGCCTGCAAGTACTGAGCCTTGCCTTTGCGCTTCCCGCCGCCAGACTTGGGGTGCTGCTGTACTAGGCACGCCATAGTGCTCGGCAGCTGTGGATAGAGAAAAACGTGCTTTGCCCCTGCTCCGGTGGGCGGGGGCTGGTTACGTCAGCGGTGCGCGCAGGTCTGTCCGAGTCCGGTCTCCAATTTTATTCCGTGCTTCGCCGGGTCCTAAAGCCCGTCTTTTTCAATCTTGGCAGGTGGCGCAAGGCCTGCCCCTACCGGGTCCTCGCGAGGATTGACAGACACTTCTCACCCCTGGAAGGAGTGGTTTCCATGAAGAGGTGGTCTGCGGGAGGAACCAGCCAGTAAACTTAGATGCTGGTGCTTAGTTGGATCTAGAACGCGCTTACGAAGAACTGTTTCACTTATTCATAATCATTGATTTATTAAATTAATATTAATTTATTAAGCACCTATGTGCTAGTAATTACCCTATACTGAGGTTGAGACTGTTAACAAAGCAAGACACACTTCATACTCCCATAGCTCTTAGAAGTCAATATTCCCTAGAAGTCAGTGGAGCCTTCCAAACCATCCTACATATTTTTTGCTCTTATTGAAATGTACGTATTCAATACACTTCCTTCAATACGCCTGTTGCAGGACCCCAGAGGTACAAAGAAAAGCAGGACACGAAGTACATGGAACTCATTGAGATCAGAAACCTGATTGTTACAATAAGAAATAGAATACAAGGAAACATAGTTAAACTTCATAACATTACACTGTCTCTAAGGGAACATTTTAACTTGTAAAATGTATTTATATGAATACCAAAAATATCGTATTAAATTCTTCATGCATTTTTGTTTGACACTGATGTTATAACAAGTGATTAACATTTTGGTGAATTATTGTTCCAAGTTCACTTGATTTGGACAGGAAGTCACATTCTTTGGTTTGGGTTCCAACCCCAGATCTACCAGTCTTAACAAAAAGTATGTCCGCGCTAATTTCTTCCTTCTACCTATATATTGAGCACAGCCTTTACTTTTCAGAAGTCACTGGAGATGGATAGCACAGAATTCTGGAGGTCCTCGGTGGTGAAGAAGACTAGTTATGCTGGCATTGCTGTGGTGTCAGGAAGCATAGGAAGAGCTAGCTGAAATTCATTTTACTTTTCCTTTCATCCTGAGTGCCTAGTATAGTGCCTAGACCATATTAAGTGATCAAAAATGTTTTTGAATTATACTAACACAAAAAATTATGACAAAGGGAAAGATTAAGAAGAGCCCTAATCCCACTAAATCACATCAGGGAAGCTAGAAAATGGCATTGATCTCTGAAAGAATCTCTCTTCTACTGTTTAAATTCCAGTTGCTCATGCACTGCCCTCTGGAACCAGAATCCTAGAGGTTAGCATACTCGTAAAAGTAAAATATATAGTTTGAGCCCCAAGTATAATTTTTATTTTATTTTACAATTATGATTTACATTCTGTATTATTTGGCATTAGTTTCAGGTATACATCGTAACTGTTAGACAATTATATACTTTAAGAAATGATCCCCACAATATTTACAACACTCACCTGGCACCAAACAGTTATTACATTATTGACTATATCCCCTATACCATACTTTACATCCCTGTGACTATTTTGTAACTATTAATTTGTACTCCTTAACCCATCCCTTCAACTTCTGTGCCCTCTGGCAACCATCATTCTGTTCTCTGTGTGTATGAGTCAGTTGTTTTTGTTTTGTTTTTTAAAAATAGTCTACATATAAGTGAAATAGCATGGTATTTATCTTTCTCTGATTTATTTCACTTAGAATACTATGCTCTAGGTCCATCCATGCTGTTGCAAAAAGTAAGATTTCATCTTTTTATGGCTAAGTATTATGCCATTGTATAAATGTACCACAGCTTTTCTATCACTCATTTACTGATGTGCACTTGGGTTGCTTTCCTATCTTGGCTATTGTAAATAACGCTCTAATAACATATCCTTTTGAATTAGTGTTTTGGGATTCTTAGGACATGTTCCCAAAAGTGGAATGGCTAGGTCAAAGGGAAGCTACATTTATAATTTTTTGAGGAACCTTCACAGTTTTTCATAGTAGCTGTACCAATCTACATTCCCACCAACAGTGCATGAAGTCACTTTTCTCCATATTCTTGCAGCATTTGCTGTTTTTTGATTTATTGATGATAGCCATTCTGACAGGTGTGAGGTGATACAGTGGTTGAAATTTGCATCTCTGTGATGATTAGTGATATATGACATCTTTTCATCTATCTATTGGCCATCTGTATGTCCTCTTTGGGAAAGTGTATATTCAGGTGCTATGCCCATTGTTTTTAAATCCTCACCAAGAATATGTTTTTATTGATTTTTAGAGAGGGAGAAAGGGAAAGAGAGAATGAAACATTGATCAGTTGCTTCCCGCATGTCCCACAAGAGGGGATTGAACCTGCAAGTTTTTTGATGTATGGAATGAAGCTTCAACCAAGTGAGCCTCCTAACCAAGGCCTCTGCGCAATTCCTTATGGTTTTTTTTTTTCTTTTATGGCGGTGGGATGTAGAGTTGTATAAGTTCTTTATAAATTTTGGGTATTAACCCCTTCTCAAATGTATCATTGATCAATATGCTGTCCCATTCAGTAGATTGCCACTTCATTTTGTTGATGGTTTCCCTTGCCATGCAAAACCTTTTTAGTTTACTATAGTCTGGTTACAGAACAACAAGGGGAGGCCAAAGAGCAATATACTATTACTGAAAAGAACCCCCCAGGTTTGTTATGTCTGCCACCTTATAGGAAAGACATCTCTCAATGCCAGAGATTCATGAAAAGGAAGGAAATGTTTATTTAATGCTGTACAGTCTTAAAGTAGTGACCTAATGTCTTCATCAAAATCCCAAAGTCTCTTAAAAAACACCCACAAACACACACAGTCCTTCCTTCCCCCTTTGCCCAGTCTGGGGTACCGCATCTCAGGAAAAGAAATAGAAATCCGTAGCTCAGGCAGCGCCCCCCACCCCTCACCACCCAGTTCTTCCCAGCAATCTGTCTCGGCTGGTAGGTCTCCCTCGGTTCCTGGAACCATCAACTATGTCCCTGGGGTCTCTGCTAAAGCTGGGTGGTGGTTCCCCCTTCTAAAGTTGCAAGGGTCCCCACTCTGGCAAAGCCACGTGGCTCTCCTTTCTATGGCTGCAGGAGTCTCTACTCTGTCAAAACCACATGGTTCTCCCTCCAATGGCTACCGTGTCTGGGTTTAAATCCCTGTGCCAATCTCCCTCTGCAGCCCCTTTTCCGACTCCTCCCACTATCAGCTACACTTGCCAGCACTCTCATATCCTTCCAACTTTACTGGGCTGCCACTGTCAGTCTGGGCAGGCATGGCCCCGTGTCATGGAGCCAATCTTCTCTAAGCTCCCACGCAGGCACTGTAACTGGGGTGAAGTTACTTCCATCCCCCTGGCTCAAAGCATGTCCACAGCTATTTGACATATCTATATAACCAGTTAAGGGTTATAGATATGTTAAATGACCACACCAGAGGTTAGCTGCAAAGCTGTTGCTATACAAAACAGCTCTCAATGGCCCTGCTCCATTTGTTCCTTCCCCCAGCTTACACCTGAAGGGAAAAGGGTGAGGACATCCTAATATTTATTTCCTGGACACCTTGAGATCTGGGTCCCATTCCAAATCCCTATTTGGGGCCCTCCTCTTGGCTGCACCCTGTAACAGTCTTATTTATCTTTTGTTTCCCTTGCCTGAGAAAATATGTCAGAAAAAAACATCACTGAAGAAATGTCTGAGATTTTACTACCTATGTTTTCTCCTAGGAGTTTTATGCTTTCAAGTCTTAATTTGTCTTTTATACATTTTGAGTTTATTCTTTTTTTGAGATGAATTATTTTTTGCTTTTTTGTTTTTTTCTTTTTTTATTGTTGTTCAAGTATAGTTGTCTCTATTCCCCCCCACTACTCCCCACCGCCCCATTCATCCCCACCTCCCACCCTTGATCCTACCCTCATTGATTTGTCCATGTGTCCTTTAATACATCTTCCTTGATGACTCTTCTCCTATTTCCCCCCATTATCCCTCTCCCCACTCCTCTCTACTTACTGTCAGTTTGTTCTTTACTTCAATGTATCTAGTTATATTTTGCTTGCTTGTTTGTTTGGTTCATTAGGTTCCACTTAGAGTTGAGATCATATGGTATTTATCTTTCACTGAGTGGATTATTTCACCAAGCATAATGCTCTCCAGATCCATCCATGCTGTTGTGAAGGGTAGGAGCTCCTTTTTTTTCTTTTTACTGTATGGTATTCCATTGTGTAAATGTACCATAGTTTTTTTATCCACTCGTTTACTGACGGGCACCTAGGTTGTTTCCGACACTTGGCTATTGTAAATTGTGCTGCTATGAACATTGGGGTACATAGGATCTTTTGAACTGGTGTTTCAGGATTATTAGTGTATAATCCCAGCAGTGGAATTGCTAGGTCAAAAGGCAGTTCCACTTTTAGTTTTCTGAGGAAATTCCATACTATTTTCCACATTGGCTACACCAGTCTGTATTCCCACCAACAGTATGGTAGGGTTCCCTTTTCTCCACAGCCTCACTGTAGGAGATAAGTCTATGTGGCGTGGGCCCAGCTCCCACTGGGAGATGCACAGGACCCACGCCAACAGATAGGTTCTCCCATTGGGCATCAGGCCTGCAATGTGCCTAGGCTCCTTTGAGTGTTGGTTTTGCTAAAAAACCCCTTCACCCTGAATTGAGGACATTTACAGCAAAGTAACTTCCTAAAATCCATGCTAAACCTTCTAAGGATGAGTGTAACCAGTTCAACCACTTTTTCTTCTTCATTTGCAAATATCCCTCTTCTGTGATGTGATTAGCAGCATTGGCTCCCTTGTTTTCTGTGAAAGGTAACCACCTAAAGCCAACCTGGATATAGTAAATGAGGATCATCAGGTAATGTGCCCAGAGATAGAAATAAAGGCCTGTCATGGTGGAGGCCGAGGCTTTTGACTCCTCTTGAGAGCAAAGTCACCGCCTTTTCTTCCACAGGACTCGGTAGTCTGTGTGAATGTCTCTCCCCCATCCCAATGTCACGGACCCCACGAGCCAGGGTCTGCATCACCTCACCAGAACTTATTGTTTGTCGATTTGTATATGATGGCCATTCTGACTGGTGTGAAGTGGTATCTCATTGTGGTTTTAATTTGCATCTCTCTGGTGGCTAGTGTTGCTGAGCATTTTTTCATATGTTTCTGGGCCTTCTGTACATCCTACTTGCAGAAGTGTCTGTTCAGGTACTTTGCCCATTTTTTTAATTGGATTATTTGTCTTCCTGGAGTGGAGTTGTGTGAGTTCTTTATATATTTTGGAGATCCAACCCTTTTGTCCAAGGTATCATTTGTAAATATGGTTGGTTCCTTTTCTATTTTGCTGGTGCAAATAAAGCTTATTTTTGTATATGGTGTAAGAAGATGGTCTAGTTCAATTTTTTTGCATGTATCTATTGAATTTCCCCAACCCCACTTAATGAATATACTGCCTTTATCCCACTGTATGTTCTTGTCTCCTTTGTCTATATAGGCATGGGTTTACTTCTGTGCTCTCCATTTGGTTCCATCGATCTATGTGTCTGTTTTCATGCCAGTACCATGGTGTTTTGATTACTTGTAGTATAGTTTGATATCAGGTAGCATGATACTCTGACTTTGTTCTTTCTCCTTAAGATCGCTGAGGCTATCTGTTGTGTGGTTCCATATAAATTTTTGGATTACTTGCTCTAGTACTGCAAAAAGCACAATTGGTATTTTCTTAGGAATTGCATTTAATATATAAATTGCTTTGGTAGTATGGACATTTTAATGTGTTAATTCTTCCTATCCACAAGCATGATTTATGCTTCCATTTATTTCTAGTGTGTCATTTAATGTCACTATATCCTTGCTGACTTTTTGTACAATCTATCCATTGATGACAGTGGTATGTTAAAGTCCCCTGTTATGACACTATTGTTGTTGATATCTTCCTTGAAGTCCACCAAGATTTTTAAAACATATATAGGGGCTTCTGTATTGGCTGCATATATGTTTACAAGGGTATGTCCTCTTGTCAGATTGATCCCTTTAGTATTATGTAGTGACCTTTGTCTCTTTCACACCTTTTGTTTTGAAGTCTATTTTGTTCAATATAAGTATTGCTACCCCAGCTTTTTGTTGTTTTTTTTTCCATATTCATGGTAGATTTTTCCCCATCCCTTTACTCTCAGCTTATGGAAATTTTTTGTTCTGATGTAGGTCACTTGTAGACAGCATACATGCGGGCCATGCTTTCTTAACCATTCGACTGACTACTCTATGTCTTTTGATTGGAGCATTTAATCTATTTACATTTAAGGTTATTAGAGATAGGTATTTACTTACTGCCATTTTTTATTCTACCTATGTTTTTCTGTTTCTTCTTATTATTAAAGAAGGTCCTTTAACATTTCTGCTGGTTTGGTGGTAATGAAATCCTTTAGCCTTTTGTTGCCTGGGGAGCTCTTTGTCTGGCCTTCAATTTTAAATGATAGCCTTGCTGCGTAGATCAATCTAGGTTGCATGATCTTAGCTTTCTTCACTTTGAATATTTTGTGCCAGTGCCTTCTGGCCTCAGTGTTCCTGTTGAGAAATCAGCTGAACTTCTAATGAGAATTCCCTTGTAAGTAACTATCTCTCTCTTGTTGCCTTTAACATTCTCTGTCTTTAAACTTTGCCATTTTAATTATGATGTGTCTTGGTGTGGGTCTCTTTGGGTTCATCTTGATTGGGACTTTCTGTGCTCCCTGAATGTGGGTTGAGCCCAGGTCTGTTGAGATAGGGCTAGCAGGTTTCCCACTTTGTCATACAGTCTGTATGGCACTCAGTGAGGGGAGGGTAGCCCCTGCTCAAAGCCAACCCCTTCAGTCTCTACCAGAGACTCCAGCACTTGCTTCTTCAGGGTGGCTTGCTGCTGATTCAGGGTGGGTACATTCAACTTTCCCTTATGTAGGAGTGAACTCAGAAGCTCTGAACTTCAGGGAATAAATTAAAAGAGTCTCCCATTGGGGCTGGAGTTGGATCAACCCACAGGTAGAGACTAAGATCTCTGTTCATTCTAAGATATTAGGAGTCAGAGCTCTCTGTCTGATTACCAGACAATCTTCTCCAAGGATCTCACATTTTGAAAGTCTCCATTATCATCTTCTCTTTCTCCCCCTATGCAAATGCACCCAACTGGGGAATCTGGGACCTTGCAGGGCTGATCTGCAGAGTTTCCCCCATTAGATGTTGTGCCTGCAAACTTGTATAAAAGTAGCAAGCTCTCTTTATCCTTCCTAAGATAGTGTGACCTGAGGATGGGTTTACCTCCCTGTAAAGTATCAAAGCAACTCAACCCTCACCCACCTAACTCCCTAACAGAAGCCTCCTCAGGAGACACAGTCTGAAACTTTACGCGTGGTGCAGCACTGTTTTCCTGCAAACTGAGCTGGGCAAGGCTGAAAAACACCTTGTTGTGCAATATTCTTATCTCTTCGCACAGCTGGCTTTAGTGGGAAAGGACCCAAAGACCCAGTATGGCTTGATGTGGCTGCAAAAAGTTCAGAACGACCATAAAAACTTCAAACTCTGCACACAATACTCAGGAGTGGCCAACAGTGAAGGTCAAGGCACTGCCCACATACTCAAGAAGGGGGAAACCAGTCCTCTTTCCAACCCACTTAGTAAAGTTCTCTGTTTGGGTCTCTACCCTGTGCCTCAAAGGCACTATTGCAGCAGCATGGTTTATCCCATAGTCTGAGCTCATAGCAGTTCTTTCCAGAAAGTATCCAGCCATGCAATATGAAAAATAAAGACATTTATTTAAGAAAATATAAGAAACATTGTACATAGGACAATGACACTTCAAGCCCCTTTAAAGTAAGACCTCACAGAGTTCTCCCAATCACCATCAGCTGCCATGTCATATTTTCCTGAATCTCATTGACCATCTGAAATCTCTTCTCCTTCAAAGGTCATTTTAATTTTGGGAAAAGCCAGAAGTCACAAGGTGCCAAATCTGGGCTATAGGGCAGCTGATAGTGATTGGGAGAATGTAATATCACCTTAGTGATATTGCATTTCACCAAAAACTTGGAACAAGACATGATACATGAGTGAGCATGTTCTCATGATGAAGATGCCAATCACCAGTTGTCCATAGCTGTGCCCTTGTAAACCATCTGAATAGTTTCTGTGGAGAAATGTTCAAGCTTAACACAAGAAGTGATACAGATTCATTGCTCTACTCACTCAGTAATTTTGAATGAAATAGCCACACATAACACATGCCCACTCAATGGTATCTACCACCCCCACTGACAAGTACAGTGAAGTCATCATTGTTCATGCATGCACATTCCAGTCCACTCTCCTTGGCTACCTGGTTACCTCGATGTTGTGAAAACTGTTCTCATGATATTATCAACGGCTAAACTTCTTCCAGACAGACCTTGTATAATGAATTCTCTGATGCTGAAACATCAGAGGAACTTCATGCTGAATGTTTGTTCTCTGCTTCTCACAGGTGTGGTGGAACCACAGTGTTTCCCACCACCAGAGATCCCACAGTTTCCTCTTCACATCTTTATTGCTATGGGTTGGTAAGTGCTGGCCTCACAATCTTAAGAGGAGGAAGCTCTATAGCTACAATTTCTATCCGGTCTCTCAGCTGGTACAGTTGCTGTGCACAGGATCCTTCCCCATCCATATTTCAGTTCCTCTTATCAGCCTCTGTGCAGTACCCACACCACACAACTAAGTCATTGTCTGGGTCTCCGCTAATAGCTCCTCCCAAAACAGAATGCCCCTCAAAGTCACTGCTGGCTACAGTTTGTAGGTTTCTCTGCAAAACCCAGGTGGGACAGCCTGGTCTCTCCAGCAGTCTGAGTCCCTATCCTGAGCTCTCCTGGTTGGCACTGAAACAATGGAAGTGATGCATGCTGAAAGTATGCAATCTGAGTCTCACAGCCTCAGTGGATTCCCACAAATTTCCCCCAAACAGACAAAATATAGTCCCCTCTCCCCATCTCTGTTGTGTGTCAGGGATCCTTTGTTGATGTGCTTGAAATTAAGGCCACTGGCTCTTGGGGGGAGGAAGCTCCAGAGATGCAATTTCCATCTAGGTTTTCAACTACAACAGCAGCCATGAACAGGGTCTTTCCCCTTCTGCTTATAAACCCCTTTTATCAGTGTCTACAAAGCACCTACCTTCTGTACTCCTCAGCTTTAAACCTTCATATCAGCTAAGTTTCAGTGGACTGTTCAGGTTGTTTTTGGAAGTTCAGCTGCAAAGCCAGATTGGGGCAGGAGCAAGTGGACTCAGCTTCCACCTATTCTGCCACCATCTTTCAGTCTCACAAAATGTATTTCTTAATTTTTGAAAGTCAAAATTGATCTATAGGCTGCAGAATTGATACTGTGTTAGCAGGTATGAAAACAAGGTTATATCATTGTACATCTCCTTTGAGCTCTTAAGTAATCAGGTGCCTTGAAAGTGTGCAGTAAGTAATATATAAGAAGGAACTTTTTTTTAACAGAGTTCTCAAGAATGAGCTTAAAATATTCAGTAAACCATGTTGTAAACAGATTTATTTATTGTTCCATTTATAGAGCACAGGCAGAGTAGATTTATCATAACTCATTTTTTCATTTTTCTAATTTTATTTTTCAATTAAAATTTACACTCAGAATTATTTTGTATTAGTTTTAGGTGCACAGCATAGTGGTTAAACAAATACTTTACAAGGTTTTCGCTCTGATATTTCAAGTACCTACCTGGCACTAGACATAGTTATTCCAATATTTTTGTTATTATTATTTGTACTTTCTTCTTTTCAATTACAGTTTACTTATAATTTTATATTAGTTTCAAGTGTATAGCATAGTGGTTAGACAATCATATACTTTACAAAATGTTCCCCTCGATATTTCCAGTACCCACTTGGCACTATACATAGCTATCACAACATTATTGACTATGATATTCCCTATGCTGCACTTTACATCTCTGAGACTATTTTGTAACTGCCAATTTGTTCTTCTTAATTCTTTGACCCCTTTCACCCATCCCCTGACTCCTTTCCCCTATGGCAACCATCAGTCCACACTCTGTGTCTATGAGTCTATTTTGTGTGTTCATATATTTTGTTCTTTAGATCCCACATATAAGTGAAATGATATGTTATTTATCATTTTCTGTTTGACTTGTTTCACTTAGCAAAATATCTTCTATGTCCATCCATGCAATCACTAATGGTAAGATATCATTCATTTTTATGGCCAAGTAATATTCCATCGTATCCACAACTTTTTCTTTTTTTCTTTCGGTATCATGATGGTTAATTTTGATTTTTTTGATTTTTTTCTCTAGTTGTTCACCTACAATTGTCCCCATATTCCTCCCACCACTCTCCCTAACCATGCCCATCCCCAACTCCCATACTCAATCCTGCCACTCTGTTGTCTTTGTCCATGAGTCCTTTATACGTGTAACTTATTGACTTTCCCCCTTCTTTCTCCCTCCCTCCTCTCCCCTAGTTACTGTCAGTTTGTGCTTTATTTCAATGTCTCTGTTTATATTTTTCTAGTTTATTTGATGTGTTGATTAGGTCCCACTTATGGAAGAGATCATATGGTATTTATCTTTCACCATGGGGCTAATTTCACTTAGAATAATTATCTCCAGTTCCATACATGCTGTCACAAAGGGTAGTAGGTCCTTCTTTCTTTCTGCTATGTAGTAATCCATCCTGTCAATGTACCACATTTTTTTGATTCAATCATTTACTGATGGGCACTTAGGCTGATTGCAGCACTTGGATATTGTAAATTGTGGTGCCATGAACATTGGGGTGTGTAGGTTTTTCTGAATTGGTGTTTCAGGATTCTTTGGTTATAATGCCAGCAGTGGTATTGCCAGGGCAAAAGGCAGTTCCATTTTTAGTTTTCTGAAGAAAGTCCATAATGTTTTCCAGAGTGTCTACACTAGTCTGCATTCCCACCAGCAGTGTACTAGAGTTACCTTACCTCCACAACCTTGTCAGCACTTATTGTTTATTGATTTGTTTATGATGGCCATTCTGACTGGTGTGAAGTGGTCTCTCATTGTGGTTTTAATTTGCATCTCTCTGATGGCTAGTGGTGCTGAGCATTCTTTCATATCTCTGGGTCCTCTCTCTATGCTCCTTACAGAAGTGTCCCCTCAGATACTTTGCCCATTTTTTAATTGGATTGTTTGTCTTCCTGGAATGGAGTTGTGTGAGTTCTTTATATATTCTGGAGATCAAACCCTTGTCTGAGGTATTATTTGCAAATATATTTTCCCATATGGTTGGTTCTCTTTTCATTTTGCTGATGTTTTCTTTTGTCATGCAGAAGCATTTTAATTTAAAGAAATCCCATTTGTTTATTTTTTTCTTCATGTTCCATGTTCTAGGGGACATATTGATGAAAATATTGCTGCATGGAATATCTGAAATATTCCTGCTTATGTTTTACTCTAGGACTTGTATGGTGTCATAACTTGTATTTAATTCTTTTATCCATCTTGAGTTTATTTTTGTGTATGATGTAAGTTGGTGGTCAGGTTTCATTGTTTTGCATGTAACTGTCTAGGTGCCCCAAAACCATATTTGAAGACACTATTGTTCCTCCATTTTATGCCTCTTCCCCCTTGTCAAATATTAACTGACCATACAGACATGGGTTTGTTTCTGAACTCTCTGTTCTGTTCCATTGATCTATGTCTCTCTTTTATCTGTTTTGATTACTGTGGCCTTGTAATGTAGTTGTCAGGCATTGTGATCCCTACTACTTTGTTCTTCTTTCTCAAACTTGCTGCAACTATTCAGGGTCATTTATGGTTTCACATAAATTTTTGAAATATTCTATATCTGAGAAATATCTCATTGGTATTTTAATAGGGATTGCATTGAATCTATAAATTACTTTGGGTAGTATGGATATTTTGGTGATGCTAATTCTTCCAATCCAAGAACATGGTATATGCTTCCATTTATTTGTAGATTTCTTTTTTGTTTCTGATATTTCTCTTTCTGATATGTGCTTGTTGGTGTACAAAAATGCCTTCAATTTCTGAATATTGACTTTGTATCCTGCTGTTTTACCAAATTCACTTATTAGGTAGAGTAGTTTTTTGATGAACTCTATAGGGTTTTCTATGTTCACTATCATGTCATCTGCAAACAATGACAGTTTTACTTCCTCCTTTTCAATTTGGATGCCTTTTATTTCTTTTTCTTGTCTGATTGGTGTGGCTAGACTTCCAATACTATGTTGAATAGATGTGGTAAAGTGGACAACCTTGTCTTGTTCCTGATCTTAGTGGGAAAGGTTTAGTTTTTGCCCATTGAATATGATGTTGGCTGTAGACCGCTCATATACGGCCTTTATTATGTTGAGGTATGCTCCCTCTACTTCAACATACTGAGTGTTTTTATCATAAATGAGTGGTGTACTTCATCGAATGCTTTTTCCCCATCTATTGATATAATCATGTGATTTTTGTCTTTCCTTTTTTTATGTGATGTATTACATATATTGATTTGGGTATATTGAACCATCCTTGCACTCCTGGGTTGAATCCCAGTTGATCCTTGTTTATGATCTTTTTAATGTATTGTTGGATGTGACTTGCCAATATTTTGTTGAGGATTTTTGCAACTATTTTCATCAGCAATATTGGCCTGTAGTTTTCTTTCTTTGTTATGCCTTTATCTGGTTTTGGGATTAGGATGATGCTGGCTTCATAACAAGAGATTGGGAGTCTTTTCTATTCTTAATTTTTTTTTAATAATCTGAGAAGGATAGGGGTTAGCTCTTCCTTAAATGTTTTGTGAAATTCTCCTGTGAAATCAATCGGTTCAGGGCTTTTGTATGTCGGGAGTTTTTCATTACTGCTTCAATATCAACAGCTGTTATTGGACTGTTTTCTTCCTTCTTCTTCTTCACTCAGTTTTGGAAGATTATATTTTTCAAGAATTTTGTCCATTTCACCCTGGTTTTTAAATTTCTCGGCATATAGTTGTTTACAGGAATTTTCTTACAGTCCTGTGTATTTCTGTGGTATCAGTTGTAATCTCTTTCATTTCTGATTTTATGTATTTGGGTCCTCTCTCTGTTTTCTTGATGAATCTGGTTAAAGGCTTTTTTATTTTGTTTACCTTTTCAAAGAACCAGCTCCTGGATTTATTGATCCTTTGAATTGTTCTTTTAGTCTCTAAGTCATTTAATTCTGCTCTGACCTTGGTAATATCCTTCCTTCTACTATCTCTCGGCTTTGTTTGTTTTTGTTCCTCCAATTCTTGTAGGTATAGGGCTACGTTTTTTATTTGAAATATTTCTATCTTTTAGGTAGGCCTATATTGCTATGAACTTCCCTCTTAGGACTGCCTTTGCTGTGCACCATAGGTTTTGGACTGTTGTGTGTTCATTTTCATTTGTTTCCAGGAATTTTTTTTATTTCTTCCTTATTCTCATAATTAACTCATTCATCATTTAATAGCTTGCTATTCAATCTCCATGAATTTGAAATTTTTTGAATTTTTTCCTTGAGGTTGGTTTCAAGTTTCAGGCCATTGTGGTCCAAGACAGTGCTTGATATATTTTCAGGTTTCTTGAATTTGTTGAGACTTGTGCTCTAATGTTGGTCTATCTTTGAAAATGTGCCATCTGCATTTGAAAAGAATGTGTATTTTGCTTCTTTGGGATGAAGGGTTCTCTCTCTCTCTCTCTCTCTCTCTCTCTCTCTCTCTCTATATATATATATATATATATATATATATATATATATATATATATACACACATTTGATCTAGGGTATTGTTCAATGCTGCAATTTCCTTGTTGATATTTTGTATGGAAGATGTATCCATTGTTGACTATGCAGTGTTTAATTCCCCTTGTGTAAGAGTGTTGCTGTTTATATCTTTCTGAAGCCCTCCAAGATTTTCCTTATATATTTGGATGCTCTTCTATTGGGTGCATATATGTTTATAATGTTTATGTCTTCTTAATGGATTCTTCCCTTGAGTATTATGAAGTATCCTGGGTCTCTTTTTATGGCCCTTGTTTTGAAGTCTATTTTGTCTGACATAAGTATTTCTACCCTGGCCTTTTTTTTTTTTTTTTTTTTGTCCATTTGCTTGGAATATTTTTCCAACCCTTCACTTTCAGTCTATATAGGTCTATTTTCTGAGGTGGGTTTCTTGTAGGCAACATTATGTGCTGCTCATACTTTTTTATCCATTCAGTTAGCCTATGGCTTTTGATTGGAGCATGTAATTCATTTTATGTAACATTATTATTGATATGCACTTATTCATTTTCCCCCTTTGTACCTTTGTTCCTCTCTCTCTCACACTTTTTTTCTTTATCTTCTTAAAGCAGTTCCTTTAAAATCTATTGCAGTGTTGGTTTGGTGGAGGTGTATTCTTTTGTCTGGGAAACTTCTTATTTCAACTTCCATTTTAATTGAGAGCCTTGATGGGTAGAGTGGTCTTGGTTGCAGGCCTTTGATATTCATGACTTTGAATATTTCTTGCCATTGTCCTCTGTTTTGGAATGTTTCTGTTGAGAAGTCAGCTGCTAGTTTTATTGGAACTCCCTTATATGTTTCTTCCTGTTTCTCCCTTTATGCCTTTAAAATTCTCTGTTCATCTTTAAATTTTTTTTTTATTATAATGTATCTTGGTGTAGGCATCTTTGGATTCATCTTGATTGGGACCATCTGTACTTCCTAAACTTGCATGGCTTTTTCAATCTCCAGGTTCGAGACATTTTCTGTCATTATTTTTTCAAACATTTTTTTCTATTCCTTGCTCCTTTTCTTCTCCTTCTGGAGTTCTTATGATTTGAATGTTGTTAGTTCCACGTTGCCCTGCAGTTCCCTTAAGCTATCTTCATATTTTTTAGTCTTTTTTTCATGCAGCTGCTCTACCTAGGTATTTCTTTCTGCCATGTCTTCCAGCCCACTAATTTAGTCCTCTGCTTCATGCAGCCTGCTTGTAATTCATTCTAGTATATTTTTTATTAAAGATACTGTACCCTTTATTTCTTCCTGGTTCTTGTTTATAGTTTCTATTTCTTTTTCATAGTGTTGTTGTTCCCACTCAGTTGCTTGTAGTTATCACTGAGTTCCTTGAGCATCCTATAATTATTCTTCTGAATTCTTTGTTTGGTAGTTTGTTTGCCTCCATTTAATTTAGCTCTTTCACTGGGAAATCTTCCATTCCTTTTGATTGCAGGTTCTTTCTTTGTCTCCTCATTTTAGGTGACTATTTTTTTTTTGTTTCTGTGATTTGAGATGCTATGCTATGCCAGCTGATATCATGGGATAAACATATGCAGTAAGGGTCTGTCAACTCAGTGGTGCAGTCTCTTTGATCTCCTTTTCTGGATGCTTTAGGGTTGCCCTTTCTTCCATTTTTGTGGGCTTTCTTGTTGTATTTGGACTTTATCTTTCGGTGGCTCCTTTATTGTTGGGTTCTCCCCTCCAATGGGTTAACTGGTATTCACAACTCCAACCTTGTCTTCTATATTGTTGTACATGTGTTGGTTAACAAACCAGTATTACCAGACGAAACCTATGCCAGTGAAAAGAACCCCCACCACCACATCAGAAATCTCTACTGCAATTGAACTAAGATAAATAAAGATGAAGGGAGATTGTGAATATTAAAAGATATGAGAAAGGTAATAGGAGATGACTAAAAGAGGAGAAAGTGTTGTTGACTAGGAAGAAGGAGGAGAACTGATAAGAGCAGGGATAGTACCGAGGCAAAGAAAGGGAGAGAACAAAATTTACAACATAAGTAAAACACAAAATGGTGATAGAACAATGGGGTTAGAAGAAGGAAGAGTATACTATGAGGTTTGAAGTGAAATTGAAAAGGTACTGGACCATTGGGAACAAAATTGCAGAAAAACCATAGCAGGGTTGATAACAAGGACAGTTGAGGGAAGTTTAATAAAGGTGGAATGGGAATAGCAATATTGTAGAGAAGTGAAAAGTGAATATGAGATGTCTATAGTAAAGAAAATGATTTTGAGAGGATGGGGAAAGCAAACTAATAAGAGTAAAGAGTAAAGTCCAGGTTGAGAGAGGAGGGAAAGAAAAAAAGAGAGAGAAAGAAAAAACAATTAAATAAAATTCCTCACTCAACCAATCAGGGTCAGGGAGGGGGGAAGGCAAGATGGATTAAGGCATTGGGAGAGTATTCTATGAGATGTAAAATAAAAATAAGTAGTGAACAAATAGTAGTTTCTTTGCAGAAGTACAACAATAACCTCACTATTTCACCTAAGTAGCAACTGTGTATATAAAGTAGGAAAGAAATAAGATTCTTCTAAGAAGAGAAAAAGAATGTGAGATCACTTAAGAAAGAAGAGTGCTTGTGTAAGGTTAGATGGAGGAGAAATAATAAAAGTAATAGTGTGGGATAGTGTGTGAGAAAACAAAGTTTACAACAACAGTAATAAAGCTCAGAAAGACAGGGAAATGCTTTAAGACCAGGGAAGGATGCTGAGTGGGATTTGGAATAATAATAGTTGGTAAGAAATATATAATCTGGATGAGAAGATGGCAGCAAGGTAGATGGGAGAGAAGTCCAGGTCTCCCTGTGCCCAGCTGGGACACCTAGCTGATCTTCTGAGGAATAGAGTGAACAGCCAATGGAAGCCAAGCTTATATGAAATTTGGAGACCCAAAATTGTAGAGGACATTGAAAAACAGAAAGTGAGGAGATTGCACTGGGACAGTAAGGTCCCTGGGATCTGTGCAGAGACCTAAGCCCCTGTGGCCCCAAGACTGCACCTGCCACAGGATAAGGGGAGGAGAGTTAGATCATCTGCTCTCTCCCCTACCAGAGTAGGGAGGGCAGCTTGGCACCAGGAGGGACCTGGATGCTGTCAGTCCTTGGGGGGATAGAGACAGAGTGGGAGACACAGAGAGGCGGTATACATTCCCTGGGACTGTGGACACTGTGGGTAGGTCATTACCAGAGAAATTGGGGTGCTGGGCAACACCTAGAGAAGGGAGAAGAGTTGGGCCATGTCATTCCTTGACCCAGATACTCTTTAGACTGGTTAGAAAGTTCGGCTGTGTGAAAAGCCTTGTGCTTGTAAGAACTACAGGCAGCTGCTTTGTAAGGACCTCTCAAGCAGTGGTTGGATTGCTCCAAGGGTGATTTAGGGGACTGACCCATGCTGCACACCCAGAGACTGAGTGGCTGATTGGAGCCATGTATCCGGACTTGACACGTGCTGTGCGCCCTGAGACAGAGTGGTTGATTTGAGCCTGGCAGCTCACAGAGGACCTGGGATGGAAGCTGGGAAACTGTGAATTTTATGGCCCAGATCTGGTCACCATCATCTCAAAACCATAGAAAGGGAGAAAAGTGAAGCCCAGCCATCTTCTTCCTGTGGCATCCAGGAAGATCAGCAGAACTCGATCAATGGATTTAAAGTCAGCAGGAAGCTTATTTTTTTCTTTCCTCTCTCTTTTTATTTTCCTTTTTTATCTGCCCCCAAGTGAAACAATAAGACATGGAGTTACAAAGTGTTCAGAAAGGGGGAGCACAAGGCTAACCTCAAAACTTGAGAAACTGAGACAAATGTCACTTTGCTATCTGATAGAGCTGGCATTTTATTGTTTATGTGGTTTTTTTTCATTATTTCACTACTTTATTTTATTAGTATTTTTCTACTTCTCTTTCTTAGTTTTAGTTTTCTTCATTTTATACCTCTTTTTAATTGCATTTTTTGACTGGTTTTCCTTATTCTCTCTTTATTGTATTTTAATTTTCCTTCTTTCACTTCACTCGTGTTCCAATAACACACTACTCTTGACCATGTACTTTCTACTCTGGTTATCCAAATCATATATTTCTTGTCATTTTATTGTTGTTCCAGTACTATTGTAAATAATTGTTGTTACATACAATTGTAAATACTACACAGCAACTCTCCCTGATCTTAGCCTTATTCACTTTATTCCTGAGCTTTGTTGTTGCTGTAGTTCACTCTATTCTCTCACACACTACACCTACTTTCTATCCTTTACTCTCACTATATTTCATCATCTAATCTTGCACAAGTGCTCTGTTTTCTGGATTCTGCTCACAATCCTCCTCCCCTCTAATAAGAGTCTTATCTCTCTTTCACCTTTTATAGGAAGTGGCTAGTTGGGTGAAATGTCTTGGTGAATGCTATACTTATCCAAAGAATCTCCTATCTCTTCTCTACTAGTTGGTACTTTAAATCCCATTAAATACTCTCCCATTGTCAATCCATTTTGCCTACCCTCTGCCACTGATCACATACAAGAATAGGTGGGAGCTGTGAACATCAGTATACCTACTGGAGGAGAAAATCCACAAAAAAGGAACCACTGAAAGGTAAAAACTGAATGACAACAAGAGAGCCCACATAAACAGAAGAAAGGGCAAACCTACAACGTCCAGAGAAGGAGATCAAAGAGACCATGCCACTGAATCCCATAGAATCCCTACCATAGAAGTAGAACCTACAAAGACAGCTAGCAAAGCAAAACATCAGGAAGTATAGAAACAAACAAAAAGAGTCACATAAAATGGGGAGACAAAAAAACAACATGCAATCAAAAGGCATGGAAGACTCCCCACTAAAAGAGTTAAACAAAATGGAGGTAACCAAACTATCAGATATAGAATTCAAAATAATAGTTATAAAGATACTCAAGGAACTCACAGAAAACTACCTGGAGCTGATTGAAAACTATATCAGTAAGAAAAGGAAATAGAAACTATAAGCAAACACCAGGAAGAACTGAACAGTAAAATCTTGGAAATAAAAACACACTAGAAGGAATTATAAGCAGGCCAGATAAAGCAGATGATCAAATCAGTGAGCTGCAGGACAAGGTAGAAAGAAAAAAAACACCCAGAAAGAATAAGAAAAGGAAAAGACTTACAAAGAATGAACAGATGGTGAAAGAACTGTGAGACAACATGAAATGTAATAATATCCATATACTAGAAATACCTGAAGAAGAAGAAGAGCAAGAAATAGAAAACGTGTTTGAAAAGTAATGATGAAAAACTTCCCTAATTTGATGAGAGAAAAAGTCACACAAATCCAGGAAACAAAGGAATCCCAATCAAGAGGAACCCGAAGAGGCCCACTTTAAAACACATCATAATTAAAATGTCAAAATTTCAAGGCAAAGAGAATCTTAAAGGCAGCAAGGGAGAAACAGGTAGGAACATACAAGGAAGCCCCAATAAGACTAGTAGCTGACTTCTCAATGGAAACTTTCCAGCCAGAAGAGAAGGCAAAAAATATTCCAAGTAATGAAAACCAAAACCCTGCAATGAAGACTACTCCATCCAGCAAGGCTGTCAATTAAAATAAAAGGCCAAATAAGGAGTTTCTCAGACAAAACAAGTCTAAAAGAATACACCTCTTCCAAACTAGCTCTGCAAAATAGGCTAAGGGGATTGCTTTAAGAAAAGGAAGAAAAAGAGTGAGAGAGAGAGAGGAACACAGTACAAAAAAAATGGCAGTGAATAAGTACTTATCAGTAATAACCAAAACCATAAATGGATTAAACTAATCAAAAGACATAGAATAGCTTATTGGAAAAGAAACAGAATCCAAATGCTTCTTACAAGAGACCCACCTCTGAACAAAAGACCTGCAAAGACTGAAACTGAAGGGCTAGAAACAAATTTTCCAAGCAAATGGACAGGGGAAAAAAGCCAGGGTAGCAATACTCATATCAGACAAAATAGACTTCAAAACAAGGGTTGTGAAAAGAGACCAAGAAGGTCATTTCTTAATACTCAAGGAAAGAGTCCATCAAGAAAACATAAACATTATAAATATATAAAAACCCAACATAGGAACATCCAAACACATAAAAAAAAATTTTGGAGGACTTCAAGAAGGATATTGACAGCAACACAATTATATTAGGGGATTTCAACACCCCACTGTCAAAAATGGATAGATCTTCCGAACACAGTATCGACAAAAATATTGTGGCATTGAACAATGTCCTAGATCAAATGGACATAACTGATATATATAGATCCTTTCATCCCAAACAAGCAAAATATACATTCTTTTCAAATGCACATGGAACATTTTGAAAGATAGACCAGATGATAAGACACAAAACGACCCTCACCAAATTCAAGAAAACTGAAATCATATGAAGCATTTTCTCTGACCACAAAGGACTGAAATGAGAAACTAACCTCAAGGAAAATAACTCAAAAACACTCAAACTCATGGAGATTGAATAGCATGCTATTGAACAAGGAGTGGGTCAAGAATGAGATCAAGGAAGAAATCAAAATATTTCTGGAAATAAAATGAAAATGAACTCACAAGAATCCAAATCTTATGGGACACAGCAAATGCAGTCCTGAGAGGGAAGTTCATAGTGATATAGGCCTACATAAAAAAATAGAAAGATTTCAAGTAAATAACCTAACCCTACAACTACAAGAATTCAAAGAACAAAACAAAGGCAGCCTAGAGCAAGTAGAAGGAGGGAAATAACCAAGATCAGAGCATAATTAAATGACATAGAGACTAAAAGCACAATTCTAAGGATCAGTGAATCCAGGAGCTGGTTCTTTGAAAAGATAACAAAATCAACAAGCCTTCAAGCAAGCTCATCAAGAAGAAAAGAGAGAAGACCCAAATAAACACAATCAGACACAAAAGAGGAGAGGTTACAACTGATACAACAGAAATACAAAGGATTGTAAGAAATTACTATGAAGAACTGTATGCCAAGAAATTAGAAAACCTAGGAGAAATGGAGAAATTAATACAAAAATATAATCTTCCAAAACTCAATGAAGAAGAAACAGAAAGCCTGAACAAACCAATAACAGCTGATGAAATTGAAGCAGTAAACAAAAAACTCCCGACACACAAAAGCCCTGGACCAGACAGTTTCACAGGAGAATTCTAAAAAGCATTAGAAGAAGATCTGACCCCTATTCTTCACAGACTATTCCAAAAAATCCAAGAAGATGGAAAACTCCCAAATTCTTTTTATGAAGCCAACATCATCCTCATTCCAAGACCAGATAAAGTCACAGCAAAGAAAGAAAATTTAAGAGCAATATCACTGATGAACATAGATGCTAAAATCCTCAACAAAATATTGGCAAACAGCATTCTGGCAATACATTAAAAAGATCATATACCATGACCAAGTGGGATACATCCCAGGGATGCAAAGATGGTACAATATTCACAAATTGATATATATAATACATCGCAAACAAACCCAAAAACAAAAAATCACATGATCATATTAATAGATTTGGGAAAAGCATTTGATAGGGTACAGCACCTATTTATGTTGAAAACACTCAGCAAAGTAGGAATAGAGGGAGCATTCCTCGACCAAATAAAGGCCATATACGAAAGGCCTACAGCCAACATCATATTCGATGGGAAAAAACTAAAAACTTTCCCACCAAGATCAGGAATTAGACAAGTATTTCCATTTTCACTACCTCTATTGAACATAGTATTGTAAATCCTAGCCACAGCAATCAGACAAGGAAAGGAAATAAAAGGCATTCAAATTTGAAAAGAGGAAACAAAACTATCATTGTTTGCAGGTGACATGATATTGTACATAGAAAATCCTATAGACTCCACCAAAAAACTCCTGGACCTAATAAATGAATTTGGCAAAAGAATGGGATATTCAGGGTTTAAAGGCATTTTTGCATACTGACAATGAAATCTCAGAAACAGAAATCAGGAAAAAATTTCCATTTGTAATAGCAACAAGAAAAATAAAATACCTAGGAATAAAACTTACTAAGGAGGTAAAAGTCCTGTACTCATAAAACTACACAACACCAAAGGGAGAAATTAAGGAAGACACAAACAAATAGAAACATATACTGTGTTCATGGATTGGAAGAATTAACATCATCAAAATTTCCAAACTACCCAAAGCAATTATAGATTCAATGCAATACCTATTAAAGTCCAATGGCATATTTCAGAGGTACAGAACAAACACTTCTAAAATGTATATAGAACCATAAATGTCCCTGAATAGCTGCAGCAATTTTGAGAAAGAAGAACAAAGTAGGAGGGATCACAATACCTGATATCAAACTGTATTACAAGACCACTGTAATCAAAACAGCCTGGAACTGGCATAAGAACAGACACATAGACCAGTGGAACAGAATAGAGAGCTCAGAAATAAACCCAAGTCTCAATGGTCAATTAATATTTGACAAAGGGTGTAGCAGAATAAAATGGAGAAAAAAAGTCTCTTCAACAAATGGTTTTGGGAGACCTGGACAGCTACACACAAAAAAAATGAAACTCGAACACCAACTTACACCATACACAAAAATAAATTCAAGGTGGATAAAAGACTTAAATATAAGTCATGACACCATAAAAGTCCTTCAGGAGAACACAGGCAGGAAAATCTCAGATATTTCACACAGCAATATTTTTACTGATATGTTCTATACAGCAAGGGACATAAAGGAAAGAATAAACAAATGGAATCTCATCAAAATGAAAACCTTCTGCATGGCTAAAGAAAACAGCATTAAAATGAAAAGAGAACCAACTGTATGGGATAACATATTTTCCAATGATACCTCCGACAAGGGTTTGATCTCCAAAATATAGAAAGAACTCACATGACTCATTCTGAGAAGTCAAGCAATCCAATTAAAAAATGGGCAAAGGACTTGAACAGACACTGCTCCAAGGAGGACATAGAGAGAGTCCAGAGACATATGAAAAGATGCTTAGTATTGCTAGCTATTAGAGAGATGCAAATTAAAACCACAATTAGATACCACTTTACACTGGTCAGAATGACCATCATAAACAAAGCAGCAAACAACAAGTGTTGGAGAGGCTGTGGAGAAAATGGTACCCTAGTGAACTGTTGGTGGGATTACAGACTGGTGCGGCCACTATGGAAAACAGTATGAAATTTCATCAAAAAACATCCATTCAAAAGAACCTATGCACTCTAATGTTCATAGCAGCGCAATTTACCATAGCCAAGTGCTTGAAGCAACTTATGTGCCCATCACAAATGAATGGATCAAAAACTATGGTGTACTTACCCAGTGGAATTGTATGCAGCAGAAAGAAAGAAGGAGCTCCTACCCTTTGTGACACTATGGATGTAACTGGATAGCATTATGCTTAGTGAAATAAGCCGGGTGGTAAAAGACAAGTGCCATATGATCTCACCTTTAACTGTAAACCAATCAACAAAAGAAACAAGCAAGCGAAATATAACTAAAGATATTGAAATTGGGAATAAGCTGACAGTAACTAGATGGGTGAAGGGAGGGATAATTGGGGGAAAGGGGGAAGGGTTTACAGGAACAACTATAAAGGACACATGGACAATAGCAAGGGGGTTGGAAACAGAGGAGGGAGGTGGGGAAGGCTGGGGTGGTGGGGAGAGGAGGGGGAAAATGGCAAAAAAATGTACTGGAACCACAATAAAAATCAAAAGTAAAAAAAAAATTTATGTAATCTAAAAGAAAAAAGAAATGTATAATATGTATAAAAAGAATAAATAAATGCCCATCAATAAATTAATGGTTCAAAAATATGGTACATCTACATGATGGAATAAATACTACACAGCTGAAAGAAAGACAGAGCTCCTACCCTTTGCCACAGCATGGATGAATCTGGAGAGCATTATGCTAAGTGAAATAAGCCAGGCAGTGAAAGACAAATACCATATAATCTCACCTTTAACTGAAACCTAATCAACAAAACAAACAATGAAGCAAAATATAACCAGAGACATTGAAATTAATAACAAACTGACAGTAAGCAGAGGGGACGTGGGCAGGGATAATTGGGGGAAAGGGGGAAGGGTTTTCAGGAACATCTATAAAAGGCACATGGACAAAACCAAGGGTTGGTGGGATCAGGGTGGGAGGTGGGGATAGTTGGATTGGAGGGGTGTGGTGTGGGGGAAATGGAGACAACTCTACTTGAACAACAATAAACAGTATAGTAAAAGGCCAAGAGAAGTGTGATATTAGGAATACCAGTGAAGTGAAAGAAGAAAAATTAAAATGCAATATAAAAGGGAGAATAAAAGCATCAAACGATAAAAGCAAACAAAACAAAAAATAAATGGAAAGAAGAGAAATAAAAAATGCAAGTTCTGAAGGAGAGCGAAGTTAAATTTGTCTCAGTTTTCCTATTCTCCTTCTGACTTCTTTCTGGATTTGTCTCTGGTTTTTTCACATGTCTAGTTGTTAGGTCTAACTCTAGGAGGGGTGAAAAAAAAACCTCCTGCTGATTTTAAACCTGCCTGGCCAGTTCTGCAGACCCTCCAGGATCCTGCAGACAAAAGAGGGTTTGGCTCTTTCTTTTCCCTCTCCTGTGTTCTGCAAGGATGGGGCTCAGCCTGGGCTACAATAATCACAGTTGCGCAGTTTCCAGGCCACACCCTCCAGGCACTGTACGGCCCACACTATCCACTGTTTGCCTTTGTGACAGGCTGGTGCCCATAATCCACCTCATTTTGCATCCCTCTGATCAGTCCTTGAGGTGACCCAAGTGGGAGGAAATAGCACCCACACTCTTCCCTCTTCTCTGACTGGGGGGCTGTGTGCTTGGGGTCCCTTTTCAGTGGTTCAGTTTCCCCTCTGAATAATATCCTGTTGGGTGCTGCTGCCACTCTTAACCACTACCCAGTTTTCCACACAGTCCAACTCTCTGACCAGTCCAGAGTGTTTCTGGGTCCCAGCCAGCCACAGCCCATCTCTTCTCCCAGCTCCATGTGTTACCCGGCTCCTCAAATTCTCTGACTCTATCCCAGTTGGTGACCTCAACCCCAGTGGGGGTACACCCCCAGCTGTGTGTCACTTGCTGCCTTTTTATCCCCCCCTCCCAGGGACTTTACATGTCCAAGTATCTCCTGGCATGGGTCTGGGACTTCCCCGCTCTGCGAGGGAATGAAGCTGCTGGGCAGCTACCACTGACCCAGCTCTCTTTCCATGCTCCTGCAGTAGCCACGGCCTCCTGCATAAGGCTTGGTGACCTTCCTATCAGCCTACAAACCTAAATCACCCATTTTAAAGCATCCTTTGTGCACTTTGGCTTCCAAACTTCATATCAGCTGGAATTCTGTTGGCTGCTCACTCTGCTTTTCAAAAGATTGGTTAAGTGTCCCAGTTGGGTGCACGAGCAAGTGGGCTCAGCTCCCACCTACATTGCCACCATCTTCAGACACTTTAGCATAATTATTAAGGATCAGAAGATTTTCAGAATGATAAAGGAACACTGGCTTCAACTTAAAGTCATTAGGTGCATTAGCCCCTAATAAGATAGTCAGCTTATCCCTTGAAGTTTTGAAGCCAGACATTGACTTCTCTCTAGCATGCAAGTCCTGAATGGTATTTTCTCCAGTATAAGGCTATTTTTCTACATTGAAAATCTGTTTTTCAGTATAGCCACCTTCATTAATTATCTCAGCTAGATCTTCTGGATAACTTGTTGCAGCTTCTACATCAGCACTTGCTGCTTCACCTTGTACATTTATGTTACAGAGATCACTTCTTTCTTTAAACTTCATGAACTAGCCTCTGCTAACTTTAAATTTTTCTTCTGAAGCTTCTTTACCTCTCTTAGCCTCATATTATTGAAGAGAGTTAGGGCTTTGATCTGAATTAGCTTTAGCTTAAGGGAATGTTATGGCTTGTTTGATCTTCCACCCAGACAACTAAAACTTGCTCTGTATCAGCAATAAGGTTCTTTTACTTTATTATTATGTGTTCACTGGAGTAGTACTTTTACTTTACTTCAAGAACTTTTCCTTTGCATTCACAGCTTAGCTAACTGTTTGGCAGAAGAGGCCTCGTTTTCAGCCTAGGTCTCATTGAAATCCTCATATGGTTTTTCTTTCTTTTACTTTTTCTTAGGGTAAATTCAATCTGGTCATAATGATCAAAATGATCATTAAAACACACTAGTGTGCCATAGGTACTGGAGAGAAATGGACAAGGCAGTGGAACTATCTGCCACCCTCACTGTCTGGGGCACAATATCCACACTGGTCCTCAGAATTTGCATTCCTCACTAAGCTTAACCATTTCTAGCTTTTAATTTAAAGTGAGAGTCATGTGACTCTTCCTGTCACTTGAACACTTAGAGGACATTGTGAGGCCATTAATTGGCCTTGTTTGTGTCTCAGATAATAGGAAGGCTGAAGGAGAGTGAGAGAGGTGAGGAAATGGCCAGTCAGTAGAGCAGTCAGAACAACACATTAATCAGTTTTCTTGTCTTAATGTGGATGCAGTTTGTGGTGCCCCAAATATTACAATAGTAACATCAAAAATCACTGATCACAGTTCACCATAACAAATATAATAATAATGAAAAAGTTTGAAATACTGTGAGAATTATCAAAGCATGGCATAGACACAAAGCAAACAAATGCTGTTGGAAAAATAGCACTGACAGACGGCAGTGCAGGGTTGCAACAAACCCTCAATTTGTAAAAGAAAACAAAACAAAACCATGTAGTATCTGTGAAGCTCAGTTAAGTGAAATGCAATAAAATGAGGTATGCCTTTCACAGATGTGGCTTTCACTTATTTAACAAATATTTACTGAATGCTTATAATGTGTTGGGCCTTGTTTTAGCTATGTGGAATTCAGTGATGAGCAAGACATAAAGTATTTGCGTTCCAGTTTGTCTGGAATGTGCTGACAAGTATCTTTAGTAGAATACTAATTAGGAGTGGTGACCATTGCCTTATTCCTGATTAAATGGTATGGCTCTAACATTTCACCATTAAATCTTTCTCATGTTTCCATATCAAAATAAGTTTTTAATAGATAACTTTTATCACATTAAGGAGATTCCCTTCTATACACATTTCACTTTTGGGGGATGAAGGTTGTCATGAATGAGTGCTGAAATTCATTTTCTGTATTTTCTGTTAAATTCTCATGTGTTTTGTTGTTTGTTTCTTTTTTTTACCTTTTCTTGGGGTAAACTCAAACTGGTCAGAATGGATTTCTCTCTTTCTCTGTTAATACTTTATTTTGGATTTTTTGTTTATGCTCATAGTTTGTGAGAGTTTATGTTTAGTCCTGACCAGTTCTACAATAAAGACAGCTGAGACCTAGAGTAACCCAGACCTGCCCCTTAACTTCTTTCCATTTCAAAACCCTTCTATGTCTCCTCCCTTTTTTCTTTCCACCAACTAACCCCTCCAGCAAGACCATGGACGCTTTCCTTCCTGTGTATAAATTACTTTCCCAGCAACCCCTTAATGCCCCACCACCACACACACTCCAAAGGCTTATGGTGTGTTAATCATTAACTATAAAAAGTATGATTGTGGAAGACTGTGTAAACTTTCAGGGCAAACTTAGCCAAGGACTCCTATTGCTTCTCCAGAATGTCTCCATCAATCAAGGAAAGGCATACTGGGCACAGCTTGCTTTTCCAGCTGTCAGACTACTTCTCCGTCCTCTTTTGGCGACTACCAGGACTAAAGCAGAGGGTAGAGTTCAAGTTCAGGGCTGCTCTGCTAGCAAAAAGGTCTGACATCATCTACAGCTGTGTCAGAATCTGTCACTATAGTGAGTACCTGTTCTGTCTCCTATTGGAAGATTTGCTGGGCTGGTACATGTACTTTTTGAGAGACAGAGAGAGAGAGAGAGATTGGGAAGCAGAGAGAGAAATTGATTTGTTGTTGCATTTATTCATGCTTCCATTGGTTGTTTCTTGGATGTGCCCTGACCTGGGATTAAACCTACAACATTGGCATATAAGGATGATGCTCTAACCAGCAGTCTCCAACATTTTTGGACCCAGAGACCCATTTCATAGAAGCCAGTTTTTCCATGGACTGGGCTGGGGTCAAGGTGATGGTTTCAGGATGATTTGAGGGTATTATATTCAAGCTCACCTCCTGCTGTGAGGCCTGGTTCCTAACAGACTCGGACTGGTACCAGCTCAAGGCCCAGATGTTGGGGACCCCTACTCGAACCAACTGAGCTAATCAGCCAGAGTGGTATTTGCACTTTTAAGCAAAGATAACAAATAAAGCAAACAAAACTAACAAATCAAAAATGCTCGCACTGAAGCCTTGGGCAGGCAAGATGTTTCTACCAGAATTTCTGAGCTGTTGTGTAACATTATTTAGTAAGTGACTGGGAGTATTAGGAGTATGTACACACAAAAAAACAGCAAGCGTAACAGCTGAGCTTTTCATTTTAAGCCTTTTGGTGACATTTAATTTTTTTAAACCTATGTGCACATGTTAACTTGATTACATGTTTTGAGAAAAAAATTTAATTGAGTCTGGGCAGCAACTGAGTTTTTCCCTGAACGGTTTGCTTAGCTCCATTATCCAGAAAATATGCAAACCACCTCAGGAAACCTTGAGAAACATACACATGCAAACCATTAGGTGGTCAAAGGAAGTTCCAAAAAATCTGTGTGGAAGTGGATCACAGGGTCTTGCTAGGGTTGGGAGAGTAGTGGGGGTTTTCCTTGCTTGGAGGTTATATATGCCAAACCACTATGACTACTTGGATTACTTGGTGGAGAGGTACTTAGACTCTTCTTTTTTAAAATTTATCTTTAAGTATATTTTATTGATTATGTTATTACAGTTGTTCCATTTTTTCTCCCTTTTATCCCCCTCCTTCCTGCACCTCTGCTCCCACCAGCATTCTCCCCACCTTAGTTCATGTTCATGAGCCATATGTATAACTTCTTTGGCTTCTCCATTTCATATACCATTCTTAACCTCCCCCTGTCTATTTTGTACCTAACATTTATGCTTTTTATTCCCTATACCTTTTCCCTCATTCTCCTCTGCCCCCTCCCTGCTGATAACCCTCCATGTGATCTACAGTTCTCTAATTCTGTTCCTGTTTTAGTTGTTTGCTTAGTTCACTTTTGCTTGTTTTTTAGATTCAGTTGTTGATAGTTATGAGTTTGTTGTCATTTACTGTTCATAGTTTTTATCTTTTTCTTAGATAAGTCTCTTTAACATTTCATATAATAAGGGCTTAGTGAACTTTAACTTGACCTTATCCGGGAAGCACTTTATCTGCCCTTCCATTCTAAATGACGTCTTTGCCAGATAGAGTACTCTTGGCTATAGGTACCTTTCATGACTTTGAATGCTTCTTTTTAGCCCTTTCTTGTCTATAAGGTTTCTTTCAAGAAATCAGCAGATAGTCTCAATGTGAATTCCTTTCTATGTACCTCTCTGCTTTTCTCTTGCTGCTTTTAATATTCTCTCCTTACCTTTAATCTTGGGTAGTTTAATTATGATGTCCCTTGGTGTGTTCCTCCTTGGGTCCAACTTCTTTGGGACTCTCTGAGCTTCCTGGACTTCCTGGAAGTCTATGTCCTTTGCCAGATTGGGGAAGTTCTTCTTTATTATTTTCTCAAATAAGTTTTCAGTTTCTTGTTCTGCCTCTGACACCCCTATGATTCAGATGTTGGAACATTTAAAGTTGTCCCAGGGGTTGTAAAGCCTCTCCTCATTTTTTTTTGAATTCTTGTTTCTTCATTCTGGTCCAGTCAGATGCTTATTTCTTCCCTTTGTTCAAAATTGTTGAGTCCTGGTTTCCTTCCCTTCATTGTTGGTTCCTGTATATTTTTCTTTATTTCACTTTGCATACATAGCCTTCACTTCTTCCTCTGTTTTGCATCTGTTCTCAATCATTTGTGTGAGCATCCTGATTACCAGTGTTTTGAATTCTGCACCTGATAGGTTGACTACCTCCTCATCGCTTAGTTCTTTTTCTGGAGTTTTGATCAGCTCTTTCATTTGGGCCATAATTCTTTGTCTTGGCACACCAGTATGTTGTAAGGGGCAGACCCTTACGTATTTGCCAGGGTGGGACAACCCTCTTTGCTGTGTTGTGGCACTGTATGTGAGGGTGTGGTCAGAGAAGGAACAATATTGTTTTCTAGGTTCTTGTGCCACTTTCAGTCACTTCTTCTGCTATCCACAAGCAAATTGGGGCTTTTTGGTGCTAATTCCTGGGTGGGTGGATTTGTGTATGTTCTAGAACCCCATGGGTCTTTCCAACGAACTCTTCTGTGAGGCTGGGAGTTTTTCCCACTGGACCACTACAGGTTTTTATAATCAGAGATTTTAGTTTCCCATGCTGGACCCCTGGGTTGAGCAGTCTGTCTCACTCCCCAGTTGTTCCTCCTGGCTTATTTGCATGTGAATGTGGAACTGCCAGGTCTGCCAGCCACTGTCTTATCCACTCAGTCCATCATCTTGCTATGAATCTGTCTTCACCCCAGTTCCAATAAATGTTTCTTCTTTAACTCCTTGGTTGTCGGACTTCTGTAGTTACATTTTCTGCTGGTTCTGGTTGTTCTATGTTTTTAAATTTGTTGCTGTCCTTCTTTTGTTTGTCCAAGGAAGCAGAGCATATTCACCTATGCCTCCATCTTGGCTGGAGTCCAGTCCTTCTATTTATATGGATGTAGAGCTTACATTTTAGATGAGACCCTCAAGTCTATCAAAAGTCAATTTGACCAGCAGTGATACTATCTTCCTTAGAAGAGTTCTCTGGGGCTCAGTATAAAGGTCTGGACTCACAGTAGGAAAGTTATCTTAGCTTTTTCACTGGCAAAAAATATTGAAAACCTGGAAAACAGATATTATGTGAAACTAAGATCACTGAAAAGAAATATAACTTATTTGGGAAGAAGGCAATATTCCAGTTTTGAATAGAGGATGACAATGTTTTCTTTTTGGTAGAACAGAATAATAGGTAAGCTCATTTTAAAGCCTGAATGGTCAGTTTTCTTTTCAATGTGTGTTTGAATGTAGTGGTTGAAGGACATAGTTATCAAAATTTCATCTAAATTTCAGAATAATGGAAACAACTCAACTGGTGATCGATAGGTGTTGGGGACCACTCTGTGTGGTTTCTGAGACTGTAGCCCCACAAAAGCAAACCCTGAAGGGGGCTAGTAAGTCTCCCTGGAGAACCAGGTAAAAACGCAGGTGGCAGATATGACCCGACTCTAAAACTGAGGGTTCCCATGGAAATCAGGCCTGATAAATACATGTATCCTTTGAAGCTTGCTCTACTTTGTTTTATATAGCCCTGGTGATATAAACCAGATATTTAAATTCAAGGCATAAGGAATAAACTCCTTATCTCATGAAACACATCTTAAATGGCCTCTGCTGTCAGCATGGCTAACAGACCCTGACCTATTACAAATCTCTATGTTCCTTCAATTGTTATCTATAGATAATAACTGTTTTTGTATGAATATAGCCTTTCAACATTGATTGATGAGCTATGCATGTATGCTGTATACACCTACACATACCATTCCCAATAAAAGCCATTTGGGAGAAGGGCAGGGGCCGTTCTCCACAAGAGTGAATTGCCATCCCTTTTCCCATTGAAACAGCAAGATTGTGTCTAGGATGACTTATTTACCATCTGCAGTGGATGGGAGGATTCTGTGGGCCTGAGTTCCTTCCACAGGTAGGGGACTTTTAAGACACTATGGTGCAGCTATTCATTGGAATGCCAAAGCATCTGTTTAAAAAATTAAAAAAAAAAAGAATGAGGCAGATATCTATGTATTGATGTGGAGGCCTACCACAAATTCATTCTAAGAAAAATTTTAATGGACAGAATAGTGTGTGTTATATGGTACCTGTTGTGTAAAAGTGATTGAGAAATAAGAATCTATAGTTATTTGAGTTTGAATACAGGTTAAAAAACTCTGAAAAGAGACATAGAAATCATAACTGTGGCCCCTGTGGGAATGAAAGGATGAACCTGAGCAAGGTTGGGGGTAAGTGGCAGATTTCCCATTGTGTACCTTTTATTTTTCTTGAACCACTTGATGGCATTACTCCCAAAAAATTAAAAACAAAGAAAGAAAAGTAATATATAAAAACTGAATGTCGATTACTTAATTTCTATCTTTGGTTGAAGGAAGCCTGATGCTAATTCAGTTGCAAAGGAGATAGCTACCCAATGTGCAGGCTATAACTTGCCAGCAAACAGAAGGGAAGGGTGTTCCTCCACCACTACAGTGAGTGGTATTTGAGGACTTGCGGGTTCATTTTCGTCCAAGAGAGCAGTGTGTTCTGGAGCCTAAGGAGATTCCTGTGAACACTTTTCCTCCCACAGCCCTTAGGCAGGAGAACAGGAATGGGCAACACTTTACTAAACCTGAACCCTTTGAAAAATCTTATCTTGAAAACCTTTCCCCTTAATATTCCTGTATTTTAATGATTTTTATCACTGCAGTCTGAGACTTTATCAATAGAGAGCAGAACCATCTGCAAGAATGTTCTGCAGTCATAGAAACATGTTAGACCTGATGCACCTGTGTATGGTAGCTGCTGGCCACATAGTAGGTATTTGAAATGCAGCTATTGTGACTAAAGTAATAATTTTAAATAGTATTTAAATTAATTTAAATCTAAATAACCATATGTGAATGGTGCACATAGTCACATCTGTCTGCTTAAAGTGGTAGAGGCACATCTAAGGTTTGTAGTAGACTGTTCTGCATGGCGAGGGCCCAGCTCCCACTGGGAGATGCACAGGACCCATGCCCTTGGAAAGGTTCTTCTGTGGGGCATCAGGCCTACAATGTACCTAGGCCGCTATGAGTCCTGCTTTTTGCTAAAACTCCCTCACCCTGAACTGAAGACGTTTACTGCAAAGTAACTTCCTAAAATCCATGCTAAACCTTCCAAGGATGAGTGTAACCAGTCCAACTACTTTTGCCTTTTCATTTGCAAATATCCCTCTTCTGTGATGTGATTAGCAGCATTGGCTCCTTGGTTTTCTATAAAAGGTAACCACCTAAAGCGAGCCTGTGCAGTTAATGAGGACCTTCTTGTAAGGTGCAGAGTAAGACAATAAAAGCTCATTGGAGTAAGGCTAAGGCTTTTGCTCCCCTTGAGAAAAAAGCCATGCTGTCCCTTTTCCTCCACTGGACTTGGTAGTCTGTGTGAATGTCTCATTTCATCCATAATGACAGGGATCCCATGAGCCAGGGTCTGCATCAAAGGTTTAGCATAGTCCTAAATTACTGAAACAAAAATGCATCCAAAAGTTCTCCCTTCTTAAAAAAAGTCATTGTTCACTCAAAAAATATTTATTAAGCACCTTCTATGGACAAACACAGTTATCATTCCCAGGATAGTGCCATGAACATAAAAGACAAGGCCTGGACCCTCATAAAACTTACACTGTAGTGCAAAGATCAGCAAACTACGATCCTGGGCTAATCCAGCCTTCCATCTGTTTCTGTTACAGAACAACAAAGGGGTGGGGCAAGGGCAATATACTATTACTGAAAGGAACTCCCCAGGTTTATTCGTTATGTCTGCTGCCTTATAGGAAAGACATCTTTAATGCCAGAGATTCATGAAAAGAAAAGGAAATGTTTATTTAATGCTATACAGACTTAAAGTAGTGACCTGTCTTCAAAATCCCAAAACCCCTTTAAACACCCACAAACACACACAGTCCTTCCTTCCCCCTTTGCCCAGTCTGGGGTACTGCATCTCAGGAAAAGAAATAGAAGTCCATGGCTCGGGCAGCCCCCATTTCTTCCCAGTAATCTGTCTTGGCTGGTAGGCCTCCCTCAGTTCCCGGCACCATCAGCTGTGTCCCTGGGATCTCTGCTAAAGCTGGGTGGTGGTTCCCCCTACTAAAGTTGTGGGGGTCCCCACTCTGGCAAAGCTGCATGGTTCTCCTTTCTATTGCCACAGTCAAGTGGTCCTCCCTGCACAATGGCTGCGGGAGTCTCCACTCCGCCAAAACCACGTGGTTCTCCCTCCAAAGGCTGCACCTCTGGGTTTAAATCCCTGCGCCAATCTTCTTCTGCAGCCCCATTTCCGACTCTTCCCACAATCAGCTACACTTGCCAGCATTCTCATATCCTTCCAGCTTTACTGGGCTGCCATCAGGAGTCTGGGCCGGTGTAGCCCCACGTCATGGAGCCAGTCTTCTCCAAGCTCTCATGCAGGCGCAAGCAGTGCTGTAACTCGGGGGAGTTGCCTCCCAGTTATATCTTGCTGAGGAAGTTACTTCCATCCCCCTGGCTCAGAGCATGGCCACAGCTATTTAACATACCCATGAAACCAGTTAAAGGTTATAGATACGTTAAATGACCACACCAGAGGTTAGCTGCAAAGCTGTTGCTATACAAAACAGCTCTCAATGGCCCTGCTCCATTTGTTCCTTCCCCCAGCCCACACCGGTGGGAGTGGGGGTGAGGACATCCTAATATTTCCTGGACACCTTGAGTTCTGGGCCCCATTCCAAATCCCTATTTGGGGCCCCCCTCTTGGCTGCACCATGTGACACTTCCATGTGCATTTTTACATTTTAAAATATTTGAAAAAATCAAAAGAGGAATAATTCATGACACATGAAATTTAGATTTCATTATTCATAAATCAGTCTTGGGCAAAATACAGCTATGCCCATTTGTTTATGTTTTGACAATGGCTGCTATCTCAATCAGAGCCTTTTGCAACAGAGACTATGTAGCCCTCAGAGCCTAAAATATTTACTATCTGGTGCTTTACAGAAAATGTTTGCCAACCCCTGTTCTAGTAGGTAGTCACGTGTCAGACTCCAGGCACTTTGCAGGTATTGTTTCATTTGATCTTTGGGACAACTCATAGAGGTTCTATTAGTGTCTACATTGGCAAAATGTGAACCCCAAGCCTGAGAATATGCATTTGCACCTAGCTGCCAGGTGCTGCTGATGCTGTTGGTTTGGAGATCACAGCCTTCAGGTCAGTGATTCTCAACTGTTGTTGCACATAAAGTCCTCTGAGGAGACTTTAAAAAACGATGTCCAGCACTGTCCCTGCCCTGCCCTGAGATTCAGATTTCATTGGTTCAAGACCCAGGCATCAGTATTTTTTAAAAAAGCTTTCCTGGTGCCCTGAGTGGTGTAGCTCAGTGAACTAAGTGCTGGCCTGTGAACCAAAGGGTCACCAATTTGATTCCTAGTCAGTGCACATACCTGAGTTGTGGGCCAGGTCCCCAGTAGAGAGCACGTGAGAGGCAACCACACACTGATGTTTCTCTTTCTCTCTCCCTTCCACCTCTCTAAAAATAAATAAATCATCTTTTTTTAAAAAAGTGTTTTCTTTATGATTCAAATATACAGGCAAAGTTGAAAATCACTGCTTGATAAAAATCATATTGAACTGTAATAAAGCAGCCATTCAAATGGCAATCCAATGATGGACCTCTAGTTCTCATTATAATATGACGCATGCAAAAAAGTTGCTTCTGCTCTCTAGGGCTCTATTTTCTTTGCAGGTGGAAAATGAGGAGACTCACACCAGACAATCTCAGAGGGCTCAAGCTCACTGAATTATCAGATCCTTTCACAAATGAGTGGAGCAGGGGGTCGGGAGAAACACCCAGGTCTTCCCATGCTCTGAGTGTACAACATCATGTGCAAATGCCAGGTACATATGCAGTAAAACTTACAGCTGACAGCTGCTGTTAATTCTTGTTTGGCATTTTATCAATGCGGAAATGCTTCCATAGAGCCACACTACACACACAGCAAGAAATCATTAAAAATGATGACTTAATGATTGTGAGAGTAATGTTTTATTGTAGGAAATTTGGAAAATTATAAAAGACATGAAGAAGCAAATCCTAAATCCCTAGAACTGTGCTTCAAACAGCCTCATTTATGAGATCTCAACCAACTAAATGGTATTGTGATTAATTTACCACAGAAGCAGGGAGGGCTGAATGTTCTAGAGGGTCCTCCCCAACAAAATCCCTACAGCTGAAGCCCTATTATTACATTTCTGATAAATGCAGCTCAAAATCTAGGCTCAAAGGCAGAGTGGGCTCTTAATGGGAGCATGAGCACCACAGCTTGTAAACTAGGGAATCTTGGATGGTGTTTTTGTGCCTAATTGGTAGTGGTCTACCCTCAATTACTTTATCCATGAATTATTCACTGTGAAAATTCTCCTTGACAGTTATTTCTGCACTAAGTTGACATCTGCAGGTAAAAGATATTAGGTGAGAAAGTTTAGCCTTTTGCTTTCACTGAGAGTAACTGGGTGACCTAGGTCTTTCCTTCTCTAGAAATAAACATGGGAAGCAGTAACATGAGACAAGAGAATGGGCTAGAACCAGACATTTCTTGATTCAAATCCATCCAATGCCTCTATTACAGATTGAATATTTATGTCCCGCTAGTGTGATGGTATTTTGGAGGTGGGATCTTTGGGATGTGATTAGGTTTAGATGCAGTCATGAGGGTGAGACCCCCATGATGGGATTAAGTGTCTTTATAAGAAGAAGAGAGACCAGAGCTCTCTGTTTCTCTACCATGTATGGACACAGAGAAGGCAGCCACTAGAGAGCCAGGAAAAGCACTCCTCACCAGGGAACCAACCCCTTGATCTTGGGCTTTCCAGATTTCAGAACTATGAGAAATAAATGTCTGTTGTGTAAGCCCATCAATCTATGGTATTTTATTATGGTTTCCAGAGCTGACTAAACAGCCTCTTACTAGTCATTTTCTATATCTGTAAACAGAGATGATAATAGTATCTACCTCATAGGTTTACTTTAATGATTTAATGATAAATTGTATGTAAAACACAGAGTACAGTGTTTAGAGCTTATTGAATGCTCAGAAAATAGTACTATGATGATGATGATGAATAATGAAACTTAGCTACTTCAAGGTATAGCTACCTTTAGGACAGAAACAACTATTTGTCCCTTTGCTTATCTTTTATATGGATTGGTCTCCATATGAAACCTTGCGTACTAAAACATCCAACAAAACTGATGCTCTCTTGTCACTATGGAGATATTACTTCATGTCAAGTGTTTTCAGCACCTAACAATTTCTGGTTCTTTGAGAGTGTTGCATAAAGATTATAGAACAGTGACCTGTCAGAATTTTTCTAACTATGAGTCTATGAGGCAGGGCTTCAAACTGGAAATTCCAGAGTATTTCAACTACACTGAAGACATTCTGGACCAATGGACCAATATAGAAAAGGTATAGAGCAAGGGCCAGTCTGTAGTTCCCAAATGGGAGTGATTTTGCCCCTGGAGATATTTGGCATTGTCTGGAGACCATTTAGTTGCCATGACTTGTGGGGAGGTGTGTGCTTATGGTGGAGGCCAGGGATGTTGTTGTTAAATACCCCAAATGCATAAGACAGTCCCCCACAGCAGAGGATTATCTGGCTCAACATGTTAATAGTTCCATGGTTCAGAAAGCATGAGTTACAAAAATGTATGATCATAGGTTATTTCTTTTAAAAAGCAAAAATCAGTAGAGTGAACAGTGACTCCAAGTACATGAGGCATAGGTATTGCATTGGGAGAACTATAAAGGGATACAAGAATTTTAACCATCAGGCTAAATGAGAAATGACACATGCTAGAAGAAATGACATGGCTCAAATGACATGGCTCCCAACATCTAGAAATAAAAATTCCAGAGTTACTTCCAAATACTCCATGTATATCCTAATGAATGACCTGTGAATTTTCTTCAGAAAAAAAATATCCCATTAGTCTATTAAAATAGAATTTAGCTTAATAACCACCTTTAAATCCATGACTGAATTTTCTTTCCTTAGGCTGGAAAGAGAACTTCTAATCTAGTCTTCTAATGGATGAGTGGAAGTGGACAAGAAGTGAGACAGAGTTTTGAGGAACTGGGATATCTGTCTAGGAAATTTGCCAGTGCACTTACAGAAATCCATGCTCTGCAAAGGTGAAAGTGAGTCATTGTTATTTTGCCCAGGATCCTGGCATGGCTGCTTGTCAATGTAGCCTGTCTACAAACAGGTCAGTACTGTTTGAAATCTGATCATAATTAAAGTAGGCTGGATGGTAGATTTTCTAAAACATCTAAATAATCATGAGAATTTTATTTGGGTAAATATTTGAGGAAATTTATAAAATACAGTGTTATTCTCAGGAATCTTAGAAATGTGTTAGAAACATGCCGTATCTTTTGACCTAAAATAGGAGTCTGGTTTTTCAAAATGCAATAGCTTTATTAAGTGGATGCCAATCAACAACTAAATATCCTCACACCAACTGCTTTTCTCCTTTTATAGGACCATCATGGTCATCTGAAACTCAATGCAACCACAAACTCAAAGAGCCCACCCCAGCTCCTGTGGTATGCCTTCATTCCTCTCATGATTAGTCCATCTGGTGTTCTAAGCCACATAGCTGTGACTCTTTCCTAATCAGTTCCTATACCTCATAAATTTGACCATCTACATGCTGCCAGAGTCTCTCTTCCAATTTCATTGTCATTGTCTTATTTCACATGTTTACCATCTTTTGAATGGATTTCCCCAAATGTTTCCCTAATACTGTCTTGTATGTGCCCACACCCTCTCCAAATCCACTTCATCCTCCATAGTCAGTGTTCTTTATATAACACACATTTTATCCTATTATTTGGCTTTCTGACATTATTTAATAACTCCCTGTTATTAAACATGAACTTCTTCAGATGTATTATGAAAGATTCTAGCTATCTTCCCTTTATTGTTCTCATTTCCTCACCCTCATACAACATGTCAAATGGTTTCCTATGAGATTTGTGACCTTTCCCATCTCTTGGCTTTTATGCACACTTTTTCCTTTGCTTGCAAAGCCTTCCCCTCATACTTAACTTCCTGGATAACTATTTTTAGGTATTCAAGCCTTTGCTCTAATGTCACCTCCTCAGGCAACCCTACCCTGAGTCCCAGTCCAAGTGCTTTCTTTTTTAAGCTCAACAAGAAACAGGTATTTCTATTTTAACCTGTACTATATTGTGTAGGTATACTTTTTGGTCATAAATCTGTCATTCTGGTAGGACTTTGTAAGCTCCCAAAAGGCAATGACTATGATATATTTAGTTTGCAGGCTGGTGCTCAACCCACTGAACTATACCAGCCAGGGCTAATGACTATGATATATTGTCTCTGACCTCCAATGATTGGCATACAGTAGATGCTCCACAAAATATTTGTTGAATTAATATCCCTATTGTCATAATAAATCATTATATCAAGTAAGAATTATTATTTTATTGTAGACATTACTTGAATTTGAGGAGAATTATATCCTGTGATCTCATGTGCATATTTAAATTATACATTGGAGTTGCATAGTCCACTTTTACATAGTTTGTTTTCTAATAAAATTAATGTTTTCATGAATGCTGCTTAATCACATTGTCTTATTAAGAGACTGATGGTCAGGACCACAAACCTATTCATATAAACTTAATAAGGAAAAAGAATCATTGAACATCAACTGGAGAATCTTACAGAAAAAAGTATAGAAAGAACAGCTGGTCTCTGCAAGGAAACAGGCTATTTAGCATGTAGCTTCTCTCTTTCTTTTGATGTGAAGCCACATGACCTCGTTTCCTCCTCTTCCAAGTATCTGCTCCTTTGACTTCTCTCTCCTGACACATTGTCTCAAAATTCCTTTTCATTCTGGCTGGCACATGACCCTGGTTTGCCACACAGAGACCTTAGGCTCTAACCCTATATATTCTATCTGCTAATCCACTTAAGTCTCTTAAATCAAAACTTGAGGCAAACTCTGATTGGGATGGCTTGGTTTAGGCAACTCAGATGTGGTCAGAGGCAGCTTCATGTGATACAAACATGGTTACTGGGGCTGTGGGCAGGACAGAAGGCAGATTCTCTTAGAAGTGAGAATGAGAAGAAGGCAATGAATGGTGAGTCTATTCTACTAACAATGCTAGTCTTCATGGCAGAATCAGAAATGAGCTCACAGTTATTTAATTTCCTAATATTTTCTTTATTAATATACCTTATGTAATAAAATATTTACAAGGACTTCAGTTGTTCATATATTTCTTAGGTTTACATAGACATGTGATAAAATGATAAGGAAAGGTGAAGGAATGCTTAATACAACATTCTGGATAATAGCTACCTGGGAATCCGAAGCCAGGCAAACAGGGGGCCTCAAACACATTGTTAAATTCTTTTTATTAAGCTGGGTAATAGACAACACTCATTTTCATATTTTAAAAGAAAATTATATATATATATGTGCAACAGCATAAACTCTGTTGCACATGTGGTGTATTTTGCAATAAAAAAGAAAATGTAGAATTGAATGGTGCCTTTTGAGGAGTCTTAAAAAGTTTACAAATGCATTATTAGATGGGAAGGTAGCAGGATGAGTTTTCATGTACTTCCCCAAAACAAAAGGTACATAGTACTACAGAGGAGTAGTACTAAACTGTAATTCTCATCATGTGCTCCCAGACCACCAGCATCAGCACCACTGGGAACTTGTCAGAAATGTAAATCCTCCAGCCCCACCCAAGATCTACTGAATCCCAAACTTGGGTGGAGATAGGCAAAACCCAGCAATCTGTGTTTTAAAAAGCCCTCCAGATGGTTCTGATGCATGTTCAAATTTGAGAACTACTGAGCTAGAGGAAGGGAGCCTGTCTTACTGGAAGCCTTGCAGACCTCACAACCTTGGTTAATTGACCATATCTGGCCACTGGCTTTGTAGGTCAGAAACTGGCTCATGTTACTGCATGGAGAGCAGAGTATGAAATCTTGGGAGTGGGGCCCTCATTACCAAGTTTATGACATAGAGTGTATAAAATGATACTACCAATTTATTTATTTGTATGAAGGTCCAAAAGACCTAGGTATGAGTATCTCTTTCTTCCTGCTAAAAGACCTGCACAAGAAGATGTTTAGCTGGAAGTCTGTTTGATGAAGAACAGTAACTTTCATAATTAAATTTCTTGGCACCAGCATTTGAAAGCTTAATCTATCTATTAATCCCTCTATATCCATTCATCTTTCCATGCAATAAGTGGTATTGGGCACTTGTTACCTTTCAGGAGCTATGGGGTTTAGGGTTCAGTGGCAGAGAGATCCACAAATTAAATAAACACATAGTGTGTAAGTGTGACAAGTACTATGACAGAAATAGCACAAGAGCCATCAGAGTACATAAGAAGGGTACCACTATAGACTGCAAGAAAGTCAGGGGAATAGTTAAGCTAGTACCTGAGGGGTGAGTCAGCCAGTGGGAGAAGGTGCGGGTAATGGAAGTATTCTAGGCAATGGGAAAGTGGGTGCAAAGGTGCTGAGGTAGGAAATAACTTGTAAGTTTGGAACCTAAAAACAGTCTGGTGTGAATGTAGGTACTGGCTAGGGACCATCTCATCCTAGGGACCATAATATGTGAAATCTGTTAAATGATATTTCTTCCCTAGACAGGCTTTTTTTTTAAGATTTTATTTATTTATTTTTGGAGAGGGGAAGGGAGGGAGAAGGAGAGAGAGAGAAACATCAATGTGTGGTTGCCTCTCATGTGGTCCCCACTGGGGACCTGGCCCGCAACCCAGGCATGTGCCCTGACTGGGAATTGAACCTGCGATGCTTTGGTTTGCAGCCCGCGCTCAATCCACTGAGCTACACCAGCCAGGGCTCCTAGACAGGCTTTGATGGGTACTATCAGGATTTGCCCTATGCTCTGTGCCTGTAATATCCCCTTCTGAGACCAATTCTGTGTTGATAGATATCATATATCAAGATACAGTTTAATCCTGCTCCTCTGTGAATCATCATGTCTTTTTATACTAACTTAGCATATCTCTGTTCCAATCTAGCTTATGTTGACTTTATAGTTTAGCTCTTACAAGGCAATCTACTTCCTTTATTTCCAGTTTCTCAGGGGGTTCTTCCCAATTGCATGTTTTAATTTTCAAACTCTTTTCTATGTACTAGAAGCCAGATCTTATTACAACAGAAATCTCAGTATATGATGTATTGTTATTTTATTTAATTTTTAATGATTTTATTTATTTTCAGAGATTGGGGTGGGAGGGAGAAAGAGAAGGAAATGCTGCCATGTGAGAGAAACATTGATCAGTTGCCTCTCACATGCCTCCAACCAGGGACCTGGCCCACAACCCAGGCATGTGTCCCAACTGGGATTGAACTGGTGACCTTTCAATTTGTAGAATGATGTCCAACCCACTGAGCCACACCAGTCAGGACAGCATATAGTTATTTAAAAATATTAATACCCAATGAGTTAGTCCCTTATTTTAAGCACTATTTACCACAAAAAAAAAAAAAAAACTAGTGAAACACCCAGTATTAGTCCACAAATCTTTATGAGGTTTCTATGACGTATGTGGCCCCTCTGGCTTTAAAATACATATTTGTTCATTTTGCTCATTCTATCTTCACAAGAGCCTAATGATTAGGAGGAGGAAGTCATATTTTATAAATAGGGAGGCCAAAGCTTTCATAGATTGGGGGAAAAATAAACATTAAGTCACTTGTCCAAAGTCACTCAGCAAGTCAGAACTGGAGCCTAATGGACTTGCCAGCATTTTCTAGAAGTTTCATAAAATTTCAAAACAGGAATAGTTCTTAAAAATCATATAGTTTATTTTTTCTCAAACTTTGATGTGCATCTGAATCACTTGAGGACCTTGTTATACAGGCAACAGTATGGTGGTTACCGGACAGAAGCGGGTAGGGGAAGTAAAGGGGATAAAATATATGGTGATAAAAAAAACTTGACTTTGGATGGTGAACACCCAATGCATTATACAGATGATGTATCATAGAAACATGTACTTGAAACCTATATAATTTTATTAACCAATGTGACCCAAATAAATTTAATACAAAATATTTTAAATGCATATTCTAGCCTAATAATTCTGGGCTGGTCCTGAGATTTCACAATTCTAACAAGTTTTCAGATGATGTTGATCCAAAAAGAGGCAAAACAAGAACCTTGAATCCTTATGTCCTACCCGAGCTCTTTCCCTATATCCCAGGGCTGTCATGAGAATTTTTCCCTAGCCCGTTTTAACAGCATGTGTCAATTACTATGGCTTTATGAAAAGTAACAACTGTGAAGTAGAAATGGACACTTTATTTTTGGCAGTTTTTAACTTTTTTTTTTATAGGAAACTTAAATATCAAGGGAATCATCCTCAGAAAGGCCAGCCCTGGCTACCCTATCTAAAACAGCTTCCTCACTCACCCACCCAGAGTGGTTGTTGTCTGTCCTTTTAAACAACACCACCACTGTTGGGGACCACTCTGTGTGGTTTCAGAGACTGTAGCCCCGTGCGAGCAGGCCTTGAAAGAGGTCGGTAAGTCTTGCCTGAAAAGCCAGGAATGCAGGTGGCAGGCATGACCTGACACTAACAAGGAGGTTTCCTGAGTGAAATCAGGCCTGAAGAATACATTGTATCCTTTGATGCTTGCTTTGCTTTGCTGTAGCCCTGTTGATATAAACCAGATGTTTAAGTTCAAAGCATAAGGAGTGAATTCCTTGCTTCATGAAATATGTTTTTACAACCATTTGGCATCAGCATGTCTTGCAGACCCTGACCTGAGCCGATCTCTTTTTCTTCAATTGTCATCTATAGATAATGTCAGTTTTTTATGACTATTGCCTTTTGGACATTGATTGATAAGCTATGCATGTGTGCTGCACATTCCGATCGTATTAAAAGCCATTTGGAGAAGGGGTTAGGGCATTCTCCACTAGAGGGAATCGCCACTCCCTTTCCCACCAGAACAACAGACTGTCCAGGACAACTCATTCTCATCCATGGCAGCCAGGAGAGCTCCGCAGGATGGGGCATCCTACACATCACCTAATATTTCACAGGTACTTAATGTCTAGAATGGAAAGTCCATGAGGGCAGGCACTTCTGTCTTATTCTTTACAGTATCCTTAGCACTTAGAAAGGTATCTGCAACATAGTAGGCTCTCAATATATTTTTGAAATGAATGAGTGAATAGATGAATTCATTGTATTTATAATCAACTAGGACATGACTCCAGAGTGATACTGGAACATTATTTTTTTATTTAAAATAATAATTTTCTCCCTGGTAAGAAACTGTGCAATGCTTTCTAGAATGATTAGAGAGGAAGTAGTTTTAAAAGGTAAGGTTGACTCACTGTTAATAAGTTCTTTTAAAGATATGATATGAATTATGTATTGGCAGAAAGTAATTTTCTAAGGGTAATGTGTATAAACAATGTGCTTCTTCATGAAATATTGACTTGTTGTTAGAGAGTGCCTTTAAATCATGGAAAAGTGTTAGGTAGCCCCCATATTTTTCAGACCATAAGATGCACCTAGGTTTTAGAGGAGGAAAATAGGAAAAAAAATTTTGAAGCAAAAAATGTGGTAAAATACTTAATAACATAAATAGTATAATATTTCACCAATGTAAATGTAAGCAGAACTCAACAGCAGCATTAACAACCATTATTCTTCCCAATTTGTGAGTTGTGCCTTATAGTTAAAAAATATGGCACTTATCCCTAGGTGAAACATCTCGAAGAAGTAACCTTGGAGTTAAACCTCATAGAAATTGCTACATTATCTTGTTTAAAAAGAGAAGATATTTAACAGACAACTAGGACCAAAAGACAAGGTTCTTTACTCCTAATTGTCTGTCTCATTAAGAACTCCACTAGAGGGCCTTATCCTTTATAAAATGAACAGATGAGTCAGTGTCAAGAGTATAGGAATGACAAGACATGTGTTCCTCCATATTCCTTGGCTGTTGTGTCACCAGGAGAAGTAAAAGCCATTGTGAAGTGAATACCATCCATCTTCCCTTGAAGGTCTGAAACTTAAACTTTGGTAGAGACTGGAAGATAATAGGTAGGTAGGTAGGTAGATAGATAGATAGGTAGATAGATAGATAGATAGATAGATGATAGATAGATGGATGATAGATTGAGATAAATAGATATAGATATAGTTTTGGAAGTCCATTACTCCTTTGAGAAAATAGTAACTAAAATTTGTTCAGCACTGTTTTAAACTCTCTACACATTTTAATTCATTTAATCCTCATTATCCTATAAAGAATGTGGTGTCTATTACTACAATCCCTACTTTACAGACACAAAACCTGGAATTCATGGAGATGAAGTGGCTTGTCCAAGGCCAACCTATAAAAGTGCCTTGCTTCAGGACACATATTAACCATTGCACTTCACCTTATAGTGTGATTTACAGCAGGTAGGAATAGAAGCACAGAAAAGATGAACATCTCAATCATCCCTTTGGTTTCCCATAAAACAATCATGTACATTTTAAAAGGCCCTGGCCCTGGCTGATGTGGCTCAGTAGATTGAGCACCAGCCTGTGAACCAAAGGGTAGCAGGTTTGATTCCCTGTCAGGGCACGTGCCTGGGTTGCAGGCCAGCTTCCCCAGTAGGGGGAGCACAAGAGGCAACCACACATTGACATTTCTTTCCCTTTTTCCCTCCCTTCCCCTCTCTCTAAAACTAAATAAATAAAATCTTTAAAAAAATAAATAAAAGGCGCTGGATGAAGTGGTCAAATGTACACCTCTGGAATCATGCTGCGGGATTCAGTGCCTTCATGGCCACCTTCTACCTGGGTGATCTTGGGCAAGCTATTCATAGCTTTTGTGTTTGGGGTGTTTTGGTGGGGATTAAATGAGTTAAAACATACACCTGGCACTCAAGTACTCAATAAATGCTGGGTAATGATATCCTTTTTAATCAAAACCTTCTTCAAGCTGCATGCTATGAATGGTCTTCAGATAGAAGATAGTTATCAAGCCATTAACATCCTTTAAGGTCAAGAGTTAGAGATTTGAGATCCTATGAAAGGTCAAAGCAGAATAATGAAAGGAGGACAAATAGATACCTTGCCAGGAAAACTGATGAACCCATTCTGAGAAATACAGAATGTACATGAGCTATCTGCACTACCCTAACAGGATGAAGAAAATCCTGAAACATTGTTTCTTTTCTGCTCCTTTAGGTAGTTTTCATTTCAGGAACCACTCAACTGATCCAGAAGGACATCCTCTACAGACTGCAGTTTTCAAAAGCAAAGTGCATTATTACCAATGAAGTTGTAGCCCCAGCAGTGGATATGGTGGCATGTAAATGTGAAAACTTGCATACCAAGCTAATTGTGTCTCAGAACCCCAGAGAGGGGTGGGATGATCTTGATAGGGGACTCAAGACTTGGAAAATTTTAGCTTAAGGTAAAAAGTTATGAGTCCAGCAAGTAATGTGTATGTTAAGGCTTTTGTTTCAGAAACTACAGATAAGGCCCATCCTGGCTCCTGGGAAAAACAGCCGACCTCCTGGGGCACTGATGGAAGATTACTGCCTGGAGACATCTGAACCTTTGTTCCAGGGAGAGCAGATGACCATCCCTTCCCCTTGGGAACAGCTAACTGCCCAGGACAGGAATGTTGCAGCTTCTGAATTTCAAAGCCTTTACCGCACTTTGTCCCCTCCCCCACCCCCTTATAAAAGATCTGGCTAGGAAAGAGAAGGGAAGATGGTTTGTTAGGGTATGAACCCACTATCTTCTCAGATCACCGGCCATCTGAATAAAGTGCCCATAAAAGATTCAATCACTGTCATTGCTTATTGGATTTAGTAGTGACAGGCAGCCCGAACACCGGTGTCTTTCCTGGTTACAATCTCAAGGAGATGATGACGTGAGTAACCATAATTGCTGTAGACAGTGTCTGCCAAAGAAGGCAGCAATGAAAAGATATTCAAACCATGAGTTATTTGATTAAAAAAAAGAGGAAAATATAATGATAGGCAAAGGGAACAATTGGTGATTATTACTGTGTTAATAGTGCAAAACTCTCAGACAGGAAAGAGTTTAACATATGAAAGAGTTTTTCATAGGTTGGGATTTCCAGGAAGCAGACCCTGAGACAGAGCTTAGTTGTATAAGTTTATTAAGGAGTTCTTTTGGGATCAACACCTGGAAAAAAAGGAGAAAGATGTGGGGTTTGGCCAAGGAAGAAATTTATCTCCCCAAAAAAACCCTTGGCCGACCCACTGAGACCTTTAGAGTTTGGATAGCCCTTCAAAGCTACTCCCAGGTAAAGTAAGAGGCCCTGGTCTTAACGTGCCCATACTGATCAGTGTGGGTGGAAACTGTCCCTAGAAGGAGGCCTGACCTTAGACAAGGCAGCTTTCTTCAGTCAAGGTGATCTTTAAAGAGCACTGAGCACCCACAGGCAGTAAGTCCTTTATCCTGCAGTGGGATTTAGAAGGTGCATCACAGTATCAACCACAGAGCTGTTATTGTCTCCCAGGAAAACTAATTACAATCAGTCCTGTGTGGGCTATATAATTTCCTTGCTGACAGCAACACTTTTCTCAGGGTATAACAAGAAGAACACTTAATATTAATGATGAGTTATAAAACTAAATTATTCTGATGTGCAAGCCCTGCTGTGGAGTACTTCCAGGGGTCTCTTGGAACTCTTTTAATGTGTTAGTTATCTTTTAGCTTTAGGTTGGCAGCAAATTCTCTGTCTAGAATGAGCATGCTTTACTCAAGGATTTGGGAGCACACTTGCAACTCTAGACTTCTTCTTCCTATTTTCTTCAAAGTAGCTAATACCAAAGTCCAAGTACTATTCTCACAAAAATAATGTTAGAATCACAATAGTGGCTACCATTTATATGTTCCTGGTTGTGTGCCAAAAACTGTTCTAAGCACTTGAGATATATTAATTTATTAAAATCTCAAAACAACCTAGGGGGAAGATACTATGATTTTACAGATGAATAAAGTCAAATGCTGTGATCTGGCAGAGTTCTGGCAGTTCAAACTCAGGCAGTTTGGTTTCTGAGCCTACACTCCTATCTGCTGTGTTTTCTGCCTCTGGTAGTGAGAGACTAATATGATATTGCTTAGGTTTCAAAAGAAACCATATCTGTGATAGAAGTTGCAGGTACACAGCTATAGGTACTATCCATTTTTCAGGAAGATAATTATGGAATCACAGACTAAACACTTAGCCTACCTCTGCTAGCTTTGAAAACAGCTTTTGTATATTGCTTATGGCCTGGATGTTTCTGCTTCATTTATTTTCAGCCTAATACTCCCAGATAAAATCTGTATGCTTCTTAGGCACTGGATGTGAAGTATTTACCTACTGTCAGCTGCCCTAATGTACAACTTACATAGAAGCCCACTTATTCTTCAGAATTGTATGTTTTCTTTCCCTTTAACTGGGTCCTTTCTTCCCTGGATGGATGCTTAGATCATCTTCAGTGTTACTGTTTACTGTATTCAGAACTATGAAGACTCTTGTGGGAAACAGAAAAACAATCCTTTCAGGGATCAGCAAACATTTTGTATAAAAGGAGTGGACAGTAAATACTAATATTTTAGACTTTGCATACCATGCAGTCTGTCACAATGACCTCTACTGTTGTAGAATGAAAACAGCCATAGGCAATATGTAAATAAATGGGCATGGCTATGTTCCAATAAAACTTTATTTACAAAAACAAGAAGCAGGCCAGATTTGGCCCATGGGCTCTACTTTGCCAACCCCAGCTCTATACCATTACCCATTACTTTTATTAACATACTTTAAAAAATCACATGTTAAAGCATCCATGGTGAGGGGAAGTTCTTCACAAATTCATGATTATAAGACCACAGAATCCTCATCCTTTTGGAGGTATGATAAAATGCTTGAAGTTTTAAAACACTTCAACGGTCTTTTATCATACAGTAGAAATGCTGTGAAATTGGCTGTTAAAAATTGGCTATCAATGGTAGTTTAGTTTGATTCTAGAAAGCAGCTAAAAAAAAGATGGAGAGGGGGTGGCATTTACCTTGGAATTCAACCTAAACCACTGGGGCCTGACCCATGAGAGAAAGAGGTACAAGCAGATGGTTTCTTGAATCCTTGTCTGTGCTAACAGTATGCTTCTGTGTTTAATGTGCAGAATCACTGTAGTTCTTCCTTCCTAGAAGTGCCAGTGAAAACTATACCTACGTGGAGACAAACCACATGGAGATAATAGCCATTTACTTTACCAGTGGAACAAGTAGATTTCCTAAAATGACTGGATATACCCATAGCCGTTTTGGTTTAGGATTATCTGTAAATGGAAGGAAACTTCAGAGAATCACAGCTAAAGGTATCAACACTGACAAAGGTGATGATTCAATTTATTGGTCTTTTAGATTTGTTTTCCCAGGTTCTGGCAGATTTGACACCTTCAGATGTGATGTGGAGTACCTCAGACACAGGCTGGGCAAAGTCTGCATGAAGCAGTTGTTACATTCAGCAACCGTGAGAACAGATGCAGGAGACTTTCAGGGTTTCAGAGATGTTACTTTATTGGCCAAATTTTCCTTTTAATCTGCGTGGGGGGGGGGCAGACTCTCCCAAATGTGCCCGGAGACACAGTGCTCATAAGAGCTGCAAATGAGTCCCCCCCTCCCCCCGAGCGCTCTCAGCCACGTCCTTATCTAGGGGTATGCAAACAAGCGTTTATACAGAATCAGACGTAACCATTTGCTTACAAATCTCATGCATGGGAACAGGGTTAGGCATTGGCTCACCGGTTGTAAAATTTCAAACCAAACGTGTTAAATTACATTTGATTTACGATCCTTTGTTCTTGCACGAGGCAGGAGAGCAAAATGTCTGTTTAGTAACCTCCTGTGCCCTGGGATCTAACCAATTCCTTTGCCCTTCAGCTAGGTTCCTATTTTCTCATGGTCTAAGTTTTCCTTGCTCCTTACACTCCCCCATTTCCTTTGAAGTGGGTCAAACCCTTGACGTTTCCTCATCTGTGGGGAGCATTGTATAGGGCTGGGAAAGTACCATTAACTTAACTACTTCTATTCCTTCTTTAATAAAAGC
>CM052540.1:77821104-77837707 GCA_028533065.1 Trachops cirrhosus | reverse complement strand
AGGCATTGGCTCACCGGTTGTAAAATTTCAAACCAAACGTGTTAAATTACATCTGATTTACGATCCTTTGTTCTTGCACGAGGCAGGAGAGCAAAATGTCTGTTTAGTAACCTCCTGTGCCCTGGGATCTAACCAATTCCTTTGCCCTTCAGCTAGGTTCCTATTTTCTCATGGTCTAAGTTTTCCTTGCTCCTTACAGCAGTCAGTTTTCACTGTGGCTCCAGGGAGCATGTGTATTTGCTGCAGTGTCAGCCAACTTCCATCTTGCAGGTAAGGCAGAATGCAAGAGGGCTGGCCAGCATTTAGAAATGCATCCGCAATGTCACAGATAAGACTGCTGCTTAGGGTCACTTGCCGAACTCAGACTAGGCAACATGATTTAAGATGTTTGAAAAGTCAGTAAACCTATAAAGATATGCTAAGGAAAGGTGAGTGCATTTATGTTACAATGATCAAGGTTTAAGTTGTTCTGTGCCTCCCACAGACATGTAGGCCCTTATTAAAGTTGTAGTTAGGCAGCTTACTTCTTGTAAATTGCAGACTCTTTCCAAGTTTCCCATCACAATCTTCTGTTCGGTGCCAACTGCAAACTGAATGCTTGTACAGAATGCTATGACCAGTTAAGAAAGGTTGGTAAACAGGTATTTAATGGGGAGCAGGGAAATAAAAAGGAAGCTGTAAAATAAATGTTCTTTCTGCCTAAAAACATAGTTCCAGACATGTCGGTATGGGATTTAGTCATCTCTTCACCTCCTTCTCCTTCTGCTTACATTCTGTGAGTGACAACTACTACATCCAGGGCACAGTCCCCAAGCAAGGGGTGTAAAGGAAGGATTCAGCCATGTGTATAGCTCTGAGTGCCCAGTGTTTATGGTTAAGAAGGTATTTAATCTTTTCAATGATGACTGTTCCCTGACTTGAGAAAGTAAAGAAGTTGCCCCTATTTAGAACCCTATCCCAGAGTAGGGAAAACAATGAATGTCTTTTACTGATTCCATTTAAGAGGGGGAATTGGTAAATATTTTTAAATTGATTTAATTTTGAATAGGAAATAACTCACATGACAAAAAATTCAATAGTTGTATAAGAATATAAATTGAAAGTCTTCCTCCAAACCTTGTCCTCAGTCTCAATTCTCCTTCTTCCTGAAATTTATGCATACACAAGCCAATAGGCATATGTTCTCCCACTCTCTTTTATAGGAAACCATTCTGCGTGGTGTGGGAATGCAGCCCAGCTCCCACTCAGAAAGGTCAGTGGGAAGCGAGGTCCGGCACACAGGATCCAGGCCCATGGCTAGCTTCCCCCGTGGGGAATTAAGCCTACATTGTACCTAGGCTGCTTTGAAACTTGCTTTTTGCTAAAACTCCCTCACCCTGAATTGAGACAGCAAGTGCTTACTGAAACTTCCTAAAATTTGAGTTAAACCTCCCAAGTGTGGAGTATAACCTGTCTAACCACTTTTCCTTTTACATTATCCTTCATCTTTGATGTAATTAAAGTATCCTTCATCTTTGCTGTAATTAGCAACATCCTCTCTTTTGTAATCTGTAAAAAGTAACCACCTAATGTGAACCTGTGTATAGTAAATGAGGACCACCCTCAATGTACTGTACCCAGAAAAACAATAAAAGCTTGTCCAGGCGGGGGTCAGGGCCCTCTCTCTCACTTAGAGAGTGGCCGTGCCATCCCTTTTCTCCACAGGATTTCTGTAGCCCGTGTGTATTTGTTCATAGCCGCTGCGACACATGGATCCTGCCAGCTAGGATCCGCATCACTCTTTTATAAATATAAATGGAAACATCATGTGCACACAGTTCTGCACCTTCCTTTGTTTGCCTAACAATATGTCCTGGAACTGTGCTGTCCAATGTGGTGATGACTAGCCACATGTAAAGATTTAAAACTTAATTTTAGTTAAATTAAAAATTCAGTTCCAGGCTATAGTTAGTTATAGTACTTAATATAGTGCATGTCTGAAGTTGCTAAGAGAGTAAATTTTAAAAGTTCTTATCACAAGCAAAAATAATTTTTGTAACTATGTAGGATGATGGATTTTAAAAACACTTATTTGGTGATCATTTCACAGTACATACAAATATCAAGTCATCATGTTGTATCCCTGAAACTAATTTAATGTTATATGTCAATTATACTTCAAAATGAAATTCAGTTCCTTAGCTGTACTAGTCATGGTTAAAGTCCTCAGTAGCCATACAAGGCTAAAGGATATTATAGTGGTTAGCACAGATAATAGAAATTCTCACTGTAACAGAAAGTTCTATTGGACAGCACCGTCCAGGAACTTACTCGTTCTTTTTTTACAGTTGTATAGTATTCCATTGTAGAAATATTCCACGGTCAATTTAAGCAGACAAATAGTAAACTTTTAATCACTTGTTTAACATATCAGTTAAATATAATTAACTTATGGAGTACCTTCCCTAAGGATAAAATAGCTTTTCTTTGCAATAAATCACACCCCCTCCCAAATAAAATGGAGAAAAGAAAAACTGGTATTTGGGGAGTCACTTTATGATGTTAGAATGGTTTATTTTATATTGGAGAGGGAAGTTAGGAACTATAACACACAATATTTAAATTTCATTAGAAATAATTTCAATTTCCGTTTCTTTTCATTTTTCCTCCTGAATTTAATTTGTGATCTGTTTTCTTAGCAGTTACTAATTTAAAAGCTTAAAGCACTGTGTGGGTGCTGGGGAAGCAATCAATCCTTATGTGATTGAACAGTGGAGAAACAACACAGAACTGGACATTTATGAAGGATATGGACAGACTATAATGGTGCATAGACCTCATTGAAAAGACAGGGCTGGATTTGATTTAGTCAGATGAATAAAAACCAAAGTGTTCATGATATTCATATGATTGTTTGAGGGCTAGAGGTGGAAAGGAGTGCTTAGTAGAGCTTTTAAAAAGCTGGAAGGAAGCTAGTTTTAAAAAAGTTCTGTAACAAACATAGTTATTTGAATAGCCTAACTTAACATCCTGCAACTGTGAAATGGAAATAGCCATTCACTGAGAAAAACTGCTATATAACTGATCAAGGTAAAGACATTAATATAGAATTTTGCTGAAAAAATACTACAACTACAGAAAGATTTTCCCTTATGTAATAAGGAACTTCATTAGGGCTGCCTCAAAAATGGAAAATGCTGTTTCTTGTTATGGTACTTTAAATATTAAGAGTTTGCTATAATGATGTCTTGACAAGAATACTCTAAAAAGGGTTATTTGAAGAGTTTATAGAAATACAAGATTCTAGAGAAAATGAATATAATTATATAGGAAAGAGAAGGGTGAGATGAAGCAGATAAGAGAGAGGTTGAAAGAAATTTTTGAAAGTGTATTTTTTTTTACAATGCTCCAATTTATAAACCATAAGAATGTAATGCCTTGTCAAAAATTAAAATACCGAAATTAAAATTAAAATTGACAAATTTATTAAATAAAAACAGCATAAGAATCATGCTAATATGAGTATAAATGTTTCTTAAATATGGATATTTTAGTAATTATACAATTATTGTTATAATTTTATTATACATAATTTATTCAGCATAAAATGATGCTTCTAGACTTCATGAGAGCAGAAAATTTGTTTTATTTTGAACCTGGCTCATTCTAAGTTCTCATATTTGTTTAATGAATGCATGGTGAATGAATGAATAAGTTTTATGTTATTTGTAATGTTAGTTTATTCATTCTTCTTCTTAAGTAGGTGCTAATGTGTGGACATTTTAAGGGAATGAAAATTAAGCCTGGATCAATGGAAAAGCCTTCCCCTGCTTTTGTTGTTAAGGTCAGCACATACACTTCCTGAAGAATATTTAACTACCTGATCTGTTTACCATTCACCCTACTTCTTCCTTCTCTTACATTCCTAGTTTGGGTGATAATTTCATGTTACTTTCATGATATCTTAACTTCATGGAAAGATGGAAATGGGTTAGAAATGTTAGTTTGTTGGTCTCCATTTTTTGGTTCCAATTTTAGTATATATGCTGGTGGAGCAAGCATTCCTTTTTTTTTTAAAGCAGTTGCTTTTATACCACATAGTTCTAAGCATTTTATAAATATTAATTAATCCATTTAATTTCCATGCACACAGTGGCCCTGTGTTCCTGCCACAGGCAACTCCGCTATTCCTGGTAGACCTGTCTTGGGTGGGCTTGAATTTTCTCCAGGCTAGGTCCTGCTGGACCTAAGATTGAGTAGCAAGTTCCACAATAGTTTATTAAAAATAGATAAAATGATGACTTCGGGTACAATATCCAAAAACCTGATAGCTTTTATTCACCTACCATACCTTGCGACTTGTATGCATTTTCACAGTTGTCTATTTTACAATGTTTTAGCTTTAAAAATCTCTAATGCTATTTGCTAATCATAACTACTTTGACAGTAGTATGATTATTTAATTTTTTTCTCAGGTAAATTGTCCAAAAGCAGATGGTTTTAAAATGAATATTTCCCTCCTAATGTAATTCCTGTATTGATAGTTTTGTGCACTCTCAGTTGATTTTCACATTTTAATATTTTAATAATTCCATGTGGTTACTTTGCTTTAATAAATTCATTTTCAGTTAATGACTTAATTTACCTATTTAGCTATATTTTGATAATTTTAAAAACTGAGTGCTTTCTACAAGACTTCTTTAAAAGACACAACTTCCAATAGGGACAAAAGAATGGATTACTTTTGTTACTACTGTTACTTCTGAAAACAACATTTATATTTTTAAATACTATTTTAACATTGGAATGTGAAATAAAGAGCTGAGAAATATTTCTTTAAGTCACTGGGTTCCTAAATTTTTTGGATCACATATCTCTTTGGAATTTGAAGGCCACTGAAAATATGCAATGATGAAAATCTATATCTGTAACATCCAATTCAATAGCCACCTCCTCTGTCAAGTACTTGAGATGTAGCTAGTGTGGCTGAGGAAATTTTATTTTATTTCATTTTAATTAATTTAAATTTAAACAACTACATGTGGCTAGTGGTTACCATTTAATTTTTTTTCATTTATTTTATTTTATTGTTCTACAAGTACACTTCTCTAACTTTTCCCCCTACCACTCCATCCCAAACCAGCCATCTTTACCTCCCTCCCATGATTCCACCCATCCCTTGCTTTTGTCCATGTATCCTTTATAGTTGTTCCTGAAAAACCTTAATGCTTTCCTCCCCCCCCATTATCCACTCCCACCTCCAACTAGTTACTGTCCCTTTGTTCTTAATTTCCATGTTTCTGGTTATATTTTGCTTGCGTTTCCGTTTTGTTGATTAGGTTGCACTGAAAGGTGAGATCATATGGTATTTGTCTTTCACTGCCTGGCTTATTTCACTCAGCATAATGCTCTCCATATCCATCTATGCTCTTGCAAAGGGTAGGAGCTTCTTCTTTCTTTCTCCTGTATAGAATTCCGTTGTGTAAATGTACCATAATTTTTTGATACACTCATTTAGTGATGGGCACTTAGGTTGCTTCTAGCACTTTACTATTGTAAATTGTGCTGCTATAAACATTGGGGTGCATAGGTTGTTATGGATTGGTGTTTCAGAGTTCTTAGGATATAGTCCCAGCAGTGGAATTGCTGGGTCAAAAGGCAGTTCCATTTTTAGTTTTCTGAGGAAATTCCATACTATCTTCCATAGTGGATGCACCAGTCTTCATTCCCACCAACAATGCACTAGGGTTCCCTTCACTCCACATCCTCTCCATCACTTGTTGTTTGATGCTTTGTTTATGATGCCACTCTGACCAGTGTGAAGTGGTATCTCATTGTGGTTTTAATTTGCATCCCTGTTGGCTAGCGATACAGAGCATCTTTTCATATGTTTCTGGGCCCATGTATATCCTCCTTTGAAAAGTGTCTGTTCAAGTCCTTTGCCATTTTTTTAAATTGGGTTTTTGGCCTTCCTAGAGTGGAGTCATGTGAATTTTGTATATATGTATATGTATTTTGGAGATCAAACACTTACCTGAAGATCATTGGGAAATGTTTTCCCATACTGTTGGTTCTTTTCTCATTTTAATACTTTTCTCTTTAGCCATGCAGAAACTTTTTGTTCTGATGAGATCCCATAATTGATTCTTTCCATTATCAGCCCTTGCTCTAGGGGACATATCAGTAAAAATATTGCTGTGTGGAGTATCTGAGATTTTCCTGCCTATAGTGTCCTGTAGGACTGTTATGGTGTCACAATTTATATTAAGTCTTTTATCCACCTTGAATTTATTTTTGTATATGGTGTATGTTGGTGACTGAGTTATATTTTTTTTGCATGTAGCTGTCCAGGTTTCCCAACACCATTTGTTGAAGAGGCTATTTTTACTTCATTTTATGCTTCTGCCCCCTTTGTCAAGTATTCATTGGCCATAGAAACTTGGTTTTATTTCTGGGTTCTCTATTCTGTTCCCTTGATCTATATGTCTGTTCTTATGCCAGTACCAGGCTGTTTTGATTACAGTAGTCTTGTAATACAGTTTAGTATCAGGTATTGTGATCCCTCCTACTTTGTTCTTCTTTCTCAAAATAGCTGCAGCTATTCGGGGTCATTTATGGTTCCATATACATTTTTGAAGTGTTTGTTCTATATCTGGGAAATATGTGATTGGTATGTTAATAGGTATTGCATGAGTTTGAGTGACAAGGCAAGGGGTGCGAGTCCATAGTGACTGTAAAGCTGTAGGATGCTGGAATACACATTTTGTATTAAAGCAAGATCAAAGCAGATAGGTGTATCTACCACTTGAAGATTTTTTCAGCAAAACTTTTTCATCTCCATGTGGTGTGTTGCCCTTTATTTCCTCAATAATTTTTGCTAAGCCCCAAGCCACACAGGTTTTCTGATAGCACTATAAGCCCCAAACAATAGATGCCCCCTCTAAGTTTTGAATAAGAAAACAAATAGATTTCTCATGACAAACATGAATTCCTCATGCTGTTAACAATGATTGTGTTGGGAGGCAATTTCCAGGACTGTAGACAAAGCAAGGAAACAAGAACAGCTTAGAAAACTCTGGTTTTGTTGTGGACTTTTGGTGCGATGCTTTTATTAAAAACTATTAATGCTTCTAAAAATTCCTTGACAATCATAATTGGATAATTCTCCCCCAGCCACTAAACTCAAATTATACATTTAAAACTCAATCTTTTTAACCTTGTGTCCATCTGTCCCTCTACACATGTTCTGAAAGCCTGTCACTTTTGGGGTTACCTCATGATGCTAATTCTTTGGTGGTTCATGGTGATGTGGTTTACATTAAATCCCTCACTGGTTCACTGAGTGTGAAAATGACAATTGCTTGTCCTTAAGGAGGGTTCTCACCTGCAGGGTCCACCAGAAGTGTCCCATATTGTCTACTCCACTGAGTTTCCATGTGGAACTATTTACATGACTAGCTATCTAATCACCTGTGTGGCATTCAATACTATTCAACATACCTATGATATAGGATACCATATCATAGTGCAACGTTTTGCTAAGTGAACACCGGGCACCTTCTCAACAAAAACTGACTCTGCTCACCTCCAGATTGTGTATTGGGAATATTCCCTCATTACCATGGGCTTTAATTTGCTTATATGAAAAGAAGATATTAGTAAATTAATCTAGCATAACACCAGCCATGACAGGTTACTTCTCTGGTGTCTAGTTCTCTAGAAGATACAATTGGACTTGCTGTTGCTGTTCAGGTCCTTATATTTCTACTCACGCTTAGAAAGCCAGTGGTCTATTTCTTCACAGGCCTGTTGACATTCTGAGTCTGGAAATGCACATTGAAAGCAACCTGTCATGTATTCTCAGATGTCATCCATGGGGTCCTGTTTCTTGTCCTATATGTGTGACCAAATTAGGGATCTCTAAAAGTGGCAATGAAGCTCTAGGCCAACTCAAATATTTGAGATAAATTTGGGTTAATTCCTCTTGCAGGAATGTATATGATACACCTGCTACCTCCAGGCATGTTGTGATTCACTTAGCATAACTCAGTGAAACAAGTGGACACAATTCTGGGCTTTAATTTTACTCAAAGTGTCAGTCACCTTAGACATCACTGAAGCCTTTTTTTTTATATGTCACAGATGGTATCCTCATAGCTTTCTGTGCATCTGGATGCATTTCCAAATGCTGACCCAAAAGATGGGTCACAAGACCATGTACAAAATTAATTGATTTTGTATCCATAATAAACTCTTCATATGTCTACAGAAGGTGGCTTGGGAAAACCTTCTTATATAAGTGTATATGAGAAGGGTGTGGCATAACCCTGCACTTAGTCTAAGCCATTCTGAAGGTGTGTCCTCTTCTTTTCTTTCCCACTGAAGCAGTTGGCCTAGCCCCACTGCCCTCCACCCTCACATTTACCATCACTGACCTGTGCCATAGAGAGAATTTGTGGCCAGAATTTATGAAGTGAGCTCCACACAGGTGGTTGTGCAAAGACTGCTGAGAGCACCCTGATGAGAACACCCCATTTCCTATTATCAGGGTGTGTTTTACTCTCCCTGAGCTTAACTTCTACACTATTGGGTGATATGAAGCACTGGTGAGGCAGAGAATTCTACATTCAAACTTGAACTTGCCCCTGGTAAGGGATGAAAACTTAAAGTGGAGAACTTGTTAATTGTATTCTCATTTGTAAATTGGTATGGAAACAGGTGAAGGAGATGGAGAGGTCTGGGGTATTGGGGAGTCATGGGGGGAAGTCAGAAAACTGTACTTGAACAATAATAAAAAAAGATAATAGAAATTAAGTACCCATAGCCTTTTATAGTATAATTTTTCTATGAAAATATGTATGCCTGTAAACAAAAGTGAACTGTGATACTGATTAAATTTATTTCAAAGCCTTTAGAAAACAAATAATAATAAGTAGGACAATCAAAATTTAAAAAAAGAACATGATTAAGAAACACTTCCCTCAAAAGTTCATTTTTAAATATTTTAATGCAATGTATTGGTGTTGCATTAGTTATTAAAGTTAGAAATATTTCCATTGTATAATGCTACAGTAAGGCATATGTACATTGTGTTGTGCCAACCACACCAAGTGAAGTCACCTAATGTTTCCCATCAAAGTTAAATGTGGTATGAGTTGTCTTTTTAATGGTATTTTATGTTTTTACTTTTTTCACTTTTTTATTGCTGTTCAAGTACGTTTCTTATTTATTTATTTATTTTTTTCTTATTTTAGAGAGGAAAGGGAGGGAGAAACAGAAGGGGAAAAATATCAATGTGTAGATGCCTCTTGTTCATTCCCTTCTGGGGATCTGACCTCCAACCCAGGCATGTACCCTCACTGGTAATCGAACTAGGGGCCTTATGGTTCACAGCCTGTACTCAATCCACACCAGCCTTGGCATACTGAAAAATGTTGTTTGCTATTATTCTGTTGATAATTGTGGCACATATGTAGGTTAGGAATATTGGCCTGTAACCTTTTCCTTTGTTTGGTTTTCCTTTGGTTTTGTTATCAGATTACTGCTGGCCTCATAATATGAATTTGGAAGTGTTATTCTATGGTTTTAAAAATAGTTTGAAGGGAAAATATACTAATTATTATTTAAATATGTGGTAGACTTTACCTGTAAGTCACGTGATCCTGGGATTTTGTGTTTTGTTGGGAGTTTTTATTACTCCTTCAATTTCATTGCTAGAAATTGGTCTATAGAGATTCTCTGTTTCTTTCTAGTTGAGTCTTAAGAAGCTGCATGTTTTTCTGCAAAATCTATTTTATCTAGATTGTCAAATATGTTGGTATCCAATGGTTCGTAATATTTTTAATGATTTTTTAAACCTGTGTCATCAGATGACATTTTCATTTTCATTATTATTTTATTCAGTTTTGTTCCCTCTTTGATGAAACTTACCATTGGGTTGTCCATTCTATTTATTTTTCAATGAATCAGGCTTCATTTTATTAGTTGTTATCATATTTTTGTTTTACTTATTTGTACTCAGATCTTTTTTATAAATTTTTTTCTACTTATACATTAATATCTTTTTAGGTCTCTGGTTTCTTCAGGGACAAATTTTACAGATTTTTTGGATAATTTTCCTGCTCTTTGATAGCCCTATATAGCTATACTTTTTTCTCTTTTAAATGCTTTAATATACTAAATTTTGTTAAGTTATTTTTCCTTTTATGTGAGTCTCAAGGTAGAGTTAGTTTTCTGTTTCTTTTCCTCTTTGATCCATTAATTATTTAGAAGCATGTTGTTTTAACAACATCAAAATGTCCATACTACCCAAAGCAACTTATAGATTCAGCACAATCTCTGGTAAAATACCAATGATGTAATTCACAGATATAGAACAAACTTTTCAAAAATTTTTTTGGAACCATAAATGACCCTGAAAGCCTGCAGCAATTTTGAGAAAGAACAAAGTAGGAGGGACCACAATACCTGGCATCAAACTATATTACAAGGCCATGATGATCCAAAGAGTCTGGGACTGTCATAAGAACAGACACACTGATCATAGGAACAGAATAGAGAGCCCAGAAATAAGCCCAAGTCTCTATGGTCAATTAATATTTGCCAAAAATGGCAGAAACATAAAATGGAGTGAAAATAACTTCTTCAACAAATGATGTTGTGAGATCTGTACCGCTACAAGCAAAAAATTGAAACTCGACCAACTTACACCATACACAAAAATATACTCCATATGGATAAAAGACTGAAATAATTTATATCATAAAAGGCCTAGAGAAGAGCGTAGGCAGAAATATCTCAGATATTCCAAACAGTAATATTTTCACCAATATGTCCCTTAGAGCGAGGGCCATAAAGGAAAAAATAAACAGATAGGAATTCATCAGAACAAAAACTTTTGCATGGATAAACAAAGCATCAGCAAAGTGAAAATGGAACCAACTGTATGCAAAAACATATTTGTCAATGATACCTCAGACATGGATTTGATCTCCAAAATATATTTTCATCTTTATTTTGTTTTTTAAATTATTTTATTGTTGTTCAAGCACAGATGTCTTCATTTAGCCCCCACCACTCCCCCCACCCCAGCCATCCTCACCTACCTCACCTGATTCCATCCCCTTTTGGTTTCTTATTGTTGTTCTTGAATCACTCCCCTTCTTCCCCCCATTATGCCCTCCTACCTCCCCTCTGGTTAGTGTCAAATTGTTCTGAATTTCAGTGTTTCTGGTTGTATTCTGCTTGCTTGTTTGTTTTATTTGGTTAAGTTCCACATAAATATTTTCATCTTTTAAAAAAATTTTATTTTTAGAGAGATGGGAAGGTAGGGAAAATGGAGAGAAATATCTATTTCCAACCCCTGACATTCTCCAAACAGGGGCCTGGCCTGCAACCCAGACATGGGTCCTGACTGGAATTGAACTAGTGACAGTTAGGTTCACAGGATGATGTCCAACACACTAGGCCACATCAGTCATGGCTCTACTTGTTTTCATCTTCCTCTTATCTTCTTATTCTCTCAATTAATCTGTGTCCTTCTCTTCTCTATCTCTTTGTGGGGTTGAGATTCTGGAGGCATTTATTCTGTAGAGGCCAAAGTTCTGCCAAATGTTTTATGATGTGGAAGGAAGCTAAAAATAAATTATTTGAATTAAAATGTCAATAATTAGTGAACATAAGAGCCCCAGTGTGGATGTATACACTGTGAATGTTGGGAATTAGCTTTCAAGATATTTATATGAGGTGTGGGTTTTGAGATGCTGTAAGCTGAGGATGTGGCCTTTGTGATGTATCAAAGGTGTGTCCTTTATGAGGTACTTAGTAAAAAGGATTTGATTTGCTACATTTTGTCCTTCTTTATGTAATAAATATTGCAGGGGATATGTTAGGCACCAAAGCTTGGAAACTTTGAGAAGGAAACATTGGGACTTGTAAGGAGAGATACATCCTAGATGGAGAGCTAGAAAGAGCTGAAGTGTAAAAATAGACTCAGTTTTAGAGAACTGGGAGCAGGAGTTTCTGATGTGTCTTACTTGGACATTTTCTTGGGATATCTCACCTGAGGAAGCTCAGTCTTCACCCAGAATACAGGGGAGCCAATATTGGTGTTTCTGCACACTGGTGTTTTCAGATTCTGGGCTTTTGATGAAAAAGGAGTTGAGTGAAAAACTCTATAGAAACAGGGTTGATAAGGATCAAATGAACAGGGCTCTTGTTAGTTGGAAGTTAAACATACAGGGGAGACTGTCACAAGTTGGAAGGAAGGAGGGCATGGGTGAAACTGAATTCCGTTGGAAGACAGGAAGAAGTACGCAGGGCTGGAGTAGTTGAACCCCAGAAAATGGTGTGTGGACTTGGTGTCAGTTTGAAGGTAAAGACAGGTGGGAAGGAATAGTATCAGTTGCAAGGAATGGAGAGGTATGATGCTGCTGTCAGTTTGAGGAAATGGAAGTTGGACAGGGCTAGAATGAATGAGAAGTCAATGTCAGGTACATGTAATTTCCATCTGTTGAAATTCTAGGACAGGAGGCAGGCCTGACATTAAATTTCTTCTTAATGCTGTTATAGAGTTGCCCAGATTTATTTTTGGCATGTATTATTTTCTGTTTTTTGAAGATGACTTATTGAAGAGACTTTCTAAAACTGTTGCTACTTTAATTCCTCCAACCAATGGTGTTTTGCTTAGGCATGTTCACCATAAACTGTATTATCTTCATTCTGCACCTACAGAGAACATGGAACTAGTATTTGTGAAGTTCAGGTGCATGGAGTCACTTGTATGGACACTAGTGAGAGCCCCTTTGCTTTTCCAGCATTGTCATTAATATTTTAAAACATGTTTCTGTACCCCTTGAGGGATTGCTATAGAAATAGATTGTTCCATGTTTAAAATCTGGAAATGAAACAGAAAACTGTTGTGACTTTAAAGTAGATGTAATGCCTTTTACTGTCCTATCTGTAATGCTGAGATGAAAAATCATTTATCTCAAAGGGTCCATTTAAAAATTATGTGTCATATGACATGATAATGGAAAAGTAATTTTATTGAAAAAAGTCTGTGTTTAAATAAATTAAAAAGTAAAAATACACTTAATTGCAATATTAGACCAGGTTTACTTGATAGATTTTTATAGAGCATTGCATTGAAAACTGCAGGGTACACATTTTTCTCTAGTTTACATGCAAAATTCCCAAGATAACTCTTCTACTAGGAGGAAAAACAATCCTAATTAAGATTTAACCGTTTAAATTTATATTAACCATATCTTCTAACCACCATGGTAGGACACTAGAAATCAAATAAAAGAAAAAACACAAATATTTGGAGATTATAAAACAGGCAACTAAACACCCAATAAATAAAAATTAAAACTGAAAAACAACAATTACACTGAAAGAAATAAAAAAGCAAATACAGTTTTAGAAAACTTGGATTTAGCAAAAGCTGTTATAAGAGGAAACATTGTAATGATACAACTCTAAAGAAACAGCAGACAACTTTCAATAAAATCATTTGAATTTATTTCTAAATACATTAGAAATGAAGTAAGAAAGCAAAAAGTAAATTGAAATCATATAAAATGAAGATCACAGTCATAACAAATAAAGTAGAAAAATAGTAGGAAACAATAATAATAATGGTGGCTCCTTCTTTGAAATGATAAAAAAATATGGAAATACTCTTTTGGATTGGTGTTTTAGGATTCTTAGGATATAATACTAGCAGTGGAATTGCAGGGTCAAAAGGCAGATCCATTTTTAGTTTTCTGAGGAAGTTCCATACTGTTTTCCATAGTGGTTGTACCAGTCTGCAATCCCACCAACAGTGCACTAGGGTCCCCTTTTCTCCACAACCTCTCCAACATTTGTTGCTTGTTGCTTTGTTTATGATGGCCATTCTGACTGGTGTGAAGTGGTATCTCATTGTGGTTTTAATTTGCATCTCTCTGATAGCTAGCAATACTGAGCATCTTTTCATGTGTCTCTGGATCCTCTGTATGTCCTCCTTGGAGAAGTGTCTCTTCAAGTCCTTTGCCCATTTTTTAATTGGGTCGCTTGTCTTCTTAGAGTCGAGTCATGTAAGTTCTTTATATATTTTGGACATTAAACCCTTGTCTGAGTTGGTTCTCTTTTTATATTAATACTGTTTTCTTTAGCCATGTGGAAGTTTTTTATTTTGATGAGATCCCATTTGTTTATTCTTTCCTTTATGTCCCATGTTCTAGGGTACATATCAATGAAAATATTGCTGCATGAAATATCTGAGATTTTTCTGCCTATGTTCTCCTCTAGGACTTTAATGGTGTCATGGCTTATATTTAAGAACCCTGAAACACCAATCCAAAAGAACCTATGCACCCCAATGTTCATAGCAGCACAATTTACAATAGCCAAGTGTTGGAAGCAACCTAGGGGCCCATCAGTAAATGAAGGGATCAAAAAACTATGGTACATTTACACAATGGAATTCTATGCAGGAGAAAGAAAGAAGGAGTTCCTGCCCTTTGCAACTGGATGGTTGAAACTGGAAAGCATTATGCTAAGTGAAATAAGCCAGGCAGTGAAAGACAAATACCATATGATCTCACCTTTAACAGGAACATAATAAAAAAAACAAACTAACGAGCAAAATATAACCAAAGACATTGAAATAGAGAACAGGCTGACAGTGACCAGAAGGGAGAGGGGAGGAAATTTCAAGGGAAAAGGGGAAGGGTTTACGGGAACAAATATAAAGGACACATGGATAATAACAATGAGGGGTGGAAAAGGGAAGGAGGTGGGGGCGTAGGAGGGTGGGCTAGGATGGGGGTAAAAGGCAGAAAACTGTACTTGAACAACAATTAAAATAAAATTAAATTTAAAAATATTTTAATTGAAAAAAAGATACAAACTACAATTGATACCAAAAAAGCACAAAGAATTATTGAGAAATACCATCAAAACTTTGTACAAATAATTTGACAATTTAATAAAATGGGAAATTTTTTTAAAAAATCACCTTTTGAAGGCTAAACCAGTAGGTATTACATAAACTTAACAATACAATTACCAGCAATGAATTTGAAGCAATAATCATGACACCCAAAGAAAAAAAATCAGGACTAGATAGATTTACAGGGGAATTCTAACACTTATTTTAAATAATTAATAAACTGAAGAAGTACACCTCCAAGTTTAATTTACAGGGAAAGCATTACTCTTATACTAAAACTACACAAAGACACTGCAGAGAGAGAGAGAGAGAGAAAGAGACAGAGAGAGAGGCATGACTTACAGGCTTATATTCTTGAAAAGTGTTCAGGTCAAAATTCTCAACAAAACAGTAGCAAACCAAATTTAATAATATTTTTAAATGATTATAAACTCAGATCAAGTTTGAATTTTACCACTGATGCAAGAATGGCTCAACATCCAGCAAAAAGTCAGTGCAATTCATCACATCAAAAACCAAAAACAAATAAAGTGTTACTGGAGAGCTGAAAGATGGCGGCGTGGTAGGAAGGAGCATATTTTGCATCTCCCACACCCAGGGAGGGAAAAATAATCACCAATCAGAGACCAAAAAATTGCAGCGGACATTGAAAAACCCGAGGGTAAGGATATTGCGTGGATCAGCGAGGGGACCAGGTGGGTTGCAGCTCCCGACCCAGCAGCACACCTGGGTCGGCCCGCGGGGATCCCAGGAGAGAGCTGGGTCATCCGCTCCCTCCCTGGCCAAAGACTGAGCAGCACCCAGGGAGGACAGTTTACCAGATGGCACAGAGAGAGGAGTGAGGACAAAGAGGCACTCACACAGGGTCTGTAAGCACCTACACAAAGCCCTGGTGAAGGTGCGCACCTCACCCCTTGCATTCAAAGGCACCACCTCTACGCCTGCGCCCCCAAGCAGGAGAGAGAGCATGGTTTGGTGAAAATCTCAGAAACCACAGCGTTGAAAAATAAAAAGGCACTGGTGCTTCCCAGGACCTACAATACCCAAGCTGTGAATTGGGGGCAAGTGGGTGCCCTTTGGGATCCAGAAAGCGTGAACCCGGAAGAGGGGCGGGCACTCTGCAGGACATCGGAGCACACTGTGGTGAACTCCTAAGCTCGCACATAGTTGTACCCAACCCCCACACACAGGTCCCTTCCAGGAGACATCAGACCACCTGGGGGAGAAGGCGCGCACCTGCACTAAGATCAGTACCTCAGAGGCTGACTGAGTCCTGAAAGGGGAAGGGAGAAAACCTGTCTCCAGTAACCCCTCAGTGGGCGAAAGCCAGCTGGAAAATCCAGTTGGGCCAGACTGAAATCAAAAATAGGTGTATGTGTTTTTCTGTGTGTATGTGTGTGTTTTCTTTTTTTTGCTGTTTGTTGGTTTTTTGTGTGTTTTCTTTTAATTATCTTTAAGTAAGCTTTTATATTTCAACTTGTATTATGTTGTGATCTAACGATTCTTTATGCTTCTCTTTCTGTCACCTTAGTGTTGACCCTTCTCCCTTGCTTTTCAAATTTATCTCTTCTTCCTTCCATCTTCTGCTTGGTTCATTCCTCATTTTTTTTTTGAACCTGCAAGTAATTGCATAATAGTATAATCATTATTTCATTATTCCTACACCTTTTACTTATATAGTATTTT
>CM052540.1:77769978-77820604 GCA_028533065.1 Trachops cirrhosus | reverse complement strand
TGCTGGAAACAACCCAGGTGCCCATCAGTAAATGAATGGATCAAAAATCTATGGTACATTTACACAATGGATTTCTATGCAGCTGAAAGAAAGAAGGAGCTCATACCCTTTGCAACAGCATGGATGGAGCTGGAAAGCATTATGCTAAGCGAAATAAGCCAGGCAATGAAAGACAAATACCATATGATCTCGCCTTTAACAGGAACCTAAACAACAAATCAAAGAAACAAGTAAAATATAACAAAGGACACTGAAATGGAGGACGGGATGTCAGTGACCAGAGGGCAGAGGGGAGGGAATTTCAGGGGAAAAGGGAAGGGTTTACAGAAACAAATATAGAAGACACATTGACAAAACTACGGGGCTTGGAAATGGAAGGGAGGTGGGGAGGGATGGGTGGGTGGGCTGGAATGGGATTAAAAGATAGAAACTGTACTGAATAATCTAAAATAAAAAAAATTAAAAAAACCCAAAAACAAGAATGATATAATTATGTGCAAAATATAGGAAAAGTCTTTATAAAACTAAATATGCATTACTGATAAATATATTTCAAAAGAATGCTAATAGAACAAGCTCAACTTAGAAAAGGCTGTGTATGACAGCCTCACAGCTAACATAATACTCAATTGTGAAATAATGGAAATATTGTAAACATCAAACACATGTAAAGAATGTCTACTCTTACTACTCTTACTAACAATAATAATGGAATATTTAGATATAGCAGCCAAAAAATAAATGAAATGCATCTAACTAAAAAAGAAAGATAACTATGAGTATTTGTAGATGATATGATACTCTATACAGAATTTCTATTTTTTCTTCCTCTTCTTATGGTTGTTCAAATACAGTTGTCTCAATTTTCCCCCTACCATTCCCCTCAGACCAGCCTTTCCCACTTCCCACCCTTGATCCTACCCCCCTATGGTTTTCTTCATGTATCCTCTATAAACGTTCCTGAAAACCCTTCCCCATTTCCCTCCCACCTCCCCTCTGGTTACTGTCAGTTTGTCCATAATTTCAATGTATCTGGTTATATTTTGCTTGTTTATTGATTCTGTTGGTTAGGTTCCACTTACAGGTGAGATCATGTGGTATTTGTCTTTCATTGCCTGGCTTATTTCACATAGCATTATGTTCTCCAGTACCATCCATGAAATCAAAGGGTAGGAGCTCTTTCCTTCTGCTGTGTTCCATCATGTAAATGCACCATTGTTTTTTGATCCGTTCATTTACTGATGCGCACTTGGTTTGCTTCCAGCACTTGGCTATGAATTGTGCAGCAATGAACTTTGGGGTGCATAGGTTCTCTTGAATTGATGTTTCAGTTATTAGGATATAATCCCAGGAGTGGAATTGCCAGGTCAAAAGGCAGTTGCATTTTTATTCTTCTGAAGAAATTCCATACTGTTTTCCTCAGTGCCTGTACCAGTTCGCATTCCCACCATGGTGCACTAGGGTTTCCTTTTCTACACATCCTCTTCAACACTTGTTCTTTGTTGCCTTATGATGGCCATTCTAACCAGTGTGAAGTGGTATTTCATTGTGGTTTTAATTTGCAACTGTATTTTTGCATCAGAGTGGTATTTCCATCTCTCTGAAGGATAGTGACGCTAAGCACTTTTTTCATAAGTTTCTGGGCCCTCTATATGTCCTCATTGAGAAGTGTCTCTTCAAGTCCTTTGCCCTTTTTTTAATTGGGTTATATGTATTCCTGTCATTGAGTCACATAAGTTCTCTACATATTTGGGAGATCAAACCCTAGTCTGAGGTATCATCAGTAATATGTTTTCCCATGTAGTTGATTCTCTTTTCATTTTAATGCTGTTTTCTTTAGCTGTGGAGAAGCTTTTTATTTATTTATTTACTTTAATTTTCATTTTCTAACTACTCTTTTAAAAGATTTTATTTATTTATTTTTAGACAGAGGGGAAGGGAGAGAGAAAGGGGGGAAGAAACATCAATATGTGGTTGCGTTTCATGCGCCCCCAACTGGGGACTTGGCCTGCAAGCCAGGCATATGTCCTGGCTGGGAATCGAACCTCTGACCCTTTAGTTCACAGGCCAGTGCTCAATCCACTGAGCCACACCAGCCAGGGCAGAAACTTATTTTGATGAGATCCAATTCGTGTATTCTTTCCTTGGTCTAAGGAACATATTAGTGAAAATATGGCTGCGTGAAATATCTGAGATTTTCCAGCCTATGTTCTCCTCTAGGACTCTTATGGTGTTATGACTTACATTTAAGTCTTTTATCCACCTTGAATTTATTTTTGTGGATGTTGTAAGTTGGTGATCATGTTTCAGTTTTATGCATTTTGCTTTCCAGTTCTCCCAACACCATTTGTTGCAGACATTCTTTTTACTCTATGTTATGCTTCTTCCCACTTTGTGGAATACTAATTGACCCTAGAGACTTGTGTTTATTTCCAGGCTCTCTAATCTGTTACATTGGTCTATGTGTCTGTTTTTATGCCTGTACCAGAGTGTTATCATTAGACTGACCATGTAATACAGTTTCATATGAAGTATTGTGACCCCTCCAACTTTGTACTTTCTTCTCAAAATTGCTGTGGCTACTTGGGGTTATTTATAGTTCCATATAAATTTGGAAATGTTTGTTCTATATCTCTGAAATATGTCATTGTTACTTCAGTAGGGATTGTATTGAGTCTATAACTTGTTTTGGCCCAGGGAACAAACCCACCTCCACAAAAATATCTCCCTCCACAAAAATATCTCCCCCCTCAATTTCAGTATCCATGGCAAATCAACACGTATTAATAAGGTTGTAATGAGATTAAGGCTATTTTAAGAAAGGGGAGAAATAAACTATAGTATAAATTCTAGTGACTTATTATGCACAAACTTGCCTGGCAAGCAATGAACATTGAAAAGCTATGCAGGAAATAAAATATCACTAGTCGTGAAGAAGACCAGAGGCAACTTTGTCTCAGTAGACTGTTTTTTTCATTCCGGATCTGCCTCTATTGGTGTCAGATGTTGACTTTGTCCGACCTTAGGCTGCCTGCTCTGTGACTGCCAGAGATCTGCTGACTATGGTTGTCTGTTTCAATTGTTAGTTACTTTGCACTCAGCAGTCAGGTTTAAGCTTCATAGGATGGGGCAGAATTCCTCCAGGAATTGCTGCTATTGTCTCCAGAGCCTGCTGCTACTCAGAGGGAAGAGATCTGCCAAATAGGACGGCTGCCACAGTATGGGAGATGACTCGGCACTGGGATCCCAGCAGCTGGTCTCTCAAGTCTCTCCTCCATGCCTTCATTTCCACTCTCCTCAAGCATCTCTAGACCATTCTTCCCCGCTCTTTGCCAGGGATTTATGTCTGTGGCTGTCTTCTTTAGTTATTAATTTAGTCCCTCTGCATGCCACAGTCAGACTTAAGAACCAGAGAGCCAGGGCAGAGTCTCTCTTGGTGGCTGGGTTGTTGTTTCCACTCAGGCTGCTGCTGTTTGGAAGGGAGTGGTATGCCTGAGGATGTTGGCTGCTGGGGTTTTGGGGCAGACTCAGCACCAAAGTTCCCTATGTCTACTCTCTCTGCACTCTCCCCAAAATTTCCATCACCAGTCTCTCCTCAGTGATCTCCATGGCAATCTGCTCCTGCCTTTGCTGGAACTGCAGATAAGTGACAGGAAATGAAAATCTGTGCTTTGGTCCTTTAAGTGGCTTTTGGCATCTCCAGCCATCCTTCTCTAACAGAGCCAATCCTGCCATGTTTTCTGCTGCTTGTTATCTATATAATTTTTGGTTCTGGTGTTCTAAACTGGTGATACCAGCTTATGGTTTAAACCCCATTCTTCTCAGGGCCTCTAATATGCTGCTTAATTATCCCTTGGGCATTCTTGCTTATGGGCACCCAGCCAGGCCTCTCAAGTCTCCACTGCACTCCTTACCAGACAGGTTCTGCTGAAGGTCAATCTTCTATTGTCTGAGGTACTAAGGCTTCTCTATCACTATAGTTCAGTTGCTTGCTCTGGGTAATTTCTCCAAAATTTAGTCATAATTCTGGTTTAGTCCTGGGAAGAATTTAGTGTGGCTTCCACTTACTCCTCTGCCATCTTGCCGCCCATCCACAATTTCTTAAAGAGGTCAAGAAAATTAATAAAATTAATAAAATAATTCATTAAGAATGAAATGCAAACTAAATGTATAGAAATCTGTCACATTCATAGCACTAATAAACAATGAAAGAAGAAGTAAAGAAAGTAATTCCATTTACAATTGAGTGGAAAATAAATAAATGTTCATGAATTGGAATAAACAAAGAGGTGAAGTACTTGTGCTCTCAAAATTAAAGGACATTGAAAAGAGAAATGTGAAAAGAAGACATGAAAAATGGAAGGATAAATCATTCCTATACAATGGGAAGATTAAATTGTTATAATTGCAGTACTTCCCAAAGCTATTAGTTCAATTCAAACTTCATCAAACTACTGCTCCAAATAAAAACAAAACCCTTATTATTTATATGGAACCACAAATATTTTAAATAGCCAAATATATTTGGAGAAGAGAAAACAATGTTGGAGATTCACACTCTGTGTTCTCAAACTGTCCTATTAAAGTGTAATAATACTTTAATAAATTATAATATAAATTATATGTATAATTTATATACATATAATTATATATAATAAATATATAACAAAGTACAATAATATTTTAACACTATATTAAACTATCAAAACAGAAAGGTACCAGCACAAATCAGATGCCTAAATTGATGGAAGAATACAGAGAATTCAGAATTAAACCCTTTTACATGACCAAGTAATCTATGAGAGAGAAGGTAAAGATATACACTGAAGAGCTTAGAGACTTTGCAAAAACTGGTCTTGCAAAAACAAAATTTATGCATGCAGTAAAACTTGTTTACATTCTTACATCATATACAAAAATAAATTTAAACTGATAATAGCTTTGCCCACCTCTTCCATATTTTCAAGTGACAGTAGCCCTGCTTCCTTCTTACTCACCTCTCCCTGTCTTCCCATTGAAGTGAGCACTTCACCAATCCCTACCTCACAGAAATTTCTAGACCACCCATCCCTCTTTGCCTTCTGACTGACTCCATTCCTGCCTATATTCCCTGCTTTCCAAATGATGTCAGGTATGGTTAAGTCTTGTTTTTTAATTTATGCTAGTTTTGCTCTTCATTTTCAGTGCTCACCCACTCCCTATAGTTATCTTTCACTCAGCATCTTTTCCTTCAACAGCTCAGAACCTGAGAACAGGAGTGTGTAAGAACACCTGTGTTTACAGACTTTCATTGTGGCTGAAGACTGACCTTGCTGAGGTGATACCTCATTACATGATTTTGCAGCTTTACAACTGGGATAGCTCCTGTCTCTCAGGTTACTAGCCCCCAGGCCCTGCTCTGAACATTTGTATTCTTTTGAACCTCATATCTCCCTCATGCAATATTGACTGGAAGTAACATGACATAATTTAGCACCTCTGAGTTCTTTAGCATATATAGGTCACATCAACAGCCTTCAGTGCTTCCAACCACACACCGTATATAAAGAATCTGTAAACAAACACACAATAAATTATTCATGTGCATCAGTGTTGGGTCTCTTGTCGTGTGTTAACAATTGACATTTTAGGGCAAATCACTTGTGTTTTGGTGATGCCTTCTGCATGGTAGGATATTTTGTAGCCTTTTTCCACAACTCAGTACACACTTATAGTACCCCAATCCCCTAAAGTATATATAAAATTGAGAGAACTAAAGAAAGTGAGGGAGAGAGTTAGAAAAAGAAAGAGAGAGGTTAAAACAAACATAAAGAAATATATTCAAAGGAGCAACTCAAGTCTCTATGGTCAATTAATATTCAACAAAGGGGGCAGCAACATCAAATGGAGTAAAAGTAGCCTTTTCAACAAATGGTGTTGGGAGAACTGGACAGCTATGTGCAAAAAAAAAAATGAAACTTGAGCACCAACTTACACCATACACAAAAATAAACTCAAGGTGGATAAAAGATTTAAATATAAGCTGTGACACCATTAAAGTCCTAGAGAAGAACATAGGCAAGAAAATCTCAGATATTTCATGCAGCAATATTTTCACTGATATGTCCCCTAGAACAAGGGACATAAAGGAAAGAATAAACAAATGGGATCTCATCAAAATAAAAAGCTTTTGCATGGCTAAAGAAAACAGTATTAATACAAAAAGAGAACCAACTGTATGGGGAAACATATTTGCCAATGATACCTCAGACAAGGGTTTAATCTCCAAAATATATAAAGAACTTACATGACTCTAAGAAGATAAGCAACCCAATTAAAAAATGGGCAAAGGACTTGAACAGACACTTCTCTAAGGAAGACACACAGAGGATCCAGAGACACATGCAAAGATGCTCAATATCACTAGCTATCAGAGAGATGCAAATTAAAACCACAGTGAGATACCTTTCCTAGGTCTTCAGATACAGAGACATTCTCCTTTGCCTCAGACTGAAGCACTGATTAGCCCTGACCCTTCCTGGGTCCGGATCGGCAAAGGCATTCTCCCCAACTGGTTATGGCGACATTTCCTAGGTCTTACAGTGACATTTCTTAGGTCTTACCATACAGAAGTTTTCTGATCAGAAACAAAACCAATGTGAGAAATTTGCTCTTTTCCCATGAAACCAGAAAATAAGTAGTTGAGGTTTCCTTTACTCCAGATTTAAAACGTTCACATTCTTTATACATAATTCTACTAATCCAGATTCAACCATCATTCTCTTTTAATCCTGGTTTCTTTCCCACACTGGGAAGGACTATACTTAAACTCAGTACATTGCAGCTAAAAGTCCCTAGCTTTATGAACACTTGCATGACATAACAAACACTGTCACCCTGTAGCGGGATTTGTTGTCTCTTTCTGGAAGAGGAATTTCAAACCTTCCTCTGGAGTGCAGGTCCAACTTTCCCTTTCTGCCTCAGCTGCAGCAGTAGGGTCTTTGTCTCCCATAGGTGGTGCCCGTTTTACCCGTGTGTGGTGAATCCAGGGCTTAATTCCCATCAGTTTCAGGGAGGAATGCATTGTCAACAGGACATCGTAGGGACCAGTCCATTGTTCAGACAGCTGCTGTTCAGGGACTTGGCTCTTCCAGGTCTTTAGTAGGACCTGGTCCCCTGACTGAAACAGGTGCAGGGGCTTGTCAGAGGGGTAGACAGACCTGCAATAAGCAAACTTGTGCAAAATGGTTAGTGTCTGCCCTAAATGTTATACATATTGCTTAATTCATGCCTCATGCTCCAAATCCAAAGGGCATATACCTAAAACAGAAATTCAGAGGGGTTTCCCATACACTATTTCAAAAGGACTGTTTAAACCCGCTTCTGGGTGCTACTCTGATTCTGAGCAAAGCAATGGGGAGTGCCTTGTCCCATTTTAAATGTTTCCCGACAAATTTTTGCCAAGATCTTCTTTATGGTGTGATTCATTTTCTCAATCTTTCCTGTGGACTGAGGTCTCCAAGATGCATGCATTTTCCATTGTATCTGCAATGCCTGTCTGATCTTCTGCGAGATCTCCAGAGTCCAGTCCTTTTAGGGCATTATACAGTGGCTTTGCTATGAGTCCAAAGTTTGGAATCCAAATTTGACAAAACCCTGTAATTCCCAAGAACCCATGAAGCTGCCTTCGATTTTCTGGGATTTTTAGCATAGTAATGGCTTGCTTTCTATCTGCCATCAGACTCCTGGTACCTTGTTTCAGTTGAAATCACAGATATGCCACTTCCTGTTTGCAAATTTGGGTCTTATGATGCGACACTTTATAACCTTTCTTTACCAAATGATTTAGAACCATGATGGTGTTGTGCAAACAGTCCTCATAGTTACTGCTGGCTATTAACAGGTCATCCACATATTGCAAAAGAACTCCTGATTTCACCTGAACATCCCTTAGGTCTTTTGCCAGCACTTCCCCAAATATTGTTGGGGAGTTTTTAAATCCTTGTGGCAGCACAGTCCAGCAGTATTGGAACGTGGCTTTAGTCTCTGGGTTCTGCCACTCAAAGGCAAACAATTTCTGAGCTTGCTTATCTATTGGGATGCAAAATAAAGCATCCTTTAAGTCCAGGACAGAAAACCATTTGCTATCCCCAGGCACCATGGTCAACAGGGTGTAAGGGTTAGGCACACTAGGGTAAATGTCCTGGATAATGTCATTGATGGTCCAGAGATCCTGTACAAACCAGTACTCATCTGAGTGTGGCTTTTTGGCTGGCAAAATGGGAGTGTTGTATGGTGACTGGCAAGGCCGAATTATTCCTGATTTCAAAAACTTCTGCAACACTGGCTGGCTCCCCTCTAAAGCCCCCTTTTTGAGGGGATACTGTTTCTTTCATGGGACCTGCACCCCTTCTTTCAAATATATCTTTATGGGTTGTACGTTAACTGCTTTACCTGGAGTTCTGTCAGCCCAAACAGTTTGACCTGCTCACAGATCTCAGGTGGGAAGGGTTCACCTTCAGGGCTTCCAGGACAGGTCAGGGAAGCCTTCAATGGGAGGGTATTTTCCAGCGGGACTTCCATGCACAGCTGCTGTCTCTTGGGGGAAAAGGTTATTTGTACATGCAGTTTACACAGCAAATCTTGGCCCAACAATGGAATGGGACAATCAGGCATATACAGAAAACTGTGTGTAAGCTTTTGCCCCCCAAGCTGGCATTCCAGAGGTTGCAGGAATGTCTGTTTTTGTACCTGGCCAGACACACCAGTAACTGTTACTTCATTTGTGCTTTTTCCAGTCAACTTTGTGTTCAACAGTGAGTATGTGTCTCCTGTATCTATAAGAAAGTTAATTGGCTCATCCCCCACAGTCACTTGTACCCGGGGCTTCTGTGGGGAAATAGTGATGGGTTGGGAGATGTCCAATGGAGCCCCTGGGCCTCCTCATTCATTGTCACCCTCCATTTCTTGCTTTACCATCATTCCACCTGGATTCCTACTCTTACTTTCCCTTTTGCGATGTGGGCACTCATTCCTCCAGTGCCTCTCCTCCTTGCAATGGGCACATTGATTAATGCATAGTGTGCCTTTCTTCTTCACTGTAGGGCCCCTTTTACCACTAGCATGGTGGCAGGCACCTGATGAGTTTCCTTTTCCTGCCCTAGGGCCGAGCTTCTTTTGGTTTCCCTGGGTTAGCTCCAAAAACTGTGGCCTGTTTTGCCTTCCCTGCTTCCCGGGCATTGTAGACTTTAGATACTATGTCTACTAACTGGGAGGAGCTCATTCCCAGTACTCCGTCTACACGCTGAAGTTTGTTCCTGATATCTGGAGCACTCTGTCCAATAAAAGTCATGTCTACCATTCTCACATTCTCTGGTGCCTCTGGATCAACATCAGTGTATTTCCTATATGCCTGATAGATCCTTTCTAAAAATTCAGAAGGATCCTCATCTGGCTTCTGCTGGAAAGTCTGTATCAAGTTCAGACTCCTCTGCTTGGGCACTCCTTTCCTAAGTCCTTCCAATATGCACCTTCTGTAGTGTCTCAAAGAGGTTAAGCCATCTCTGCTATTCGGGTCCCACTTAGGGTCTACCCGAGGAATTGCCTCGACTGGGTTAAGAATCCCCTCGGTGTCCTCATCGTGGAGACACTGGGCCTCCTGATCAGCCCTATTCAGAACCAACTGTCTTTCCTCTGCTGTTAGCAAAATGTTCAGGAGGGCCTGTACATGTGCCCAGTTTGGGTGATGAGTGGCAAAAATAGAGGCAATAAGATCTGCCATCTTCTGAGAATCATTCCTATATGAGGGATTGGCATTCCTCCAGTTCAGTAAGTCTGAAGTAGAGAACGGAGTATGGGCCCAACAATAACCAGTGGGCTGACCTTCTTCGTTTATTCTGCCTATCACGTATTATCTCAAAGGGTATTGGCTGGCTATACCTTTGAAGGCTCCCCAGTTATAGGAGGTGCCCTGGTGAGTTCTGGGGGGTGAGACACATTCCTCAGTAGGTGGAGATGAAGCAGTTGGCTTTGCAATCTCTGCTTCAGGGTCAGTTATGGGAGAAGACATTACTGGGGTGGCTCCCACTGCCTGTGGAAGGGGAAGTATCATGGCAGTGGCAGTTCTCATCATCTGTGAGGCTGGAGGTGTAGAAACCTCCACCAGCTGTGAAGGTGGCAGCCTCATGGAGGCCCCTCCCACCTGCGGAGGGTGGTGCCCCAAGGCTTCACCCTGCAGAGGGGGCCAGGCCCCTCCCACCTGCTGGTGGGGTAGCAGAACAAAGCTGCCACCCACCCACTGGGGATGGGGTGCTGCTGGCAGAGGCAATGCACAGGCCCTGCCCACCTATGCAGATGGCAGCAGGACGCGGGCTGTGCCCACCTGTAAAGATGGCGATGGCCCTTCAGCTCTGGGTTCGGGAAGCAAGGAGGACCTGTTGGTGCAGCTGGTGAGCAGAGCCAACTCGCAGATGGTGCAAATCTGTGGTGAAGACTTCTCCCACCTGCAAGGAGAGGGGAGTTGTGGTGGGCCCCATCTCTTGGGGAGGCAGCTGCACCACTGGAGTTCCCCCTGCCTATAAGCCCCCATTCCCTGGGTTCAGAGCATTAATGAGATTTATTTCCTCATTCTCTCTCTCTTCCTGTGTTCTACTATCAGGGAGGGGTTCTGAGAGCACTTTTCCCTTCTGGACCATTACACGCTTCTTTGTCTCTGTCACAAGGCTGTTGTGCATTATTATAAATGCATTAAGATAGTGTAACTCTTCCAATAGTTCACACCACCAGCAATACTGTTTCAATCTAGCAATGATGCAGTAACTCAAAGAACCATTCACTAGCCATCTCAACTCATTACCCAAAACATAAGTAGGCCAGACTGTGTTACAAAAATAAATCATTAACTGCTCAATCAAGGGATTCTTGTATGTTGACTTAGCACAGTAGCTCTCCCAATCCCTTAGGATCCTCCCCAATGGGCTACACTTAGGGACTGGCTCAGAACTATTCGCACAGTTCCAACAAAGCAAGCAAAAGTTCAGAGCAAGAAGAACACAGATGGTGTAAAGACTGGGTATTTCCCCAGCTATTGCCCACAATTCCAGCTCCATTATTCCGAAAAAAGCACTCAGAAACTAAGTTTTCAACCAAAACACTTTCACGTCTCTGCTCCCTCCCTGTTTTGTTTTCTTTTAACCTTTCCAGGCATGATAGATGGCCAATGCCCTCAGGAGGAGTGCAGAGAAATTCTCGAGACTGGGAAAATTCCAAAGTCTCACTCTATCGCACCTGAGGGGGTCAGTCTGCCACAGACAATTATTGTCCCATCTGGGTCGCCAAAAGCTGTTACAGAACAGAGCGGGGGTGGGGGCTGAACGATATAAAAGACCCCCCAGCTTTTACTCCAGGGGTTCCTCCCCACCTGCTGGGTTCATTTTGCCCGCTGCTTGAGGAAAGATGTCTCAATACCAGAGATCAGTGAAAAGGAAAGGAATTTATTATTTATTTGAAATAACACAAACTACAGTTCCCCACAAATGCACACAGTCCTCCTGGCACCCTCCACGTGGCAAAGGGAGCACTTCCAAAGCCTCGTCGTCCTGACTTGCACCCAAGCTGCAGGGTCCCAACCAAAACACCAAAGCCAAATGGTCCTAAACAGACACGTGGTCCCCAAAAGAGAGACATCCAATGGCTGCCATGCCTACGTTTAAATCCCAGTGTCAATCTTCCTCAGCAGACCAATTTCCTGCTCCTCTCACAACTGGCCACAGCTGCCAGCATTCTGGACAGCTGTGGCCCTGTGGTGTGGAGCTAATTATCTCTAAGCTCTTCTGGACCCTATTACAAATCCCTATTTGGATCTCCCCTCTTGGTTGAACTCTGTTACACTTCTGCGGCTGCCCTGGCCGAAGTTGCCTCGACCGGCCGAGACCAGAGCCTGGGTCCCCTCCAGGCCCATGTTTCAAACCTGGAGGCCCCCTTTTGGAGACTGAGGCTTGCCGGGCCTGCTGGACTTCCACATCTGAACCTGCTCCGAGTTGCCACGGCAGCCAGGGACCAGGGCCTGGGTCCCAGCTGGGCTGGCTGGTCAACACTGGCCACTCCGTCCGGTACACGGGGTCCCGCCGGCTGGCTCAACTTCACAGCTGCCCCGGCCCGGCCATGCCGTGTCTGCCCAGGACCACAGACTGGTTCCCTCCCGGATGGCTGGACTTCCGCAGCTGGTCCAGCCTGGAGTTGCCCTGTCAGCCTGGGACCGGAGCCTAGGTCCGAGCCGGCGGTCTGGTCGACACTATGGTACCCAGCCCAGTGGCGGCTGCTCGCCTTTGCGGTTGGCCTTCCTCGGTGGCCCCAGCCCGCACATGCCGCAGACTCCAGGGACCGGAGATTGGTTCCCCCTCCCACCCCCGGGAAGGCTGCACTTCCGCGCCTGAGCCATTCCTGGGGCATTCCGCGGCTGCCCTGGCCTGGAGTTGCTTGGGAACCATGGGACTGGAGCCTAGGTAATGGCAGGCGGGCTGGTCAACCCTGTCCCAGAGACAGAGTCCCACAGGGTGGGCTGGACTACCATGGCTACCCAGGCCCAGACATGCCATCGCTGCCCAGTACCAGAGACTGGATCACAGATGGTCTAGCTGATCAACCTCAGACACCCTGGCACCAAGACAAAATTCGGCCCTAGCCCTCACCTAGCCCTACCACTAACCCTAACACTAAACCTAACACATAAACCTAAGCCTACCCTAAGACTAACCCCACCCTAAACATAGCCATAGACCTAACACTAGACCTACCCCGAAGCCTAACGCTAACCCTAACACTTAACACTAAGGCCGGACACTAACACTAACCCTAACTCCAAACCTAAACCTAGCCCTATCCCTAGCCCAGCCCTAACCATAACACTAACCATAACACTAGCCCTAAACCTAGTTCTAACCCTAGCCCTAGCCCTAAAACTAATCTTAGCCCTAGTGCTAAAATAGCCCTAGCGCTAGTGCTAACCCTAACCAAACCCTCTACCGAGCCCTAAACTTAACACTAACCCATACCCTAACCCTAACTCTGGCCCTAACTTTAACCCCATCACTAAAAATTACCCTAACTCTAGACCTAACCCTAGCCCTAGCCCTACACCTAAACCTAAAAACTAATCCCTAACTCCAACCCTAACCCTAATATGAACCCTAAATCTAACCCCTAACCCTAAGCCCTAACTCTAACCCTAACCCTAATCCTAGCCTTAGCCTGAGCCCTAACCCAAGACCCAGCCCTAAAGTTAACCTTAATCTTAACACTAACACTAGCCCTAACCCTAACCCTAACCTTAGACCTAGCCCTAACACTAACCCCTAACATTAACCCTAATCCTAACCCAAACCCTAAACATAGCCCTAGCCCTAAAACTAACCCTAAACCTAACCCTATTCCTAGGCATAGACCTAGACCTAGCCCTAGCTCTCACCAGAACCATAACCTTAAACTCAACCCTGGACATAACCCTAACCTTAACCCTAACCCTAACTCTAGCCCTAGCCCTAGTCCAACCTCTAGACCTAGCCCTAACCCTAAACTTAACCCTAACCCTTAACCTAAGCTGAGCCCTAGCCCTAGAACCTACACCTAGACTGAAACTTAACTCTAACTCTAGACCTAGGCCTAGACAGAGCCCAAAACCTAACCATAGCTCTAACCATAACCATAACCCTAACCCTGCCCTAGCCGTAGCCATAACCCAAACTCTCAACCTAACCATAGCCCTAGCCCTAGCCCTACACCTAGACTGAAACCTAATCCCTAATCCTAACTCTTGCCTTAGCCCTAACCTTAACCCTAAACCTAGCTCTAACCATAGCCCTAGCCCTGGCCTTAACATTAACCCTAGCCCTTGACCTAGACATAAACCTAACCCTCACCCTAACTCTAACATTAGCCCTAGCCCTAACACTAACCATAATCATAGACCTAGCCCTATCCCTTGCCCTAGCTTTGGGCTTAGCCTTAGCTCTAGCCCTAGTCCAGGACTAGGCCTATCACTAGACCTAGCCCTACCCCTAACCCAACCACTAGCCCTACAACTAGCCATAGACCTAGACCTATGCCTAGCCCTAGGCTTAGACCTTACCCTAACCCTAACCCTAATGCTAAAATTAGCCCTAGCCCTAGTCCTAAACCTAACACTAACCATAACCCTAAACCTACGCCTAGCCCTAGCACTAGCCCTAGCCCTAAACCGTACCCTAACTCCAACCCTAACACTAACCCTATCTGTAACCAAAACACTAACCCTAATTCAGCCCTAGCCCTAGCCCTAGCCCTAGCCCTAGCCCTAAACCTAACCCTAACCCTAACCCTAACCCTAACCCTAATCCTAATCCTAGCCATAACCCTAACCCTGGCCCTAACTCTAACACTGAACCTAACCTAACTCTAGCCCTATCCTAACCTAACTTTAACCCTAACATCCCTAACCAAAACCCTAAACCTAATTCAGCCCTGACCCTAGACCTAGCGATAGCCATAGCTCTAGCCTTAGTACTCACACTATGCCTAATCCTAACCTTTGCTATAGCCCTAAAACTAACCCAAATCCAGTCCTAACCCTAGCCCTAGCCCCAGCCCTAAACCTATCCTAACCTTAACCCTAACCCTATCCCTAGGCCAAGACTTAGACCTAGCACTAGCTCTAACACTAACCATAAACCTAACCTAACCATGGACATAAACCTAAACCTAAGCCTAAGCCTAAGCCTAACCCTAGCCCTAGCCCTAGCCCTAGCCATACCTCTAGCCATAGCCCTAACAATAAACTTAGCCCTAACCCCTAACCTAATCCTAGCCCTGGTCCAAGCCTTGCACCTAGACCAAAACTTACCCCTAACTCTAACCCTAGCCCTACCATAGCCCTAGCTCTAACTGTAACCATAACCCTAACCCTAATCCTAAACCTAACCATAACCCTGGCCATAACCATAAACCTAACCCTAAACTTAACACTAAATCTACCCCTAGTCCTAACTCTAGTCCTTACCCTAAACCTAACCCCTAACCCTAACACTTCCCTAGCTCTAGTCGTAGGCCTAGCAACATACCTAAACCTAGCAGTAGCCTGAAACCTAAACCTAACCCTAACTTAACACTAGCCATAGCCCTGACCCTAATACTAACTGAGCCCCAGTCCTAGCCCTAGCCCTAACCCTAAGCCTAAAAATAAACTTAGCCCTAGCCCAGGACCTAGCCCTAGGCTTACACCTAGCATTAACCCTAAACCTAGCCCTAGCCCTAGCCCTAATCCTATCCATAACCCTAAGCCTAAACGTAAACCAAGCCCTAGCCCTAGGCCTAGGACTTCCCCTAACCCTAAACCGAACCGCAGCTCTAGCCCTAGCCGAGCCTTAGGCCTACCCGTAACCTTAACCCTAGCACTAACCATAATTCTAAACTTAACCCTAACTCAAACCCTAACCCTAAATACAGAACTAACCCTAAACCTACCCCTAATCCTGACCCTACAGCTAGAACTATCCCTAGCCCTATCCATAGCCCTAGGCCTAGCCCTAGCCCTACTCCTAGCCCTAAAACTAATCCTAAACCTAACCCTAACAGTAACCCTTACACTAACCCTAATCCCTAACCGTAACCCTAAACCTAACCCTAGCCCTAGCCCTACTCGAGCCCTAAACCTAATCCTAAACCTAACCCTAACCCTAACAGTAACCCTTTTACTAACCCTAATCCTTAACTGTAACCCTAAACCTAACCCTAGCCCTAGCCCTACTCCAGCCATAAACCTAACCCTAACCCTAACCCTAACCCTAATGCTAACAGTAACCACAACATTAACCCTAATCCCTAACCCTAACCCTAACCCTAGAGCTAGACCTAGCCCTAGATCTAGCCCTAATCTTAGCCCTAACCCTAGCTCTAAAACTAACCCCAATACTAACACTAATCCTAGCCCTACCCCTAGCCCTGCCCCTAGATTTAGCCCTAAACCTAAACTGAACACTAATCTTAGCCTGAATCCTAACCATAGGCCTAGCCCTAGCCCTAGCCTTAACCCTAGCACTAGCCATAGAATTAAACCTAGACATAACTGTAGTCCTAGCCCTAAACCTAAAACCAGCACTAACCCTAACCCTAACACTAGCCCTATCCCTAGCCCTAGACCTAGCCTTAGCCTGAGCCCTATACCTAACACTAATCCTAGCCTTAGCCCGATCCCTAGCTCTTACCCTAATACTAACCCCTAACCCAATTCCTTGCCACAGCCCTATACTTACCCCTAGAAATAGCCATAACCCTTACACTAAGCCTAATAGTAGAACTACAGCTAGCGCTAGCCCTAGACCTAACCCTAGACCTAGCCCTAGAACTAACCCTAACCCTAACCCTAACCCTAACCCTAACGTTAACCTTAGTCCTAAACTTAGTCCTAACACTAGCCCTAACCCTAACCCTAACCCTAACCTTAACCCTAACTCTACCCTAAACATGACCCTAACACTCACACTAATCCTAGCCCTATATCTAGCCATAGTCCTAGCCCTAGTCCTAGCCCTATCTCTGCCCTAATCATAAACCTAACCCTAAATCCAACTCAAACCCTGATCCTAACCCTGACCCTAACCCTAATCCTAGCCCTAAAACAAGACCTAGCCCTAACCTTATCAGTAACACTAACCCGAACCCTAGACATAACCCTACCCCTTGCTCTAGCCCTAACCCTAGGCATACACCTAGCCCTTGCTTTAGCCCTAAACCTAGGCATACACCTAGCCCTAGAACTAGACTTAATGCAAACCCAGACCCAAACCTACCCCTAGCTCTAGTCCTAGCCATAGCCCTAACCCTAATACTACCCCTAACTCTAACCCTACCCTAACCATGGCCCAAACCATAACCTGAAACCTAAACTAAACCTAGCCCTAGTACTGCTGTAGCTCTAAACTTAACCCTAAACCTAACCTTACCCTGACACTTACCCTATCCCTAACACTAACATAACTCTATTCCAGCCCTAGACTTAGTCCTAGGCCTAGCCCTAGCCCTAAACCTAATCCTAACCCTAAACCTAACCCTACCACACATTAACCTTACCCCTAACCCTAACTCTAACTTTAACTATAGTACTAAACTTAGTCCTAACACTAACACAAACCCTAATCCTGGTCCTTACTGTAACTGTAAAACTAACCTAAACCTAGCCCTTGTCCTAACCCTACCCCTACCTTATCCCTAGCAGTAGACTTAACCCTTACCCTAAACCTAACATTGCCCAAACCCCTATCTCTATCTCTATCCCAAACCTAACTCTAACCCAAACTTAACCCTAGCCCTAGACCTAGCCCTAGGCCTAGACCTAGCACTGGCTCTAGTTCTAACCCTACACCTAAACCTAACCCTAAACATACTCCTAGCACTAGCCCTAAACATAATCCTAACCCTAACTCTAAACCTAACATTAACCCTGGCCCTAACACTAACCCTAACACTATCCAAAACCCTATCCCTAACCCTAACTCTGCCCTAAAACTAAACCTAACCTTCACCCTAAACCTAGCCCTATCCCTATCCCTAGTAATAGCATTAGCCCTAGACCTACCCCTATCTCTAACCCTAAACCTAAACGTAAACATAAACCTAAACGTAACCCTGACCCTAAACTGAACAGTAAACCTAGTCTAACCCGAAGCCTAGCCCTAACCCTATCAGTAACCCTCATCCTATCCCTAGACTTAGTAGTAGCTTTAGCTCTAGCTTTAGCACTAGGCAAAGATCGAGCCCTCGCCCTAGACTTAGCCTTAACCAGAACTCTAACCCTAACAGTAGCTCTAGCCAAAGACCTAAAGATAACATGAACCACATCCCTAACCCTTTCCCTAGACCTAGACATAGCCCTAGCTCTAACCCTAACCCTAACCTAACCATGGCCCCAGCCCTATGCCTAGCCCTAAAGATAGCCCTAGCCCTAGCGCTAACCCTATCTATAACCCTAACCCAACCCTATATATAATCCTAATCCGGGCCCTAACCAAAATCCTAACTGTAACCCTAATACCAGTCATAGCCCTAGTCCTAGCCCTAACCCTAGGAGTATCTCTAACCCTATACCTAGACTTAGCCCTAGCCCTAAACAAAACCCTAACCCTAAACATAAACCTAACACTGGCCCTAACCCTAACATTAACCCTAAACCTAAACGTAACCTTAACCCTAACTCTGTCCTAACACTAGCTCTAACACTCACCCTAATCCTATCCATATCCCTAGTCATACCCCTATCCTTAGCCCTATCCCTACCGCTAAACTATCCCTAACCCTAACCCTGGTTCTCTCCCTGACCCTAACCCTAATCCTAGGCCTAACCCTGGCAACAGACCTAATCTTATCAGTAACCCTTGCCCTATGCCTACACGAAGCCCTCCCCTTGCTCTAGCCCTAGCCCTAGGAATACACCTAGTCCTAGCAATAGATTTACCCCTAACCCTAACCCAAACCTAACCCTAGCCTTAGCCCTAGGCATAGCCCAGGCTCTAACCCTAACCCTAACACTAACCCTAAACTGAACCCTAGTCCCACCCCTACTCTAGTCCTAATCCTAACCCTAAATCTAACCCTAACCCTAAGAGTAACACTAACACTAACCCTAACCTCTAACCATAAACCTAATCCTAGGCCTAGCCGTACTCTAGCCCTAAACTTAACCCTAAATCTAACCCTCACCATAATCCTAATGGTAACACATACACTAACCCTAACCCCTAATTGTAACACTAACCCTAACCCTAGCCATAGACCTAGCCATAGTCCTAGCCTTAGCCCTAGCCCTAGCACTAACTCTAAACTAAAACATAACCCTGGCAATAACCCTAACCCTAAACCTAACCCTAACCCTATCGCTAGCACTAGCCCTACTTTGAGAACTAGACATACCTAACCCTAATCCTAGGCATAGAACTAGCCCTTACCCTAAACCCAACCCTAACACTAACCTATCACTAAACCTAACCCATAATCCTAACCCTAAACTTTACCATAGTCCTAATCCTAGCCCTATCCCACACCCTAACCCTACACCTAACACTAAACCTGAGCCTAACCCTAACCCTAACCTAACCCTACCCCTAGCCCTAACCCTAGTCTTACCCCAGCCCTAACTCTAAAACTAGACCTAAGCCTAAAACTAAAACTAACCATAAATGTAGCTCTTCATCCAAACCTAATCCTAACCCTAACTCTAACCCTAATCTAGCCCTAGCCTTTGCTCTAGTCCTATTCCTAATCCTAACCCTAGCCCTAGGCATAACCCTACCCCTACCCTAACCCAGCCCTAGGCCTAGGCCTAGCTGGCTCAAACCTTAATCCTAATCCTAACCCATAACCCTTGCCCTAGGGGTAGCCTTAGCACTTACCCTAACCCTAACCATATTCCAAACCCTAGGCCTTTCCCTATCCCTATCCCTACCCCTACACCTAATTCTAACACTATCCTAACCCTAATTCTAACTCAGACCCTAGAATTAGCAATAGCCCTTGCCCTAGACTAGACCAAACCCTAGCCCTAAAACTAACCCTAACCCCAATCCTAGCTCCAGCCCTAGCCGAACCCTAGCCCTAGCCCTAATCCTAACCCAAACCCTAACCCTAACTCTAAAGTTAACCCTAACACTGACCATAACCCAAAACCTAACTTTAACCCTAACCCTAAATCTGGCCCTAACCCTAACTCTAAACCTAACCCTAACCATAACCGTAACCGTAACCCTAACCTTAACCCTAACCATAGCCCTAGCCATAGACCTAGGCCTAGCCCTAGGCCTATCTCTAACCCTAAACCTAAACCTAACCTTAAGTCTAACCCTACCCCTGGCCCAAACCCTAACCCTAACCCAAGTCCCAACACTAGCCCTAGCAGTTACCTTAACACTAGAGGTAGCCCTAGACCGAACCAGAGCACTAGCCCACACGCTATCTGTTACCCTAACCCTATCCATAGACCTCACACTAGCCCAAGCCCTAAACCTAACCCTAACTATATCCCTAACCCTAACACTATCCCTAGTCCTCGTCCTCACATTAGGCCTAGATCTAGAAATAACCCTATCACTAAACATAACCCTAATCACAAATCTAACCCTAACCCTAACCCTAATCTTAGTCCTAGCCCAAGCCCTACACCTAGCCCTAGCCATAACACTAAACTTAAAGCTAATCCTTAACCCTAACCTTAGCACTAGCCCTAGCCCTAGCCCTAAACCTAACACTAAACCTAACCCAACCTCTAGCCCTACAAATAGTCCTTGTTCAAATATAAACATAACCCTAAACATAATCCTAACCCAAACCATAACCATGGCCCAAAAACTAACCCTAACATTAACCCCAAATCGAACACTAGCCCTAGTCGTAACCCTAATCCTAACCATAAACCTGACCCTAAAACTAACCTTAACCCTAATATAACCCTAACATTAGTCCTAGTCATAATCTTAGTCCTAACCCTAAACCTAACCCTAAACATACCAGCAACTCTAAAACAAAACCTAACATAATCCTAGCCCTAGTACTAATCCTAGCCCTAACTCTAGCCCTAGCGGAAAGTCATAGCCCATTCCCTAACCCTAACCCTAACTCTAACCCTACCCCTACCCCTAACCCTAGCCATACCCCTATCCCTTTCACTAGACTTAGCCCTAACTCTAACACTAACCTAACCCTAACTCTAACCCAAGCCCTAGAACTAGCCCTAGCTGTAGCTCTAGTCCTAGACCTAAACATAGCCCTATCGTAACCCTAACCCAAACATTAACACTAAGCCTAACCCTAACCCTAAACCAAGCCCTATCCCTAGCCCTAGCAATAACTCTCTCCCTAGCCCTAGCCATAACTCTAACCCTAAACCTAAACCTAACCTTAAATCTAACCATAACCCTGGCCCTAACTCTAACCCCAAGATTAATGATAGCCTTAACACTAGCCCTAGCCCTAACCCTATCCCTAGACCGAGACCGAGACCTAGCCCTAGCTCTAGCCCTAGCCCTAGCCTTAGCCATAGACCTAGCCCAAGCCCTAGACTTAGCCCTAACCTGAACCCTAAACCTTACCCTAGCTTTTGCCCCAGCCCTAGAAATAAACCTGACACTAAACCTATCCCTAAGTCTAATACTAGCCCTATCCCTATCCCAAGCCCTAGCCCTAACCCTAACCTTAACCATAACTCTAACCATATGGCTAACCCTGGACCTGACCCTAACCCTAACCCTACCATAAACCTAGCCCTATACCTAGCGCTACCCATAGGTCTACCCCCAGCCCTAGGCCTAGCCCTAACTCTAACCCTAAACCTAACCCTAAGCCTAACCCTAACCCTGGCCCTAACCCTAACCCTAAACCTAGCCATAGCCCTATCCCTAGCCCTAAACCTATCAGTAACACCAACCATATCCCTAGAGGCAGACCTAGCCCTAAACCAAACCCAGACCCTAAACATAACCCTAACCCTGGCCCTAACCCTAACACTAACTCTTCCCTAAACCTAACCCCAAACCTCACCCTAACAATAGCTGTATCCATAGCCCTAGACCTAGCCCTAGCCATAGCCCTAGCCCTATCTCTAAACCTAAACTTAAACCTAACCCTAAGTCTAACCCTAACCCTGGTCCTGAACCTAACCCTAACCTTAACCCTAGCCCTATACCTAGCACTAGGCATAATCCTAACAGGTACCCTCAACCTAACCCTAGCCTTATCCCTTGCCCTACCTATTGCCCTAACCCTAGCCCTAGCCCTATCTCTAACACTAAACCTAAACCTAACCCTAAGTCTAACCCTAATCATATACCTAAACCTAGCCCTAGCCCTAACCCTATCAGTAACCCTCGCCCTATACCTAGAATTAGCCCTAGCCCTACCTCTAGCCCTAGCCCTATGCATGGACCTAGCCCTAGTGCAGGACTTAGCCCTAGCCTGAACCCTAACCCTAACTCTAGCATTAGGCCTAGCATTAGCCCTAGACCTAAACCTAACACTAACACTATCCCTAACTCTAAACCTAGCCTAGCCTTAGCCCTAACCCTAACCCTAAATCTAACCCTATCACTAACTTTGGCCCTGACCCTAAACCTAACCCCAACTGTAAACCTAACTCTGGCGCTAAACGTTACCCTAACCCAAAGACTAGGCCTAGCCTGTCCCTAGCCCAATACATTGCCCTAGCCCTAGCACAAGCTCTATCTCTAACCCTAACCTAACCCTAAGTCTAAACCTAACCCTGGCCCTAACCCTAACCCTAACTCTGCTCTAACACTAACCCTAACACTAAACCTCACACTAACCTTAGCCCTATCCATAACCCTACACCTAGCCCTAGTCCTAGCCCTAGCCATATCTCTAACCCTAACCCTAAACCTAACCCTAAGTGTAACCCTAACCCTGGTCAAAACACTAAATGTAAACTTAACCATAGCACTAACTGTAGCCCTAGGCCTAACCCTATGGGAATACCTACCCTATCCCTAGACTTAGACCTAGCCCTAGCTCTAGGCATAGCTTTAACCTGACCCTAACCCTAACCCTGTCCATACCCCTATACTTAGCCCAAGCACTAACACTACCCATAAACATAAATCTAACTCTAAATCTAACCTGGCCCTAATCCTAACCCTACCCCTAACCATAGTCCTAGCCCTAGCCATAAACCTACTCTAGCCCTAAACCTAACCCTAACCCTTATTCTAACCCGAACCATAATTCTAGCCCTAACCCTAAGCCTAACACTAACCCTAACCATATTCCTAACCCTAACCCTAAAAGAGCCCTAGCTCTAACCCTAATCTGAAACCTACACCTAAGCCTAACCTTAACCTTAACCTGAACCCTAGCTCTAACCTTAGCCCTAACCCTTACCCTAACTTTAACCCTAGCCCTAAACTTAGTCCTAACCCTAATCCTAACTCTACTCCTAACCCAAGCCATATCCCAGCCCTAGCCATAGACCTAGCCCTAACCCTAACCCTAAACCTAACCCTACACCGAATCCTAGCCCTAAACCAAGCTTTACCCCTAACCCTAAACCTAACCCTAACCCTAACCCTGGCTGTAACTGTAGCCCTAAAACTAACCTAACCCTAGCCCTAGTCCTAACACACCCTAGCCCTAGCCCTGGCAGTAAACCTAGCCCTTACCCTATCCATAATCCTATCCCTAACATGAGCCCTATTCTTCTCCCTATACCTAGTCCTAGCCATTCCCCTAACCCTAAACTAATACTAACTCCAACCTAGCCCTAGACCTAGCACTAGCTCTAGCCATAGCCTTAGCCCTAGCTCTAGCTCTGCCCTAACCCTAACTGTACAGCTAACAATAAGCTTATTCTGAATCTTGGCCCAGAACTAGCCCTAGCCCTAACCCTAGACCTAAGCCTAGACATACCCCTAACCCTAATTCTAACCTTAACCCTATCCCTATCACTAGCCCTATGCCTGGCTCCAGATTTAACCCTAACCCTAAACCTAACCCTAACCCTGACCATAACCCTAACCTAACCCTAGGTCTAACCATAAAACTGTCAATAACCTAAAATTTAACCTAACCTGAACTGTAAATCTAATCCTAATCCTAAACATATTCCTTAACCTAACTAACCCTAACCCTAACCCAGCCCTAGCTCTAACCCTAGCCCTAAACCTAAACCAAAGTCGAACCCTAACCCTAATCTCAACCCTAGCTCTAACCTTAGCCATAACCCTTACCCTAACTTTAACCCTAGCCCTAACCTTAGTCCTAATCCTAACCCTAAACCTAACCCTAACCAGTGCCCTAAACCTAACACTAAACCTTACCTAACCCTAGCCCTGGTCCTAACTCAAGCCCTATCCCAGGCCCTAGCAGTAGACCTAGCCTTAACCCTAACCCTAAACCAAACCCTAAACTGAACCCTAGCCCTAGACGAAGCCTTAGGCCTAAACTTAACCATAACATTAACCCTAACCCTAACCCTAAACTTGGCCGTAACCATAACCCTAAACTTAACCTAACCCTAGCCCTAGTACTAACACAAGCCCTAGCCCTAGCCATAACAGTAGACCTAGCCCTAACCGTATCCCTAACCCTACCACAAACACTAGCCCAATTCTTATCCCTATCCCTATCCCTAGCTGTAACTCTATCCCTAACCTAATACTAACTCCAACCTAGTTCTAGACCTAGCACTAGCACTAGCCCTAGCCCAAGCCCTAGCCCTAGCCCTAGCTCTGCCCTAACCCTAACCCTATAGCTAACACTAACCCTAATCCAAAATTTGGGCCAGAACCAGCCCTAGCCCTAACCCTAAACCTAACGCTAACCCTAGACCTAGGCCTAAGCCTAGCCCTAGGCCTGGTTTTAGATTTAACCCTAACCCTAAACCTAACACTAACCCCGACCCTAACCCTAATCCGTACCCTAACCATAACCCTAACCCTAACACAGCTCTAGCCCTAGCCTTAGCTCTAAACCTAATCCCAAACATAACACTAACCCTAACCCTAGCCCTAACTGTAGCCCTAACACTTCCCCAAACTTTAACCCTAGCCCTAAGATTAGTCCTAACTCTAACCCTAACCTTTTCCCTACCCATAGTCCTAGCCCTAGCCCTAGCCTCAGACCTAGCCCTACCTCTATCCCTAGCCTATGCCTAACCCTAACCATAACCCTAGGCCTAACCCTAACCCTAACCCTAGCCCTAGCCCTAGCCCTAACCCTAACCCTAACCCTAACCTAAAGCTAGCCCTACTACTAACAATAGCCCTAGCCATACCATTAGTCCTAGTCTAAGCCCTCACCATAACGCTAAACATAACCCAAAACCTGGCCCTAACCCCAACAATAGCCCTAACCAAGCTTAACCCTAGCCAAAGACCTAGCCCAGGCCCTAGCCCTCACCATATCCTAAATTCTAACCCTAACACTAACACTAACCCTAACCCTAGCCCTATCTCTAACCCTAAACCTAGCCTTAGCCCTAACACTAACCCTAACACTAACGCTAACACTAACATCTAATCCTAAGCTGTACCCTAACACTAACCATTACAATAACAATAAACATTAATGCTAACCCTATCTCTAGGCCTAACCCTAGCCCGAGACGTAACCCTAAACCTAACACCAGCCCCAACTCTAACCTAACACCAAACCTAAACTTAGCCCTAACCCTAACTATAGCCTTAGCACTAAACCTAAAAATAGCCATCCCTTAGCCCTAGCCATAAACCTAACCCTATCCTAGGCCTTGCCCTAACCCTAGCCCCAGCAATAGTACTAGCAGTAAACCAATGCCTTAACCTACCCTAACCCTAATCTAAACCTAGCCCTACTACTAACAAGAGCACTAGCCATAGCCCTGGCCCTAGCCCTAATGGTAGTCCTAAACCTAAACCTAAACCTTACCCTAACTCTAAACTTAGACCTAACCTTATCCCTAGACCTAGCCCTAATACTAACCATAACCCTAACCCTATACCTAACCCTAATGCTAGATGTATCCCTAGGCCTGGCCCTAGCCCTAGCCCTAGCCCTAACCCTAACCCTAACCCTAACCCTAACCCTTACCCTAACATAACAGTAGCACTAGTATTAACCCTAGCCCTAGCCCTAGCCCTAGCCCTAGCCCTAGCCCTAGCCCTAGCCCTATCAAAAGACCTATTCCTAACTCTAACCCTACACTAACCCTAACTCTAATCATAGCTCTAGACCTACTATTAGTCGTAGTCCTACACCTGTCCCTAACACTAACCCTAAAGCTAACTTTAACTCTAACCTCTACCTACAACTATCCCTAACCCTAACCCTAAAACTAGCCCTAGTCCTAGCCCTAGCCCTAGCTGAACCCTAACGCTAACCCTAAACCTAACCTTAGCCATAACCCTGATCCTAAAAGTAATCCTAAGCCTAACCCTCACCCTAACGCTAACCCTATCACTAGCCCTAGCCCTAGACATAGCCCTAGTCCTAGTCCTAACCCTAACCCTAAAGTGACCATTAACCCTAACCCTAAATCTAACCGTAACCCTAAACCTATCCCTATCCATAACCCTGGCCCTAAACCTAACATTAAACCTAGCCCTAATCCTAACTCTGGACCTAAAACTAACCCTAAACTTAACCCTAGCCCTAGCCCTAGCCCTAGCCCTAGTGATAAACCAATCAATAAACCTAAACTTAACCCTAATCCTAGCACTACCCCAACCCTAACCGTAACCCCAGAACTTGCCCTGGCACTAGCCCTAACCCCTAACACTAACCCTAGCTCTAGTCCCAGGCCTAGCCCTAGCCCTAAACCTAACAGTAACTCTAACCCTAACCCTAGCCCTACCCCTATGCCTAACCTTAACTCTAACGCTAACCCTAGCCCTACCAATTGCACTAGCCCTAGCCCTAGGGGTAACCCTATCACAAAACCTAACACTAACCCTAACCCTAACACTAGCGCTAGACCTAACCCTAACCCTAACACTACACCTAGACCTAACGCTAACCCTTACAGACAACCATAAACATAACCCTAGTCCTGACCCTAGCCCTACCCCTAGCCCTAAACCTAACACTAAACCTAACCTTAAACCTAGCCCTAGCCATAGACCTAGCCCTAGACCTAACACTAACTCTAAACCAAACACTACCTCTACAACTAGCCCTAGCCATAGCCCTCGCCCTACCCCTAGCCTTAGCAGTAACCCTATCTCTAAACCTAACCCTAAAACTAACACTAGCACTAGCCCTAACCCTAAAACTAAACTTAGACCAAGCCCTAGCCCTAGCCCTAACCCCTAACAGTAACCATAGCCCTAGGACAAGCCCTAGACATACTATAGCCCTAAGTGTAACCCTAACCCTAAAACTAATCCTAACCCTAACACTAACACTAACCTTAACACTAACCCTAACCCCTAACCCTAACCCTAACCCTAAAAATAACACCAACCCTAACCCTAGCCCTACCCCTAGACCAAGCCTTAACCCTAGCTCTCAGTCTAACCCTAAACCTAACCCTAACCCTGGCCCTAACACTAACATTATCCCTAAACTAAAGTTACACCTAATCTTAACACTAGCCCTAGGCTTAGCCCTAGCCCTAGCCATAGCCATAGCACTACCCCTATCCATAATCCTAAGTGCCCCCCTAGAACTAACCCTAAAACTAACCCAGCCTGAGACTGAGCCCTAGCCCTAGCCCAAGCTGTAGCCCTAATCCTAAATCTAACCTGAACCCTAGCCCTAAACCTAGCCCTAGCCCTAGGCATAAACCAAACCCTAACACTAACCCTAACATAAACCTAGCCCTAGTACTAATCCCAGCCTTAGCCCAAGTCCCAGCCCTTACCCTAACCCTACCCCTAAACCGAGCCCTACCACTATCCCTAGCCCTAGCTTTAACTATACCCTTAACCCTACACGTAACCCTAGTATTACAAGTATCACTAGTCCTAGCCATAGGCCTAGCCCTAAACCTAACACTAACCCTAACCTAAACCTAGCCCATCTACTAACAATAGCCCTAGCTGAAGCCCTAGCCATAGTCCTAACCCTCACCATAACCGTAAAACTAACCTGAACCCTGGCCCTAACCCTAACACTAACCCTAACCTAACCTTAGTCCTAGTCCTAACCCTAGCCATAGGACTAGACATAAACCTAGCTGAAGCCTTGGCACTAGTCCTATCCTTAACCCTAATCTAAGCCCAAGCTCTAACCCTAAACCTAACCCAGACCTAGAATGAGCCATAGACCTAAACCTAAACCTAACCCTAACCGTATCCCTAGCAATAGCCCTAGCCCTAACTCTAACCCTATACAAAAACTAACTCTAACCATAGCTCTAGTCCCAGCACTAGCCCTAGCCTTAGCCCTATCCCTAACTATAACACTACACTAACCCTAACTCTAAATGTAGCCCTCGACCCAGGCCTAGGTTAGCCTTAGCACAAGCCCTAAACTTTAACCTAAACCTAACACTAACCCTAACCCTAACCCTAAACCTATCCTTATCCCTATCCCTATCCCTATTTCTTTCCCTATCGCTATCCCTATCCCTAGCCCTAGCCCTGACCCTAACCCTAACCATAACCGTAAACCTAACCCTAATCCTAACTCTGGACCTAACCCTAATGTAACCCTACCCCTATGCCTACCCCTAGCCCTAGCCCAGGCCCTAGGGGTAGCCCTATCCCTAACCCTAACCCAAATCCTAACTCTAACACTAGTGCTAGCCCTAATCCCTAACCCTAACCGTAGCCCTAGCCGAAGTCCTGGAACCTACCATAGCCCTAAGCCTAAACCTAACCCTAAATGTAATCCTAACCCTAATTCTAACACTAATGCTAACACTAACCCTAACACTAACCTTAACCCCTAACCCTAACCGTAACCCTAACCCCAACCCAAGCCCTAGCCCTACAGCTAGACCTAGCCCTAACCCTTGCCCTCATCCTAACATTAAACCTAACCCTAACCCTAGGGCTAAACCTAAGACTACCCATAACGTAATGTACCCCTAGTTCTAACCCTAGCCTTAGACCTAGCCCTAGCCATAGCCCTAGTCTTAGCGCTACCCCTATCCTTAATCCTAACTGCAGCCCCAGCCTTAACCCTAACAGTAACCTAGACCTAGACTGAGTACTAGCCCTAGTGCAAGCCGTAGCCCTAGTCCTCAATACAACCCAAACCCTAGACCTACAACTACACCTAGCTGAAGCCCTAGCCCTAAACCAAACCCTAATGCTAACCCTAACAAAAATCTAGCTCTAGTAGTAACACTACCCTTAACCCAAGCACTAACCCTAACTCTAACACTACCCCTAACACTAGCCCTAGCATTAACACTAACACTAACCCTAATCCTAAACCTAGAATTACAACTACCCTAGCCCTCGTCATAGATCTAGCCCTAAACCTAAACCTAACCCTAACCCAAACATAAACTTAGCCAGACTACTAACAGTAATCCCAGCCGTAGCCCTAGCCCTAGTCCTAGTCCTCACCTTAATCCTAAATCTAACCATAACCCTGGCCCTAACCCTAACCCTAACCCTAGACCTATCCTTAACACCTAGCCCTACAACCCTAACCTTAAACCTAACCCTAATCCTAACTCTGGCCCTAACCCTAAACCTAAGCCTAGACCTAGCTCTAGCACTAGCCCTAGCGCTAGCACTAGCCCTAGATATAACTAATCCTAACCCTAACCCTAACCCTAATCCTGACATGAACCCTAACCTGAACCCTAACCCTAACCGTAGATGAAGCCCTAGCCCTAACCTTAACCCTAGCAGTACACCTAGCCCTAACCCTAAGCCTAACCTTAAACCTAGCCCTACCTATAAAGCTAATGCTAAACTAACCCTAACCCTAACACTAAACCTCACCAGAACCCTAACCCTAACCCTAACCCTAACCCTAACCCTAACCCTAACCCAAAGCCTAACCCAAACCCTAGCCCTAGCCCATGCCCTAGCCCTAGCCCTAAACATAACCCTAACCCTAACCCTAACCCAACCCCTATCCCTAGGCATAACTCTAATGGTAGCCCTAGCTGTAACCCTACCATAACCCTAGCCCTACCTTAGCCCTAGTCCTACCCCTAGACTAGCTGTAACCCTAACCCTAAACCTAACCCTAGCACTAGCTCTAATCCTAACCCTACCCCTAGGCCTAACCCTAACACTAATCCTCACCAACACTAACCCTTAACACTAAGACCTACCCTAACCCTAACACATACACTAACACTATCCCCTAAACCTAACATTGGGCCAAGCCCTAGCTGTAGACCTAAATCTAAACCTAACCCCAACCCTAGCTCTAACGCTTACCCTAAACCTAACGATAGCCCTAACCCTAGCCGAAACCCTAACCCTAATTCTAGTCTCAGCCCAAAACCTAACCCTAGACCTAGCCCTAACCATGGCCCTAGCTCTAAACCTAACCCTAAACTTAACCCATAACTCTAACCATAACATTTGCTGTAACCCTGCCCTACCCCTAGTCCTAGCCCTAGCCCTAGACCTAACCCTAAACCTAACCCTATCACTAGACCTAGATCTAGCTCTAGACCTAGCCCAAGCTGAAACCCTCACCCTCACCCTAACCCTAGACCTAGCACTAGCCCTCACCCTAGGGTGAGCCCTAGTCCTAGGCCTAGCCATAGCACTAGCCCAAGCACTAACCCAAACCTAAACACTAACCTTATGCCTAAATTATCTCTATCCCTAGCCCTATCCCTAATACTAAGCCTAGCCATAGCACTACCCTAGCTCTAAACATAACCCAACCCTAAACCTAAACATAACCCTAGCTCCATACCTATCCCTAGCCCTATCCCTAACCCTAACAGTAGACCTAGCACTAGCCCTAGCCCTAGCCCTAGCTCTAATTATAATCGAAACCGTAAACCTAATCCTAACCTAACCCTGGCTCTAACCCTAACCCTAAATCTAACCCTAGCCCTAGCCCTAGACATAGGCCAAGCAATAGCCCTAGCCCTAGTCCTAGCTGTAACCCTAACCCTACCCTAGACCTAACCTTAACTGTAACCCTAAGCCTAACCCTAACACTAGCTCATGCCCTACCCTAGCCCGGGCTGTAGCCATAAACCAAACCCTACCCCTAAACCTAACCCTAACTATAGCCCTAGTCCTAGCACTAGGCCTAGCCTAGTTCTAGCCAAGACATAATTCTAATCCTAACCCTAGACCTAATACTAACTCTAACCATAGGCCTAGCCCTAGCCCTAGCCCTAGCCCTAGCACTAGCACTAGCCCTAGCCCTAACCATACCTAACCCTAAACCTCACCCTAAACCAATTCTTAGCCCTAACCTTAGCTATAGATGTAACACTAACCCTAACCCTAGACCTAAACCTAACACTAAACATAACCCTAGCCCTAACCTTTACCCTAAACCTAAGCCTAAACCTAACCCTAGCTCTATCCCTAGGCATCACCCAAAATCTAACCCCAGCCCTAGCCCTAACCTTAAACCTAACACTAACCCTACTCTAGCCCTAAACATAGTCCTAGCCCTAGCTTTAGCCCTAGCACTAACACTAACGCTAGCCATAGCCATAACCCTAAACCAAAACCTAACCGTAACACTAGACCTAGCCCTAACCCCAAGCCTAGCCATAGCCCTAGCCCTAGCCCTAGCCCTAGCCCTTGCCCTAGCTCTAACTCGCACCCTAATCATAACCTTAAACCTAACCATAACCCTGGCCCTAAACCTAACACTACCAATAACAGTAGCTCTAGAACTAAACCTAACCCTAACACTAAACCCTAACGCTATCCCTATCCCCAGCCCTAGGACTATTCCTAGCCCTATGCCTAGTCCAAGCCCTAGCTGTAGCATAGCCCTAATCCTAATGCTAGCGCTAGACATAACCTTAAGTCTAACCCTAACTCTAGTCCGAACAGTAACCCTAACTCTAAAACTAGTCCTATCCCTACCCCTAGCCCTAACCAAAGCCCTAACCCTAGCACTAGCTCTAGCCCTAACCCTAAACGTAAACCTAACCCAAATCCAAACCCTAGCCCTAGCCCTAGCCCTAGCCCTAGCTCTATCTCTAAACCTAACCATAAACCTAACCATAACATTAATCCTGGACCTAAACCTAAACCTAACCCTAACCCTAGCCCTAGGACTAACCCTTGACCAAGCCCTAGCCCAAGACCTATCTCTAACCTAACCCAAACCCTAACCCTAACCCTAGCCATATACCTAGGCAGAGCCCAAGCACTGGCCCTAGCCATAGGGCTAATCCTAACCCTAAACCTAACCCTCACCCTAGCCCTAGCCATAGCCCTATGCCTAACCCAAACTGTAACTCTAGCTCTAGCCTGAACCCTACACTTAGCCATAGTCCTAAACCTAACCCTGGCCCTACAAAAGCCCTAGTCCTAACCCTAAATGCAATGCTAACCCAAACAGTAGTACTAGCACTAGGCATGTCCGTGATCCTAACCCTATCCCTAGACCAAGCCCTAGCACCTGCAGTAGCCTAAACCTAACCATAACCCTAATCCTAACCTTGGCAGTATCTGTAGCCCTAGTCCTAGCCCTGGCCCTAACCATACACCTAGCCATAGCCCTAGACCTAGCCTTAACCCTAACCTTATCCCTAGCCCTAGATCTAGCCCTAGCCCTACCACTAACACTAAACCTAATCCTAAACTTACCCCTAGGCCTAGCCCCAGTCCTAGGCATTCCCCTAAATCTAACCCTATCCCCAGCCCTAGACCTAGTCCTAGCCATAACACTAAACCTAACTCTAGTCCTATCCCTAGCCCTAGCCCTAGCCCTAGCCCTACCTCTAACCCTAACTCTAATGCTATCCCTCACCCCAGACCTAGCCATAGCCCTAGCTGTAACCCTAACCGTAGACCTAGCGCTAACCAAAAACCAAGACCTAAACCTAGCCTTAGCCCTAGCCCTAGACCTACCCTTATTCCTATCCATAAACCTAGGCCTATCCTAGTCCTAGATAGCACCCTAACCATAACCTGAACCCAAGCCCTAGCCCTAGCTCTAGCTCTAACCCTTTCCCTACCCCAAAGCCTAACCCTAACCACAGACCTAGCCCTAGACTTAACCTTAACCCTAGCCCTACCCCTAAATGTAACCGTACCCCTAGGCCTACATATAAGCCTAACCCTAGCCATAGCCCTAGACCTACCTCTAGCTCTAGCTCTAGTCCTACCCTAGCCCTAGCCCTATCCCTAGCCCTAGCCCTAGCCCTAGTCCTAGTCTTAGACCTAGCCCTACCCCTAACCCTAACCCTAACCCTAGTCCTACTCCCAGCACTAGCCCTGGGCCTAAATTTAGCCTTAGCCATCGACGTAGCCCTAACCCTAATCCTAACCTGAAAGCTAGACCAAGCCATAGCCCTAGCCATAGCCATAGACCTAACCCTAACCCTAACCCTAACCCTAACCCAAGCCCTTGTCCAAGGCATAGCCCTAGGCATAGCCCAAGCCCTACCCCTTGCCATAGCCATAAACCTAAATCTAACTCTAGCCTTATCCCTAGCTCTAGCCATAACCCTAAACCTAAACCTAACCCCTATCCTTAGCCCAAACCCTAAACCTATCCCTAACCCTAACAGTAACACTAACCCATACCATACCCTTAACCCTAGTCTTTCCCAAACCCTAGACCTAATGGTTACCCTAATGCTAACCCTAACCCTAAACGTAGCCCTAGCCCTAGCCCTATCCCTAGCCCTAACCCTAACCCTAGTCCCAGCAGTAGCCCTAACTCTAATCCTATACCTAACCCTACCACTAGCCCTAGCATAACCCTTACCCAAACTCTAATCTAAGCCCTAGCCCTAACCCTAACCCTAGCCCTAACCCCAGCTTTAATCCTAACTCTACTCCTACCCTAGACCTAACCCTAACCCCTAAACGAAACCATATCCCTTGCCCTAGCTATACACATAGCCCTAGCCCTAACCCTATCCTAGCCCCAGCCCTAACCATAGCCCTAGCCCTAGCCCCAACCCTAACCCTAACCCTATTCCTAGCTCTAGCCCTAGCCCTAACCCTAACCCCTAATGCTAACAGTCTCCCTACCCTAGCCCTAGCCCTAGCCCTAGTCCTATCCCTAACTGTAACCCTATCTCTAGCCCTCACTCTAACGCTAATGCTAACCCTAAACCCAGCCATAGCCCTAGCCCTAACCCTATCCTAACCCTAATCACTAACTGTAACACTTTGTTACAGAAAATTGACTGTTGATTTATTCCCAGTTTCATATTCACAAAACCTTTTTGTTCAAGAGAGTCTCATTTCCACGTGACTTAAAAGCATTTATATAGTTCATTACTGTTCAAACACAGAAATGCACTGTGTTACAAAAAGTGTACTGTTCGATTCATACTCAGTTTAACATTAACAAAACCCTTTACTCCCAGTCACATAATACACTGTACACACAAGTCTTAACTTCCGAATACTTTTTACCTGAAAGAATACTTTGGAGGATTCTGTACTGTACAGTTTTTTCTACTAAAGGAAGACAATGAGTTAGGCCTCTCTACTGAATTGTAACAGAAAGTTGATCTAAGCAGCTATGTCTTTGTCAAAATTACTACAAAAATGGCCTTTCAGAGTAACACTACAACAGAAGTGTTGAAAGACTATGTATTCCTGGAGACACCATACATTTCAAATTGTACCGTTTAAAAGAGAACATTGAATAATGTTATAAACACTGGTACAAGATGTTTCCTTTACCTGTTTTGTTCAAGGGAGTCTCATATCCGTGTGATTTAGAAGTATTGAAACAATTCATTACTTTTCAATCTGAAAAGTAATCTATTCATTCAGAAATAGCTTCTAAGATCACTCTCTGTTACAGTTGAGTTAATCGAGTTTTAACTCATTGTCTTCTTCAAATAGAAAAAACTCTGCAGTACAGAATCCTCCAAAGTATTCTTTAATGTAAAAACAATATGGAAGAAAAGACATGTGTATATGGTGTAGTACTCATTGGGAGAAGACCATTTTGTGAATGTGAAACTGAACAGAAATCTAACAGTGCCCTTTCAGTAAGAAAGTGCATTATTATGATTTAACAGTAATGAACTGTTTCAACATTACTAAATCACATGGAAATGAGACACTCTTGAACAAAACAGATTTAAGGAAACATCTTCTACATAGTTTATAACATTACTCAATGAACTCATTTCAGTAGAAGTTGAAATGAATGTTGTCTCAAGTAACACATACTGCTTTTTTTTAACACTACTGTAGTGGTGTTGCTCTGAAATGCCACTCTGGTGGTGATTTTCATTAAGAAATAGCTTCTAAGATCAATTCTCTGTTACAATTGAGTTAATAGAGGTCTAACTCATTGTCTTCTTTAAGCAGAGAAAACACTGCAGTACTGAATCCTCCAAAGTGTTCTTTCAGTTAAAAACAATAGGGCAAATTATACTTGTGTGTACAGTGCACGATCTAACAGGGAAAGGACCGTTTTTTTGAATGGGAAACTGAGTATAAATCTAACAGTACATTTTCTGTAAAAAAGGGCATTTCTCTGACTGAACAGTAATGAACTGTTTCAATGCTTCTACATCATTCAGAAAAGAGACTCCCTTCAACAAAACACTCTTAAGGAAACATCTTGTACAGTGTTTATAACATTACTCAATATAGTCTTTTCAGTAGAATTTGTAATGAATTGTGTCTCTAGAAATACATACTGTTTGAACACTTTGTAGTAGTGTTGCTCTTAAATGCCACTTTTGTAGTAATTTTGATAAAGGCATAGCTATTAAGATCAACTGTATGTAATAAATTGCATAAACAGTATCCTAACTCATTGTCTTCTTTTTTTTATTTTTTTTTATTTTTTTTAAATATTTTATTTATTTTTAGAGAGAGGAAAGGAGGGGGAAGGAGAGAGAGAAACATCAATGTGTGGTTGCCTCTCATGTGGGGACACTGGGGACCTGGTCCGCAACCCAGGCATGTGCCCTGACTGGGAATCGAACCTGCGATGCTTTGGTTCGCAGCCCGCGCTCAATCCACTGAGCTACGCCAGCCAGGGCTTCATTGTCTTCTTTAAGTAGATAAAAACTCTACAGTACAGAATCCTCCCAAGTATTCTTTCATGTAAAAAGTATAGGGAAGGTAAGACATCTGTGTACGGTGTAGCATCTGACTGTGAGAAAATGGTTTTGTGGATGAGAACCTGAATATGAATCTAACAGCACAATTTCTGTAACGAACTGTATTTCTCTGGACAGTGATGAATTGTTTCAACTTTGTAAATCCTTCAAAAATGAGACTCTCTTTAACAAAACAGGTTTAAGAAAACATCTTGTACATTTTTTATAACATTACTCAATGTACTCCTTTCAGTAGAAGTTGAAATGAATGGTGTCTCTAGTAATACATACTGTTTTAACACTACTGTAGAAGTGTTGCTCTGAAATGCCACTTTTGTAGTAATTTTCATTAAGAAATAGCTTCCAAGATCAACTCTCTGTTACAACAGAGTTAACAGAGGTCTAACTCATTGTCTTCTTTAAGTAGAAAAAATTCTGCAGTAGAGAATCCCCCAAAGGATTCTTTCATGGAAAAAGTATAGGGAAGTAAAGACATCTGTGTACAGTATAGCATCTGACTGGGAGAAAACGGTTTTGTGAATGATAAACTGAATATGAATCTAACAGCACACTTTCTGTAACAAAATGTATTTCTCTGAACAGTGATGAACTGTTTCAACCATTCGAAATCACTCAGAAATGAGACTCTGAACACAAGAGGTTTAAGAGAACATGTTGTAGATTGTTTGTAATATTACTCAATGTACTCCTTTCAGTAAAAGTTGAAATGAATGGTGACTCTAGGAATGCATACTGTTTTATCATTACTGTAGTAGTGTTGCTCTTTTGTAGTAATTTTGATAAAGAGAAATGGGTTAGGGTGAGAGTAAGGTTTTAGGGTTAGGTTTAGGGTTCGAGTTTGGACTAGGGTTACAGGTTAGGGTAAATGTTAGGGTTAGGGCAGGGCTAGCTCTAGGGTTAGGGATTAGTGTTAGGGATAGTGTTAGGTTTATTGTAGGGGTAGGTCTAGGGCTATGGCTATGGTTAGCGTTAGGTTAGGGTAAGGGTTAGGGCTAGAGTTACGTAGGGCTCGGGCTAGGCCTAGGGCTAGGGCTAGGGTTAGGGTTAGGTCTAGGGCTTGGGTTAGTTTTAGGTTTAGGGCTAAGGTTAGGTTTAGGGTTAGGGTTACAGCTAGGTCTATAGCTAGGGCTTGGGCTAGAGTTAGTGTTTGAGTTATGGTTACAGCTAGGGCTAGGTTTAGGTAGAGCTAGGGTAGGATTAGTGCTAGGGCTATGGTTAGTTTTAGGGTTTAGGTTTCGTGTTAGGGCTAGGTTTAGGGTAGGTTTAGAGTTAGGGCTAGGACTAGGGTTAGGGTTAGGGCTAGGGCTCGGATAGGGTTAGGGCTATGTCTAGGGTTATACTTATGTTAGGGCTAGGGCTAGGGCTAGAGCTAGGGCTTCTGCTAGGGCTGGGCCTAGGATAGGTTTATGGTTGGGGTAGGGTTAGGGTTAAGTCTAGGGTTAGGGCTTAGTGTTAGGTTTATGGTAAGGGTGAGGGCCAGTGCTAGGGTTAGTGTTAGGTTTAGATTTAGGGCTAGGACTAGGGCTAGGGCTAAGGCTAGGGCTACGGTTAGGCTTAGGGTTATGGCTAGGACTAGGTTTAGGGCTAGGGCTAAAGATAGGTCTAGGGCTAGGACTAGGTTTAGGATTATGTTTATTGTTATGGTTATGGCCAGAGATAGGTTTATCGTTAGAATTATGTTAGGGTTAGGGTTAGTGTTAGGGTTAAGCAAGGTCTAGGGATAAGGATAGGGCTAGAGTTATGGTTATGGTTAGGCTTGGGCTTAGGCTTAGGCTTAGGGTTTGGGTTAGGTTTAGGTTTAGGTTTAGGGTTAGGGCAAGATTTAGGGTTAAAGTTAGGGAAAGGGATAGGGTTAGGTTTAATGTAATGGCTAGGTTTAGGGAAGGGTTAGGAGTAGGTTTAGAGTTAGGGCTATGGCTAGGTTTAGGATTAGGGCTAGGTCTAGACTAGGGTTAGGGCTAGGCTGATTTAGGGCTAGGGCTAGGGCTAGGGCTAGGTTTAGGGTTAGTGTTAGGGCTAGGTTTAGGGTTAGGGCAGGGCTAGGGATAGGGTATGGGTTAGCGTTAGGGTTATTGTTAGGGTTACATCCAGGGCTAGGGGTATGGCTAGGGCTAGTATTAAAGTTAGGCATAGGGTTAGGGTTAGGATTATGAGTTAGGGTTAGGGTTAAGGTTAGGATAGAGGTTAGGGCTAGGGCTAGGTTTTGTTTAGGGTTAGCATTAGGGTTAGTGCTAGGGTTAGGTTTAGGGCCAAGGGTAAGGCTTGGGCTGGGGCTAGGTTTAAGGTTAGTATTAGGGTAGGGTTGGGCCAGGGCTAGGGCAGGGATCGGGCTACAGCTAGAGTTAGGGTTAGACCTAGTGCTAGGGCTAGGGTTAGGGTTAGGTTTAGTTTTAGTGCCAGGGCTAGGGCTACCACTAGGTCTAGGGTTAGGGTTAGTGTTAGGGTTAAGTTTAGGATTAAGGTAAGGGTCGGGAAAGGGTGAGGTCTAGGTCTAGGGCTAGGACTAATATCTAGGTTTGGGGTTAGATAGTGTTAGTTCTAGGGTTAGGGAAAGGGATAGGGTTAGGGCTAGGTTTAGGGTTAGTTCTAGTTTTAGCCTAAGGGTTAGGATTAGGCTAGTACTAGGGATAGTGTTAGGGGTAGTTTAGTGCTAGGGCTAGGGCTAGGGCAATGGTTAGGGTTAGTTTTAGGGATTAGTGTTAGCATTAGATATAGGCCTAGGATTAGGGCTAGGGTTACTGTTGCAGTTAAGGGTAGGGTTAGGGTTAGGGCTAGAGATAGGTCTAGGGATATGGTTATGGCTAGGGCTATGGTAAGGGATACGTTTGGGGTTATGGCTAGGGCTAGGGTTAAGGCTAGGATTAAGGCTATAGTTCAGGTTAAGGTTAGATTTGGGTTAGGGTTAGGGTTAGCACTAAATCTAGAGCTAGGACTAGGGCTATGTGAGAGCCAGTGTTAGGTTTAGGGTTAGATGTTAGGGGAAGGACTTAGGGATAGCATTAGGGTTATGCCTAGGGTAACTGCTAGTCTAGGGTTAGGGTTAGGGTTGGTTATGGGGCTCGGGCTAGGTTTAGGGCTAGGGTTAAGGTTAGGGTTAGGGTTAGTAGTAGAGCTAGGGCTAGTGTTTAATTTAGGGTGAGGGTTAGGGTTAGGATTAGGTTTAGGGATAGTGCTATGGCTGGGGCAAAAGTTAGGGTTAGGGTTAGACTTAGGGCTTGAGCTAGGGCTAGGGCTAGTACTAGGGCTATGGCTACAGTTATGGCTAAGGCTACCATTAAAGTTAGGGTTAGGTCTCAGTTTATAACTAGGGTTAGGGTAAGGTTTAGGGTAAGATCTAGGGTTAGGGTTAGGTTTAGGGCTAGAGCTACCGTAGGGCTAAGTGTAGGGCTATGGATAGGGTTAGGTTTAAGGTTAGGGCTAAGGATAGGGCTAGTTTATGGTCAGGTGTAGGGCTATAGCTAGACCTAGGGCTAGGGTTAGGGCTAGGATTAAGGTTAGGGTTAGGGTTAGTGTTGGAGTTAGGATTAGGGTTAGGGCTAGGGTTATGATTAGGTTTAGGTTTAGGTTTAGTGTTAAGTGTAGAGCTATGTTTAGGCTTAGGCTTAGTGTTAGGGGTAGGGTTAGGGGTTAGTTTGGGGGTTAGGGTAAGGCTTGATGTTAGAAATAGGGCTAGGGCTAGGTTTAGGTCTAGGGTGAGAGTTGGGCTAGGGCTAGGATTCAGGCTAGGGCTAGGGCTAGGGTTAGTGGTAGAATTAGGATTAGGGTTAGGGTTAGGTTAGTCCTAGCGATATGCCATGATTAGGTTTAGTGTTACTCCCAGGTCTAGGGATAGGACTAGGGCTAAGTTTTTGGTTAGTGTTAAGGCTAGGTTAGGGTTAAGTCATGTCTTGGGGCAGAGGTAGGGCTAGGGCTAGGGAAAGAGATAGGGTTAGGGTTAGTGTTAGGGCTAGGGCTTGGGATAGGGATAGACCAGGATTTGGTTTAGGGTTATCGGTAGGGCTACCAATAGGACTAGGTCTAACTTAGGGTCAGGGATAGGGATTAGGGTTAGGGTTAGGTAATGTTGGATAGAGCTAGGTTTAGGCCTAGGGCTAGGGCTAGGGGTAGGGTTATTTTTATGGCTTTATTTATGGTTAGGTTTAGGGTTAGGGCTAGTTCTGGGACTAGGCCTTGGTCTATAATGAGGTTTAGGGTTAGGGAGAGTGTTAGGGTTAGTGTACAGTTAGAAGTAGATCTAGGACTAGGGCTAGTGCTAAGACTAGTGCTAGGGTTAGGGTTAGGGTTAGGGTTAAGGCTAAGGTTTGGATTAGGGTCACATGTACAGCTAGGGCCAGGGATAGGCTAGGATTAGGTTTAGGGTTATGGGTAGGGCTAGTGATAGGGCTAGGGCTAAGTATTGTGTTAGCATTAGATATTAGGTTTAGGGTTAGAGTTAGGGATATTACCAGAGATAGGGTTAGTGTTATGGTTAGGGTTAGGGTTAGGGTTAGGGCTAAGTCTAGGGCTGTGGCTAGCGTTAGGGTTAGGGCCAGGTATAGGGCCAGGGTAATTTCAGGGCTAGGTTTAGGGCTACATTTAGGGTTAGGGTTAGGGCTAGTGCCAGGCCTAGAGCTGGGTTAAGGGCTAAGTTTAGGGTTAGGTTTAGGGCCACAATTAGGTTAGGATTAGCATTAGGGTAGAATTAGGATTAAGTTTAAGGTTGGGGTTAGGCATAGGGCTATGGCTAGGGTTAGGGGTAGGGGTAGGCTAGGGTTAGCATTATTGCCAGGGTTATGGTTAGGGTCAAGGTTAAGGTTAGGGTTAGAGTTATAGCTAGGGCTAGTGCTAGGGCTAGAGTTAGGGATACTGTTAAGTTTAGGGCTAGGGTTATGCCTAGAGATCAGGTTAAGTTTAGGCTTAAGGCTAGGCCTAAGGCTAGGGCTAGTGCTAGGACACGGGCTATGGTTAGTCCTGGGCTATGGTTAAGGTTAGGTTTAAGGCTAGGGCTAAGGGTATGGTTAGGGCTAGGTCTAAAGCTAGGGTTAGGATTAGGGTAGGGATAGCGTTAGGGTAAAGGCTAGCGATACTGCTAGGGATAGGGCTATTGTTTGGGGTAGGGTTAGTTTTAGGGCTAGGGCTAACATTAGGCTAAGGTTAGGTTAAAGTCTAGGGTTAGGTTTCCGGTTAGGGCTAGGGCTAGTGCTAGTTCTATGGCTAGGTCTAGGGCTAGGGCTAGGATTAGGGTTAGGGTTACAGCAAGGGCTAGGTCTGGGGCTTGGGCTACAGCTAGCTCTAGGGCTAGTGGTAGGGTTAGTGTTAAGGATGGGTTAGCATTAGGTTTACTTGAAGGTGTAAGGCTAGGGCTAGGTCTAGGGTTATGGTTAGGGTTAGTGCTAGGGTTAGGGTTAGGTTTAGGGTTGGGTTTAGGGCTATGGGTAGAGCTAGATCTTGGTCTAGGGCTTGGGTTAGGGTTAGAGTTATGGGTAGGGCTTGAGCTGGGGCTAGGTTTAGGACTAGGTCTAGGGCTAGATTTAGGGTTAGGGTTAGGTCTAGGGCTATGGCTAGGTCTAAGGCTAGGGTTTGGGTTAGGGTAAGGATTAAATTAAGGTTAGACCTTGGACAAGGCCTAGGACTAGGGTTATGGTTAGTGTTAGGGTTAGGGTTGGGATTAGGCTTAGTTTTAGGCTTAGTTTTTGGGATTAGGTTTATGGTTTAGTGTTACTGTTTGGGTTAGGTTTAGCCCTAGTTCTAGGTGTAGGCATATGGCTAGGGCTAGGTTTAGGGCTAGGCCTATGGCTAGGGTTAGGGTTATAGATAGGGTTAGGTCTAGGGCTACAGCTATGTCTATGGCTAGTGCTAGTTCTACGGCTAGATTTTACATGAGAAATGAAATTGGTTTTAAACAAACGCCATCTGCACTGTTTAGCACTTTATAAGTGTACTCATTTCAGGACAATATGAACTGTGTGGTGTCTCATGTAGGATGTACTGTTTTCAGCACTCTGTTGAAGTGTCTTTCTTTAATATCAATTTCATGGAGTGTGTGAGAGCGTAAGAGCTACTGAGAATATTTTCTATTAGCAATTGTGTGATCACTAGCATAGAATTATGTGATCTTTGAAGGAGAATGAGCTTCTACAGCTTTGTTTCCTCCTAAGTATTTTTTTTTTTGCAGCATGCAAAAATCTTAGCCCCACTAAGACGTGTAGTTACAGCCTACTACGTGATTTGGACAAAAGAGTTTTGTGACTGCCCAAATGAATAGGAAGTTAGCAGTCCACTTTCTGTCACAGGCACCTTTCTCTCTGATAGAAGAGTTACAAATTGTTTGAAGCCTTGCAAATCACTCAGAAATGAACGTGTTTTGTAAGAAGCAAATTTCAATCAAACTCTGCCTGCAGTGTTTATAACTCTAGGCCAATGTACTCCTTTCAGTAGAAGTTGATATGAATGGTGTCTCTTGCAATACCTACTGTTTTTACCACTTGTGTGGAAGCATTTTTCTGAAATGTCACTTTCATGGTAAGTTTGATAGAGAAAGAGCTACTAAATCACTTTTCTGTTAGCACGTGAGTGAACATGTGATTAAGGTCATGTCATCTATGAAAGAGTGGGAGCTTCTATACCAGTTTTCCCCAAACTATCCTGTTTTGAAGAAAACCATAGCCAAGCTAAGACATGCAATTCCAGCATACAGCCCAATTGGGATAATTTTGTTAATTTGAAAATGAATATGAACCTAAGAGTGCACTTTCTGTGCTCCAAGAGCATTTCAAGCTGATGAAACAGAAATGAGTTGCTTCAATGTGCTGAATCATTCAGTATGAGAATGTCAGTATGAGGTAGGTTTTTCACAAGACCAGTTTGCAGTGTTTGTCAAGTGAGATCAATGTACTCGTTTCAGTAGAATGAAATGAGTGGTGTCTGAGACACTACAGACTGTTTTGAGCATTCTGTTGAAGTGTCTTTCTCCTATATCTGTTCTGTGGTAAGTTTGATAGGGAAAGAGCTACTGAAGTTACCTTCCATCAGCAAATGAGTGAATGCACGCATGGAATGGACTATGTGAACTCTGCAGGAGCATAAACTTCCTTACTAGAGTTTTCCATAATGCCTTCTTTCAAACAGTGAAGCGTAGCCTAGATAAGACAGGCATGTACAATTTAGTACCTGACTTGAACTCTTCAGGTTTCTGAATGACTATGGGAATAAGAACCTAACAGTACACTTTGGGAGCTCCAAGAGCATTTCACTATGATAATGCAGCAGTGAAGTGTTTGTGTCCCTCCAGGTCACTTGGGAAAGAAAATATTTCAGACAAAGCAGGTTTTGAACAAAAACCATCTATAGTGCTTAACACTATGTCAATTTTTACTCATTTCACTAGAAGATGAAATGAATGGTGTCTCAGATAATACATACTCTTTCAGCATTCTGATGAAGTGTCTTTCTGAAATATCACTTCCATGGTAAGTTTCATGGGGAAAGAGCTGCTGAGATCAATTTTCCTTCAGCAAATGAAGGTACAGAGGCATAGCACTATGCCATTTGTGAAGAAAAAATATGTTCCTAAAGTACAGTTTTCTTCAATGTATTCTTTCCAGTAGAAAAGCATAGTGAAACGAAGGATAGCATGCATGGTCTACTACCTGATTTGACTAAATGTGTTGGTGAATTTCAAAAGGAAGTTGGACCTAACAGCCCACTTTTTCTGTACTCATGGCATTTCACTCTAGAAAACTGTTAAGAATAGTCTCACACCCCCCAAATCACTTGGGCAGGGGAATATTTCATACAACCGCATTTGAAGCAAAATGGTAGCCATTGATAATAACTCCGGGTCAATGTACTCATTTTGATAGAAGATGAAATGAATGGTGTCTTTGATCATTTGTACTGTTTTGAGCTCTTCTGCTGAGGTATCTTTCTGCAATATAACTTCCGCAGTAAGTTTGATAGTGAAATAGCTACTGAAATTATTTTGAGTCCTCACATGAGTGAATGGATGCTTAAGACTATTTCATCTTTAAAGTTGAATAAGCTTCTGCAGTACAGGTTCCCACAGAGTTTCCTTTTCTATTAAAAGCATAGGAAGGCTAAGGCATGCATGGACTGTGAAGTACCTTACTTGGCCAAAACAGTTTTGTGAATGTCAAAATGAATATGAACCTAACAGTCCACTTTGCCTTACCAAGTGCATTTCTCTTTGAACCCTTCCAAATCACTCAGGATTCTGCATGTTTTGTATAAAGCGACAGTCAATAGAACTCTGCCTGCAGTGCTTATAACACTAGGTAAATGTACTCCTTTATTTCAGTAGAAGATGAAATGAATGGTGTCTCTGGAAACAAATACACCTTTTAGCTTCTGTTGAACAATTGCTCTGAAATGCCACCTTGTTGGCATTTTGATAGTGCAAGGGCTTCTAAGATCAACTCTCTACAACAGTTGAGGAACAGACTCCTTAATGTTATGTCATCTTTAACTACAGTAAACCTCTGCATTACAAGTTCCCCCAAAGCAACCTTTCCTGTAAAAACAATAGGGAAGATAAGATGTGTGTACTGTGCAGAACCAGAACTGAAGAATAGGGTTTTGTAAATGAGAAACTCAGTATGAATCTGATAGTCCACTTTCTTGAAACAAGTGCATTTCTCTCTGATTCAACAGTAATAAACTCTTATAAGGCTACCAAATCACTTGGAAAAGAGAGTTTTATTACAAAACAGTTTTAAGAAAATAACTTATTCATTGTTTATACCACACAAAGTACTCCATTCAGTAGAAGTTGAAATGATTGGTGTCTCCAGTAACACATAGTGTTTTAACACTTCTGTAGAACATTTGCCTGGAAATGCCACTTTGTGATAATTTTGAAAGTGAAAGTCCTTCTACAGTCAGCTTTCTGTTACAGTGGAGTGAATAGAGGCATAACACTATGTCATTTTTCAGTAGAATAAATCAATGCAGTACACACTCCTCCACAGTTTTCTTTCATGCAAAAAGAATAGGGAAGATAAGACATGCGTGTACTGTGTAGTACCTTGACATGGAGAAAACACTTTTGTGAATGTGAAACTGAGTTGAATCTAACAGTACACTTTTTGTCACCAAGTACATTTCCTTCTTAATGAACAGTAATGAAGTGTTTCAACACTTCCCAATCACTGGAAAATGAGACTGTGTTGAACAAAGCAGGCTTAACACAACACCTTGTACAGTGTTTATAACATTAGTCAATGTGCTGCTTTTCATTTGAAGTTGAAATGAATGGTATGTCTAGTAATAAATAGCTTTTTTCACACTTCTGTAGAACAATTGCTCTGAAATGCCAGCCTGGTTGGAATTTCGAAAGTGCAAGGGATTCCGAGATCAACTCTCTGTAAAAGTTGAGTGAACAGATGTCTAACACTATGTTACCTTTAACTAGAGTAAACCTCTGCAGTACAGATTCCTCCAAAGCAATCTCTCCTGTAAAACAAAAGGGAAGATAAGACATGCATGTACTTTGTATTACCTGAATTGAAGAATACAGATTTGTAAATGTGAAAGTAAGTATGAATCTGACAGTCCATTTTCTGGAAACAAGTGCATTTCTCTCTGATTCAATGGTAAGGAACTCTTTCAATGCTTCCAAATCACGTGGAGAGGAGACTTTTTAGAACAAAACAGTTTCAAGAAAGTAACTTCTTCAGTGTTTATAATGCTCAAAGTACTCCATTCAGTAGAAGTTCAAATGAATGGTGTCTCCAGTAACACACAGTGTTTTAATACTACTGTAGAACACTTGCATGGAAATGTCACATTTGTGGTAATTTTGATAGTGAAAGAGCTTCTACAGTCAACTTTGTGTTACAATGGAGTGAACAAAGTTGTAACACCATGGCATCTTTCAGTAGATTAAGCCAATGCAGTACAGACTCCTCCAAAGTATTCTTTCATGCAAAAAGAATAGGGAAGAAAAGACATGCATGTACTTGGTAGCACCTGACTTGGAGAAAACAGTTCTGTGAAGGTGTAACTGAGTTGAATCTAACAGCCCACTGTCTGTCACCAAGTGCATTTCTTTCCCATTGAACAGTAAGAAAGTGTTTTAACACTTCCAAACCACTGGAAAATGACACTGTATTGAATAAAACAGGTTTAAGATAACACCTTGTACAGTGTTTATAACATTAATCAATTTGCTCCATTCCGTTGAAGTTGAATGGTGTCCCCAGCAATACATAGTATTTTCACGTTCTGAGGAAATTGCTCTGAAAAGCCCCTCTTGTCAGAATTTTGATAGTGCAAGGGCTTCTAAGATCAACTCACTGTAATGAGTGAATAGAGGCCTAACCTTGTGTCATCTTTAGCTAGAGTAAACCTCTGCAGTACAGATTCCTCCAAAGCAATCTTTCCTGTAAAAACAATAGGGAAGAGAAGACATGTGTGTACTTTGTAGTACCTGAATTGAACAATACTCATTTTTCAATGTGAAAGTGAGTAGGATTCTGACAGTTCACTTTCAGGTAACAAGTGGATTTCTCTCTGATTCAGTGGTAATGAACTGTTTCAATGCTTCCAAATCACTTGGAAAGGAGAAATTTAGAACAAAACAATTTTAAGAAAATCACTTCTTTAGTGTTTATAATGCACAAAGTACTCCATTCAATAGAACTGGAAATGAATGGTGCTCCAGGAACACATAGTGTTTTCACACCTCTGTAGAACACTTGTTCAGAAATGCCACTTTTTTTGTAATTTTGATAGTGAAAGAGCTTCTACGGTCAACTTTCTGTTACAATGGAGTGAACAGATGCGTAACACCATGTCATCTTTCAGTAGAATAAACCAATGTGGTACTGATTCTTCCAGACTTTTCTTTCATGCAAGAAAAATAGGGAAAATAAAATACGTGTTTACTATGTAGTACCTGACTTGTAGAAAATGGTTTTGTGAATGTGAAACTCAGTTGAATCTAACAGTCCACTTTATGTCACCAAGTGCATTAACTTTTAATTGAACAGTAATGAAGTTTTTCAACTTTTCCATAACACTGGTAAATGACACTGGGTTGAACAAACCAGGTTTAAGTCAACACGCTGTACAGTGTTTATAACATTAGTCAATATGCTCCTTTCAGTTGAGATTGAAATGAATGGTGTCTCAAGAAATACATAGTTTTTTCACAGTGTGTATAAATTGCTCTGAAATGCCACTCTTGTCACAATTTTGATAGTGCAAGCAAGGGCTTCTAAGATCAAGTCTCTAACATTTGAGAACAGAGGCCTAACACTATGTCATCTTTAACTAGAGTAAAGCTCTGCAGTACAGATTCCTCCAAACGTCCTTCCTGTATAAACAGTAGGGAAGATAAGACATGCCTGTACTGTGTAGTACCTGAATTGAAGAATGCAGATTTGTAAATGTGAAAGTGAGTATGAATCCTACAGACCACTTTCTGGTATGAAGTGCATTTCTCTCTGATACAATGGTCAGGACTCTATCAAAGCTTCCAAATCACTTGGAGAGGAGACTTTTAGAACAAAACAGTTTTAAGAAAATAACTTTTTCATGTTTATAATGCACAAACTAATCCATTCAGTATAAGTTGAAATGAATTGTCTCCAGTAACACATAGTGTTTTAAAACTTCTGTAGAATATTTGTTCAGAAATGCAACTTTTGTGGTAATTTTGATAGTGAAAGGGCTACTATGATCAACTTTCTATTATAATGGAGTGAATAGAGGCGTAACATGATGTCATCTTTCAGAGGATAAATCAATGCTGTACAGACTTGTCCAAAGTATTCTTTCATGCAAAAAATATAGGGAAGATAAGACATGCATGTACTGTGTAGTAGCTTAATTGGAGAAAACCGTTTTTTTAATGTGAAACTGAGTTGAATCTAACAGTCCACATTGTGTCACCAAGTACATTTCTTTCTGATTGAACAGTAATGAAGAGTTTCAACACCTCCAAATCACCGGGGAATGACACTGTGTTGAACAAAACAGGTTTAAGACAACACCTTCTACAGTGTTTATAACATTAGTCAATGTTCTCCTTTCAGATGAAGTTGAAATGAATGGTGCCTATAGTAATGCATAGTTTTTTAACATTTCTGTAGAACAATTGCTCTGAAATAATACTCTTCGGAATTTTGATTGTGTAAGAGCTTCTGAGATCAACTCTCTTTAACAGGTTAGTGAACAGAGGCCTAACACTGTGTCACCATTAACAAGAGTAAAACTCTGCAGTACAGATTCCTCCAAAGTAATCTTTCCTCTATAAACAATAGAAAAGATAACACATGACTGTACTGTGTAGTACCTTAATTGAAGAACACAGATTTGTAAATGAGAAAGTGAGTATGAATCTAACAGTACACTTTCCATAGCAAAGTGCATTTCTCTGTTTCAACAGTAATGACCTGTTTCAATACTTGTAAATCAATAGAAAATGAGACTCTCTTGAACAAAACAGGTTTAAGGAAACATCTGGTACAGTGTTATAACATTACTCAACATAATCCTTTCAGTAGAAGTTGAAATGAAATTTGTCTTCAGTAATACATAGTGTGTTAATACTTTTGTCATATGTTGCTCTGAAATGCCACTTTTGTGGTAATTTTGATGAAGAAGGAGCTTCCAGGAGCAACTGTCTGTTAAAATTGAGTGAACAGAGGTCTAACACATTTTCTTTTTTAAGTAGAATAAATTCTGCAGTACACAATCCTCCAAAGCATTCCTTCCTCTAAAAATAATAGGGAAGATAAGACATGTTTGTACAGAGTAGTATTTGACTGGAGAAAACTGTTTTGTGAATGTGAAATTGAGTATGAATGTAACAGTCCATTATCTGTAACACAGTGCATTTGTCTCAAATAGAACAGTGATGACCCATTTCAACACTTCTAAATCACTCGGAAATGAGACTCTCTTAAACAAAATAGATTCTAAAGTGTTTATAACATTACTCAATGTGCTCCTTTCAGTAGAAGTTGAAATGAAGGGTGTCTCCAATAATAATACTGTGTTAGCACTTCTGTAGTACTGTTGCTCTGAAATGCCACTTTTGTGGTAATTTTTATAAAGAGATGGCATCCATGATCAACTTTCTCTTACAATTGGGTTAACAGATGTCTAAATCATCGTCTTCTTTTAAATTTTTTTTTAATTTTAGTTTTTGAGTACAGTTTATATCCTTTATTCCCATTCCAGCCCGCCCACCCATCCCTCCCCTCCGTCCTCCCCTTTCCAACCCACCTAGTTTTGTCCATGTGTCCTCTATATTTGTTCCTGTAAACCATTCCCTTCTCCCCTAGAATTCCCTCCCCTCTCCCCTCTCATCACTGACTACCTGTCCTCTATTTCAGTGTCTTTTGTTATATTGGACTTGTTTCTTTCTTTTGTTGTTTAGGTTCCTGTTAATGGTGAGTTCATATGGTATTTGTCTTTCACTGCCTGGCTTATTTCGCTTAGCATAATGCTTTCCAGTTCCGTCCAGGCTGTTGCAAAGGGTATGACATCCTTCTTTCTTTCTGCTGCATAGAATTCCATTGTGTAAATGTACCATAGTTTTTTGACCCATTCATTTACTGATGGGCGCCTAGGTTGTTTCCAGTACTTAGCTATTGTAAATTGTGCTGCTATGAACATTGGGGTGCATAAGTTCTTTTGGAATGGAGTTACAGTGTTCTTAGGATATAGTCCCAGGAGTGGAAATGCGAACGTGTCAGTAAAAAAGTTTCTGCACAAAATATCTGAGATTTTCTTGCCTATGTTCTCCTGTAGGACTTTAATTGTGTCATGGTTTATATCTAAGTCTTTTATCCACCTTGAATTTATGTTTGTGTATGGTGTAAGTTGGTGCTCAAGTTTCATTTTTTTCCATGCAGCTGGCCAGTTCTCCCAACACCATTTGTTGAAGAGGCTATTTTTACTCCATTTTATGTTGCTGCCCCCTTTGTCAAATATTAATTGGCCGTAGAGATTTGGGGGGTATTTCTGGGCTCTCTGTTCTGTCCCATTGGTCTATGTGCCTGTTTTTATGCCAATACCAGGCTGTTTTGATTATATTACATGGCCTTGTAATATAGTTTAGTATCAGGTATTGTGATCCCTCCTACTTTACTCTTGTTTCTCAAAATTACAGCAGCTATTCGGGGTCGTTTATGGTTCCATATAAATTTTTGAAGTGTTTGTTCTATCTCTGTGAAATATGCCATTGGTACTTTAATAGGTATTGCACTGAATGTGTAAATTGCTTTTGGTAATATGGACATTTTGATAATGTTAATTCTTCCAATCCATGAACATGGTATATGTTTCCATTTGTTTGTGTCTTCCTTGATTCCTTTATTCAGTTATGTAGTTTTCTAAATACAGGTATTTTACCTCTTTGGTTAGGTTTATTCTTAGGTATTTTATTTTTCTTTGTGCTATATCAAATGGGATTTTCTTGACTTCTGCTTCTGCTGTTTCATTGTTGGTGTACAAAAATGTCTTTGATTTCTGGATATTGACTTTGTATCCTGCTGTTTTGCCAAATTCATTTATTAGGTCAAGAAGTTTTTTGGTCGAGTCTATAGGATTTTCTATGTACACTATCATTTCATGTGCAAACGTGACAATTTTGTTTCCTCCTTTCTGATTTAGATGCCTTTTATTTCCTTTTCTTGTCTGATCACTGTGGCTAAAACTTTCAGTACTATATTGAATAGAAGTGGTGAAAGTGGACAGCCTTGTCTTGTTCCTGATCTTAGTGGAAAAGATTTTAGTTATTGCCCATTGAGTATGATGTTGGCTGTGGGTCTCTCATATGTGGCCTTTATTATGTTGAGGAATGCTCCCTCTATTCCCACTTTGCTGAGTGTTTTTATCATAAATTGGTGCTGTACCTTATCAAATGCTTTTCCTGCATCTATTGATATGATCATGTGATTTTTGTCTTTGCTTTTGCTTATGTGATGAATTGCATTTACTGATTTGTGAATATTGAACCATCCT